>PYXC01002067.1:90000-125000 GCA_015244755.2 Tenualosa ilisha
TAAAACCATATGCACACTGGTACCGCAGTTTGTGGTTCGGTGGAAACGTGCCTTGTATTGGTACTGTGTTCTCCACTCTGTGGGGAGGGCCACAACCTACAGAATCAATCAGATGGAAAAAAAAACAATGACAGTAACATTAGGTATTGAATCACACTTCTTAATAAAGCAACCACTTAAACAACTACAACTTTTCCTACTACATTATGTTTAGGTTTTACACTCTTGTTTGTTCTGTGACCCCTTGTTAAAGTTTTATAAAACATATTACATTAAAACTTATTCTATAAAATGTTTATAGTTGGCTAAAACTTATTCTTTTTCATTTAAAAATAAAAAAAGCTCAAAGTTACATTTCATAACAACAATAAGCCCAACAAAACCGTGTTGAGCGTATTGCTTATTGAGCTTATTAAATGCTTTATACCATCACTTGATCAAATTTCCTACTGTGATGCGCTATTTGGAAAATTCACTATTTTTAGATAACTGCACACCTATGAAGTAGTTCCACTTTTCTGGCCATATTACACTTGCATATCAATTCTCCCAAAATCGCTGTGAAGTTTAAATGAACTGTCACGTTAACACATGCTTACAATCTAGCAGCCTGGCTGACGTTCACAGCACAGCAACATTGTAACTTGTGACCAAGATGGCTTTTCAACTCTGTTACACTGCGTTTTGGGGTACAGGAAACGCACAGAGCAAACGTGGTATAAGCGGGACTATGAACTCCATGCTGTGCATATATCGGTGAATATTACACTTATCGAGGAGTACTCAATAAGTACTCGATACTCAAGGTGTATCACCACCTCGAACGTGCAGTCTTCACCATTATATACACGCTATGTCCTCCATTACCCCTTACTTATAAGGAGATGAGAAGTGTTGTCAGGCACATTGTGAAGTGGCTATAGAGCGGTGGTTCTAAAAGTGAGCTCCAAGGCACATAAACAAAGGGTCTGTGAAATAATACAATTGATAAAGCTGTACTATGTAATTTATTTACACCTCCTGTATATCAGCATGGACAAACATGTCTGTAATGATAAACCTTGCCAGTAAAACAAGCACTTTTTATCTATTTTTTTTTATCTACCACCCACATGAACTCTAGATCCCTTCAATCAGTTATGAAACCTGAATCATTTGCAAGTTTCATTCAACAAGAAGAAAAGATAAAAGAAGAAGAAGAAGAAGCTTCCAAGAATCTGTGAAAAAAATTGGTATGAATCTGTTATTCTGCTTTGTTGAGAGGAAGCAGCCTCGACAGGCTGGCATACAGAAACACGCACGCACACACACACACACACACACACACCACACACACACACACACGCATACACACTAGCTACCAGCTGCCTACCAAACCTACCAATAAGCATTATGACGTAGGTAGGTGAAAACCTTTTGAATCAGCAGGGTGATGTTAAATGATTGTGGGTAATAATTAAGCTACATGGAGAAGTTTACAGGCCACATGAGGAGAAGTTTACGAGCACACACATGCACACACACATCCTGCCCATTCACATGCATGCACACACACACAAAACAGTGCTGCATGGCTGTATTCTGATCATGTGCGGTCATACACCACGAAAACAAAAGCAAAAGACAAATTCACACTCAACCTCAATGTAACTAAAAGAGTGCCTCGGAGTAACCTATAGTAGGCCACAGTGTACTAAATATAATGAATCATAAACAGGCTATTTAAACTTTAATTTGTGAGGGAGATCAGCAGAGTGCTCTGGGCAGACGATGTGACTGATTCTAGTGACGCGCAGATGCGTGATGCGTCTTGTCCAATCAGAAATAGCTAAATAGTTTGACCGGACCTAACTGTTGTATGAATTCAAAAGGATCTGAATCAATGTGGAGATGGCCTAAATGCTTCTGTGTGGACGGTTGGGGAAGTGAGAACCCCCACCCTTGTCCTTTCTGTCTCTATCCAGAAAATAAGAGGCTGAGGTCTGCTAATCGCCTAAGGTGGTGGTCTGCTGGCAGTTTGCTTGGTACTTCACCACATATGCCATTTATTTATGTTGCTAACAGGGAAATACCATATTTCAAGGCAAAGTAACCTGTAGTAATTTCAAGGCGAAGGTTGCCTGTGAATGATGTATAAGATGTATGTACATGTACTGTGCTGTATGTATTTACTTATTTCCATTTTATTACTGAAACTATATGTTATGCTATATACAAAAATAATGAATAAAACCTGACTGAAATGAGTTTATCCACAAATCTGCTTTCACAATCTACTTGGATTGATGTAGGGGCCTTTTGACTGTTTGAGTGCTTACACAATTAGAGCGCAGCTGAAGTCTTACAGCAAGTCTTAAGCGGTTTGTGGCTTTAGACTGAGTGGTCTCCTAACAGACACTATAACAGTAATGTCTGTCACCAAAGGCACATAGTGTTTGTGTTTTTGTCTACTGGGTTTCATAGCTTGTTTTATCAGGTAAGGTGTGGTTTGGGTGATTCAGTGACTGAACAAGCATCAGGGTGTGTTTACTGTGTTTTAGGACCTCTCCTTTCTTTCCCATTAGGCACTTGTTTTTGCTCTTGCAGGCAGCCATTTAATTATCTCTTGCACTGGCACTGGATTCACTCCTTCCTTGCTTTGTCCCCTTTCTTTGTGTGCTATTTAGCTTCTAACATACTGACACTTTCAACGCATTCACACATACAAGCATGCCCAACACACAGTTTCCCCCAGACATCTGTATGCCTCACATTCACCCATTCACTCACATGCATTCACACACTAGTGGTAGTAGTAGCCAACCTGCCACTGGGAGCAATTTAGGGTTCAGTATCTTCAAGGACACTTTGATGGGGTCAGGCAGAGTGGGGCTCAAACCTGCAACCCTCCAGTTGCCAAACAGCACCTCAACCACCTGCGCAAGCTGGAGCTGTAAAGCCTTGGCTCACTGAGTAACTCACTACATTTTACATTTTTATGCATTTAGCAAATGATTTTATCCAAAGCAACGTACATTTTATCAGCTATCAATTGTTCAGGACCAGTCTCCCCTAGAGCAACGTAGGGTTACGTGCCTTGCTCAAGGACACAACGGTGGCATCTGAACCCAGAGCTGTCCAGGCTACTGGCATACTAGCCAGGCTCTCTAACCACTACACCACTACCGCCCTTGCTAAACTGATCCAGGTGTGCGAGTCCATTGGGTCAGTACTGCCGAATTGCCAGCTGGGACATTGAGGACTTAGTGAGGACTCAATGGATATGGTTTAATGAAGACAAAAGATTTGTGAGTCTGAATTCATTCTGCTCTACGTAAGCTGTGATGAGGTTTTGGTGAGTCAGAATCAAAATATGACTGTTGCACAACCCAGCCTGTGATGACAACTGATCTGGCACAAAACTTTGCCCCCCCCTTCCTTTCTCAACCCTAAAATTCTCTCTATTCTCTCTTCTCTCTCTGTCTATTTTTCCACTTACTTCGCTATAGCAAGTTAGTAGCTTTATATGGGCCTCTAATCTACTCAAGAGTGATTAAAGAAACGGTGGTGGATGACAAGGGACAGTAGAGGAGCACTCCACTAAAAATCTGTAGGTAGCCTGTGGAAAGGAGAGTTATGCACATTACCAAGGACTTCACATTGACTGTTAATATCCTATACAAAGAAATTCACACAAAGATTCTACTCTTATGTTATGTGAAATCACAGTGTCAACATCTGTACTGAAGGCCTTGTGTTCTTCAGCTGTTAAAACAGGTGGCATCATCACCTGGTTGGTCATTGCCCTCTCCTATTCACAATCATTGCTGAGGTGCTCTTGAGCAAGATGCCTAATCCCTAATTGCAGAGGGCACCTTGGCAGTGGCTGCCCTAGGCTTCACTACTACTCACGGTGTGTTCACTGTGTGATCACATATCACGTACGGGTACAATGAGGAGCACAAATTTCCCTTATAGATAAAAATATGTATGTACATAATACATATGGCCATATAACATCTACCTTGACCTGATGTATGGCACATACACACAATGGGCCTCCACTCTCACCATCCCCCTACCACTTACCATACATTGAGTACTGCACTCTAAAGATATCTAAAGATTTCACACACACACGCCACAACACACACACACACACACACACACACTTATGTTCATGTCTCATGTTCATGACAGCGCTGTGGCCATGTACAAACTCTCCTAATTCAAAAAAGCCAAAGTAAAAATATCTGCCCTTTAAAGGAGTGAATCAGCCTGTAGCCCTTTAGTTTCACGTTGCAATGTGCTGTCGAAAAGTGTGAGATTGACAGAATATGGTGCAATGTAGACCAAATAGCAAAACAGCAGCCTATGCTAACTGATGAGGGAAAGGAAGTGTGGTTTTCCTGTTCATTCAGTTTTCAGTCAGCAGTAGCTGCCAGTTCATACATTTGGCCTATACGACTCTGGATTGTAGCCTATACGACTCTGGATTTTTCCTTTAAGATGTGCTGTATGCACACAAACTGCATAAGAACACCGATAGTATATGAGCACTGAAAGTTAACATAAAACATTCACTGAACGGAGGAAGCAGCACCTTTGAGTGTGTTATGAGGCAAGAGTGACAATGTGCATCATACCTTTTATAAAAATAACAACATTGCACTTTGTGTTATCACACACAATAAAGTGGAAAGCAGGTCTAAAAGACCATTACGTACATGAGCACACACACACACACACACACACACACAAAAAAAAACTTGCACATACACTGCACACACCCACACACAGAAAGGTGCGTACATGCAAACACACAAAATCAAACATTACTTAGACTTGTGACTGAAGAGTTAGCATATGCTTTACTTTACTGTGTGTGTCACTAACTTAAGGATGGGGTAATCGCAGACATGACATTTCCCTCACAGGAGTATACTTACACTTATATACATGTGCAGGAGCACTCACAGAATAACACACCTACACAGATTCATATAGTGTGTGTGTGTGTGTGTGTGCGTCAGTGCAGTTTCACATCCTCTTTATCTGCAGCTGTCTGGCAAGTACCCTTGACACACCTGACAGTGTTTTTCAAAGGAACTCCAACATGTCTAGACCTAGACCTATATAATCTAAGTTTAAACAAATGTGTAAACCACCTCCTCCAAAAACTCTTCAACCCACAATCATTCATTGTGCATATAAGATACCTTTGCTGTTTGCTGTTTGTAAGGGTGGGTCAAAGAGGCCAAGAACATTTAAAGTAAAGGTGAAAACATTCTTTTTTTTCAACTGCTTACACACAAAATCTTTACGTCACACATTTTCTGAAACCCGTCACTCAGACATCACAACTACATAACATAACTGCAAAACGCTAAACTAATTCTCAGCCCAGACTCAATTTTAAATTTTGTACACCCCTTTTTGCAAATCACAACTTTATGATTTCTGTTTCATGTTTTGATGAAAAAGGAAGGTCAATGAAAACTGGAAAGTTACTTCAGTATATGACATACACCGCATTGTACAGTATATTTGCCTAGGTGCTTATTATGGGTCTTGCATGTCAATGACAGTTACGTTTCTGTAAGTGTACGAGGAAAGAATACATTTTATGTTGTAACAGTCTGTTTTTTCACACATTCAATAACCAGGTAAATAGCACAGACATAGCAAAACCTAGGGCAGAATCTGCTTATTTTGAAAGCAAAGTTTTGCATTTTGTCCTCCTTTGTGTTATGATTGACTAAGAGTGCTCACCGATCTGATCACGGATTTTGTTGTTTAAAGGTAAAATTTGCTTTCGCTGCATGTTTTAAATGTTTTGGCACTGTTAGGGCCGTTTGCAAACAAAATGTGTGATTTTGGGCAGAGTGTTCCTGTTTAGGCCTTTGCATTAACTGATTTGAAAAGGTGGATTGACAACGTTTTTTCTGTATTTTATTTTACGTGCTGCATCACAAATAAACCCCCCTATATATTCCTATCCTCTGGGAGTTTCTCAAGTGCCCACATGCATTGCAATGTCATTGCTTTCTACCTCAACCAATAACAAGTCAACCTTTCCGTCACATGATTTAGTGTAGCAACAAACCAGTTCTTTGAGTGTTTTCAAAACAGTGCAGTGATGACCGACTGCAAGACGGATTTAGGAAAGGTGTGCGAAGGAGAAAAACAGACTGCAACATGAACGATAAAACCCAGGTGGTACTGAAGAAAATTAATTAACTACACACCTTTGGAAGCAGCAGCTGCAAATAGCAGCAGGGGCAGACTTTACCGCACTGTCACATATGAAGATAAATCCTCATTACATGTAATTCATTACACCGCAAAACTGATTGGTGGATGCTGCAATGAGTAAGCAGGTTCTGGTTTTCTAACCCAACAGGAAGTGGTAAATTTTAATAGACATACACATAATTAACGTTAATTACCTGTAGGTTGTGGCTAACCTAATGAAGTCTCTAGGCCTACATGCTGTCTAGCTGTGTGCATCTTTAGAGACAGACGTTTTGTCTAAGAAAATAAAAAGGAATAAAACAAAATATAACAACATCATAGAGTGCGCGGATGCTAGACAAGACTTGGTGGACAAATTCCACCACTTCTGTGGCTTCTGTTTTGCCTTAAAGAGAATGAACGTTCTGCATTCTCGTCCGAGGCCGCAATGTGGTCTATCGCTCAACTAATTTATCCTCACAAATAACACAAACACAAACTTTATATTGTTCTGCGCGTGTTGATTACCTATTTTGATATCTTACAGTTTTTAGGGCAAAAAAAAGTATGGGCCTAAACTCAAATAGGCATTTCAATTTAGGCTATATAAAAAAAAATGTGCAGAGCATCTTGATCTCAATTCTAATCGAGGAAATCGTTATTCACATTTTTCCAGAATCGTGCAGCTAGAGTTTGAATACAGTGCTTTGTTTTGCAGGAGATGTGAGGCATTTAGCATTTTTGTGAGCAATTAAATTATGTGTGTGTAACTGTGTGTGTGTGTGTGTGTGTGTGTGTGTGTGTGTGTGTTGTTACAATTGATTGAAAGTACTCACAGACCTGACCAGAAATTGTCGTGTTTGAAGAAAAAAATTTCAAAACAAGCTTTTGCAGCATGTTTTTAATATTTTGTCACCCTTAGAGTCTTTTGTAAACAAAGGCTCTGTGTGTTAACTGATTTGAAAACATGGATTTAGAAGATCAAAGCAATCAAGAAAAACTCTGAAGTAATACATTAATCAGTAACATATTAAGTTATAAAGTTACAAGTTAAGTTACATATCATATACATATATATATATATGTTACTAAAGTAACACATACACTTCACAGCAAATATGGAGGTATCACTTCACATACAGTGTTCATATCCTAAAGACCCTCATGTAGGTGTACTCTGACAGTCTGTGTACAGTATCTGTTTCATGTGTGTGTATGCATGTACTAAAAAATCTGTGTGTGTGTGTGTGTGTGTGTGTGTGTGTGTGTGTCTGTCTGTGTGTGTGTGTGTGCATGCATATTTTACTGCATGTCTCTGCTCACATACTTGTATACTTGTGCATCAGCTCTTCCACAAGTGCCTCCCTTTGTTTCACTCTAACATGAACAATCAAAACACTCATTAATTTCCTCAGAACATTGACTCTGTTCTGTAATACACCGTCAGAACTTGATTGATTGCGTGTAAGGTGAACACAGAATTGTTCATTCTTCACAGAACTCAGAATCAAATTGGTATTTTATTTGCATTAGTAGTTGTTTGGTGTAGAGTCAATGTAAAACCAATGTACTAAGACTTGAAAATCATTTTCTTTACATCTACAATAATTTATCGTCTGATGGTCCAGATGGGCTTTTTTAACCTTAGAAATAATATCCAATTGTCCAATGTCCATCCTGACAAGATGTTTTCAAACTGAATCTGCCAAACTCTTTAGGAAGAAAATGAGCCTAAGCAGTAGCTATTCTGTGTCGACGGATAAAAGCTACATCTCATTTCATCAAGCTAAATAGGTTGCAGGCCAAAAAGGGTAATATTGTACCACTCCATCTCCCCCACCCAGAAGTGAAAGTGTGTGCTATGACCCTGTCTGGCCGTCGGCATAAAATCCTCTTTGACATCCCCGTCTGCCAAACCGACTGAAGTCACTTCTTCGATTGTTATTTCTCTTTTCTCTCCCATGGACTGTGCATTATGAAAAACACCGCCTAGTCACAGTTCGCCTATTACGCCTGTCACCGCAATCTGTCTTTGGTCAGTTTTCCTTTAGAATGCATGTTAACAGGTTAGAACATGCACATCGCACTGCGCAGCTGTCCACTGTCCACTTGAAATAGAGGAATTCTATTTTTGAACGCGGTCTTCATAGACTTTAAACGAGAGCTTGGGCAGCCGATTTGCGCAGGAGACCGTCTCTGGTATGAATACGCAGACGCACACACCAAGTGTGCAAGTTGATATAGCCTGTAAATAAACTTAGGCTATTTCATTGAGTTAGATCAATGCACAATAATGCCACGTAGTAAAGGACTTGTTATGTTAGGTTATAATTTATAAAAAAAGCATGTCCAAAAAACGCATGTTTATCATGAAACGTGATTTCCCTTAAATAAACGGATACTGTGAATTTTCTGAGAACAAATGGAGTGCAGACTGACAGCTGCACCTTCCCGTTACACATGTCATTGGCTACGTGGGTTAAACGCGGTTTACAACCCAACATGTCAGACACTAGAAAAACTTACATCAAAATCCGTTCTCTGTCATAATCTGGGTGTCTTACCTAGCCTACGATCAAGAAAGACTTACCTGCTGCTCTCGTAACCCTCAGTTCGTGAGCGATCAGGACCACAAGCAGAAACCTCAGAATCATATTTACGCGCCGCGCTCTTAGCCGTGTCTTCCCTCTCTATACAAGTCGAGGGGGGGCATGTTGGTCTTTCTCTGAGATGTATTGATCATTGTCGTCGTCCTTCTAAAATGTGCGTAGTCTAAAATCTATGTGAAATCTAATCTGATTATCTGCGCACCGGGCACTAACTGACAATCATGCAAAAGGTGTTTCACTTTCGTTTTTATACCATTTGTATAGGCTAGACCAGTGGTTCTCAAAAAGTGGGGCGCGACCAACTGGAGGCGGTCCCGAGTAGGCTACAAGGGAAAAAATCCGAGGCTCATTTGCTATTAGTAGATGCAAGGGGATGCAACGCCCATGTGAAAATGCAGGTGACTGGACTATTATAACACACACACAAATCAATAGTTTCGTAAAATCTAGCATACCTTACGTAGTACTTCGAGCCTGCGACGCGAACATGACGCAATGTGACGCGACGTGAGTGCTATTACCGTCTTCGTCATAGCTCCACACTCACTCTAGTCTAGTCCCATGCCGAGTTCAGTTGTGCAAGCTATCGCTAGACTGTGTGTGTGTGTGTGTGTGAGAGAGAGAGAGAGAGAGAGAACTTTAGTCCTCCCAGTTGTGAGGCCACTGACCATCCCTGCAGTAGTGCTGGGTTGCCATGCACCATACCTAGTTATGCTGCTATAGCCCAGTGCTGCCACAAACCTTTCATGTGTCATGCCACACAACTCTCTCTCTGTCTCTCTCTTTCTTACCCCCTCTCTCTTTCCTTATACATATATGTATGCACAAATGACACATATGATCACTGATGTGTGAGCCTGGCCTAACTCATTTGCTTCCTCTGTCCACAATCATCTCTGCTGAGTGTCTTCCCTGCCTCCTTCCAGCGGACCTCTGTCACCTTCCCTACCTGAGTGGACTGAAACCAACACTACAGGAGGCCCATACCAGGGCCAACTCTCCATCCAAGAGGCTCTTCCTAGACGCCCTTGCCAAGACCGACTCCCCTTCCCTGAGGCCCCCCCTCACAATGGCATTGTCAAATGGACCCTTATTGTTACCCCCATGATTCATCTCACTCTTTGACTTTAACACTATGTCTGGCTACTACTACACTGTCCAGCCATAATTCTTGATAACCACCTATGGACTGACTACCATGTAATGTTATGGGATAATACTCTGGAAATATTATGATTAGCTAAAACTATAAAGAACTTGTAGTCTATCATGGTTACTACTGGTTATACTTTTCCTGCATGACCCCTGGCAGGTGGGTTAGCCCTTTGAGTGGTGGATCTGCCCAAGGTTTCTTCCTAGACTAACTAAACATAAGGGAGTTTTTCCTTGCCCCTGTTGCTCCTGGGTGCTCCTTCTGTAAAGCGCCATGAGACAATACTATTGCAAAAGGCAAATAAGACTTACTGCCCTTGAGTGGTACTAATGGGCCAAATTTGCGGGTCTTGCTCAAGGACTAACAGTAATAGTCTGGATTTGATCCCACTGAGCTTGTTGTCTCAGGAGGCATTTTAACCCCGATTCAATCAGCGAACAGAGAGAGGAGTTGTGAATGGAGAGCTAGAATGCTATCAGTCAAGGCAGGCTATACCCTGCCACACAACACCGTTTTTACCTGTTGTTTTTGAAATATGATAGGCCTATACGAGTTTGAGTCATTTGGTGCATGTGAGAATGTAATCAAATCTTCGGTGTCTGCATAGCCAATGGAAAGAAACTGAGAAATCAGGCCAATCCAAAAAGTTGATCAAGTTTACGCAACGGCTAGAGCCATTGATGGACGGCACTGCATTATCGCCCAATCCATGCTCTCTTGTATTTGATGAGTGCCCGCCTCACAAAATCCTGATAGATAGATTGGTAGATAGATGGATAATCTGGTTAGAAGATAGAAGATAAGAGGGAGATAGAAGATAGAAGATAATTCCACACGACACATCTACAACGCCAGTAAAATGCCATGGTATGATATACTATTACATGAAATTTGAGCATTTGCTATAGCTGGCTGTAGAACACACACAGACACAGGACACTCCCATGTCCATGAGGCCCAGCGTTGTTTTTTCTTTTTCCTTTAGTGAAACCAGAGACGGTCTAAAGTATCTTTGGTGAAACCAATAGAGTTATTTTAAAATGAATTAAATATTGCACGTTTCACACATTCGATGGTTGTCAGAGTCGTGGATTATTGTTAGCCTACAGCTCCATCTATGGAGCATCTTTGGTTACACCAAAAAAGCATGCCTCCAAGGTAAGGTCCTTAGCCTACTGCCTGAAAAATCATAAATTGGTAATGTGCATAGGTAATGTGCATACATAGCGAACATGCCTCGAATATAATAATTTAGATATATTTGGCAGTCAAAGTATCAATGTTTCACTTTTATTTCTCAGATTGTTTGATTGTTTTTACTCAGGCGCAAGACTGTCGGGGTCCTGACGGGTCCTGAACATCGCTGTCTCGCATTCATTGCAGTTCATGTGAGACGCTGCAGAATTTGAAGGTATTTAACCTAGGTTTGTGTTGACTTCTTGGATAAAATATGGGTTATAGAGTGATTTCGATCGCCAATAGTCGAAAGGGTCCCTAAGCTGTTAAAATGTTCTAACTAGTTGTATTTACTTTATCCCTCCCATTGTTTACCTAGTAGATCAATAACAGGTAACGTTATGCTATGCCAGAAATGAAACGAGTTGACGTTGGCGCTGTCTTTCATGCACAGGTTTAAATGTTGCGTATGTTCGAATATTGTGTACACATTGTCTGTTGCTCATTTAATCTGCATCTGATCGATCCATTGTTGTGACTCAGTGTTGACGTCTAACGCTTGGTAGTTAAATTATCCCTTGACTGCTAGCTCACAAGCTAAATGCAAGAGATGCAAGTTTTAGTAATTGAACGTTGCAAGCGAGGTAACTCATTTCTGCAGGTAAGCGTGTTAGAGATGAGTCAGTTGAATGAGATATGGCTAGTTACTTTTAAGTTTAAGTTTGAAGAAGTTGACGTTACACCATAATGTTTTGCTGCAGGGTAATTGCTCAGTATCGCGGAGCTATGTCCCTGTACGATGACCTGGGAGTGGGAGCGAGCGACACCAAAACGGAAGGCTGGTCCAAGAACTTCAAATTACTCCAGTCTCAGCTCAAAGTGAAGAAAGCTGCTCTCACCCAGGCCAAAGTATGTGTTCTTAAATATCAGTTTCCCACAGATTAGATACAGATAGATTTTTAATGCCACTTTTCTAACTGACTTGTATTGCATGTGAACTGAAAATTGCCTTCACTGGTGTGTGGAATTTTAGAAATTGCTATATTTTATTTTGACAACAATGAGGCCATGCTTTAAAGGTTGGTTGGTAGGTTGGTATGAGAATCGGATGGCGGAAAGCATGAATGGGAGACTGTTGGATACTTGGTTTATTTGTTTCTGTTGCTTTTGTTTCCAGAGCCAGCGGATGAAGCAGACTACAGTGTTGGCTCCTGTCATCGACCTGAAAAGAGGAAGCACTGGAGATGAGAGACAGATCCTAGACACACCACCTCACATCGCAGCTGGACTGAAGGTATGTGTGGGATGGTTTATTTTTATTTGTGCGTATGTTTATGTATACATGCCTTACTGTTACACTGCATTAGAGTCATTATTATTGTGGCATAAACATTTACATTTAGCAGACGCCTTTATTCAAGGCGACTAACAATTTGTCAACTATCAATTGTTCAGGGCCAGTCTCCCCTAGAGCAACTTGGTGTTAAGTGCCTTGCTCAAGGGCACAACGGTGGCAACTGAGATTCGAACCCACAACTTTTCAGCTACTTGCACGCTAACCAGGTTCCTTAACCACTAGCTACCAACGCCCATAAAGCACTCTGCTTAATAATCTGTCAATTATAAGTGTGCTGGCGCGTAACAACATATGTGTTGGCATTGAATGTGGACACACATAAACAGACAAGTTGAGTGTGTGTGTGTGTGTGTGTGTGTGTGTCAGGATGCGGCTCCAAGCAGCTTCTCGTCAGGGGATGTGCTGATCCCGCTGGCGGATGAGTACGACCCCATGTTCCCCAATGATTACGAGAAGGTTGTGAAGAGGCACAGGGAGGAGCGCCAGCGGCAGAGGGAGCAGGAGCGGCAGAAGGAGATCGAGGAGAGGGAGAAGTACGCGGTCTCAGTAGCTCCATATAGTCGCTATGAACCACCAGTCAAGCCCTGAACCCTCATAGACTTAAAGTAATATTCTTAAAACGTATTTCTGGTGCATAGTCCTGTTGTAAGAAGTCACAGAGTGATGTTGGTTGGTAAAAGAAAGCGAAAAGTTCATGCAAAGACCAGATGGCAAAATGGCAAGTAATGCTGAATGATTAGAGTATGTTTTTATGCCCTACCAACAGCACTTGGTAATCTCAAACATCAGGACTTTTGGTTGAAACACGCTGGAATATCCCTTTAACTGGCTTGAATCAGTACCAGGATTTGCTGATTCATTGCTGTTTTTTTTTTTTGAGGACTCAGGGAGGACAGAGATTCAATAGTTATGCTTGTCTATTTGTCTGCCTGTTTACCCATTTGCTTTCATGCCTGTGTGTGTCTGTAAATATGTGTTTGTAAGTGTATTGGTCATGCGTGTACCTCGAAAGTGAGTTTGTGTGTGTGCATGTGCATGCTGGATGTGTGTGTGTGTGTGTGTGTGTGTTCTCATCCTGTGGATTACCTCCTATAGGAAGAGGAAGGAGCGACACGAAGGTAGCGCCCCTAGTGGCTTTTCCCGCTTCCCCACAGAGGCTGATTCAGATGAGGAGGAGGACTATGACAAGGAAAAGAGGAAGAGAAGTATGTGTCATAGGGCGAGGGGAGAGAGAGAGAGTTCATTCATGCATTGAGCAGACGCTTTTATCCAGAGCGACTTACATCTGTCAACTACCATTTACATCAGGGCCAATCTCCCCTAGAGCAACTTAGGGTTAGTGCTTTGCTCAAGGGCATAGTGGTGGCCGGGATTCGAACCCACAATATCCAGCTGGGGTTTTTTTTTTAGTTTGACCACTTATCATATTTACTGCTCAACTAGCCAGAGCATTTTGGCAGACACATTTAAATGTCCATTTTGAAAACAACTAAGAAGATTTGACATAGCATGACACTTTGGTCATGGTATTATTAGGGTCCCTACACATGGACATTGTTAGTGTAAACAGGTTTCATTAAAAATTAAGAGAACCTTACCTATTCTAATTTTCTCTCGCTGCCATCTTGCTGGAAAAGTATGTGAAGGTCACCTGATGTGAATAATGTTTTATAGGGGGCTCTGATATGAATGTATTGATGTATGGATGTAATCAGAGAAAAGTTTTAATTCTAAGGGAATGCTTGATTACATAACTGTACATGGCGATATCTAAACATGTGAAATGAAAACTGGTTACATCAACAAATGGACTTCTACTCATTGCTGTTGAATATTGTGAGGATCTAAAGAGTGATCATCGCAATTTAATAATCATCCCTGACACTAGCCTTGGTTTGACCTTTGTTAATGGACTGAGGTGAATTCATAGGGTCAGGCAGCAGCTGTGTGCTGTATATTCGTCAAGTGTTGCTTTCTGTTTTCATTATTTCTGTTTGGGTGTGTGTTTTTTTTAATTTTCTATTTAATTTTTTTATAAATAGTATAACTTGACAAACAAATAAACAGCAATTGTTTTCTTCAGATATAGGAGGAGCAGCTATCGCCCCACCTACATCTCTGGTTGAAAGAGACTGTAAGTACATTGCATTCTGATTGCTTGTGTATGTCCACATTTATGTATATCAGTGGTTGTCAAACAGGGGTACAAGTACGGGAACCACTGGGGTATGTGAAAAAGAATGAACACTAGGGGTCACTATTGCACCATGGAAAGTCAACGTTTGATAATGTGAGTTTCTTTGAGTACTTTTGAGTGCCACTGTTTGATAAATTGAAATCCTTTAACGTCTAACAACATGTCTTCTATACCGTTCGGAAACACACAGAGAAGGTAGTAGTAGCCTGATTGCATTGTGTGATTAATTGAATTGATTTATTGATTTAACTGAAATATTCAGTATTTTTCTGATTGTCCATTGTGTCCTGATATTGTGATATCATTTGGTTTTCTTTGGCAGCTGTGTCGTACCCCTATGATGATGAAAGTCGGGGGTCGGGGCGGTCCAAGGCAGCAATCCCACCTCCCATGTATGAGGATTCAGACCGACCCCGCTCTCCTCCTGGCCCTACCAACTCCTTCTTAGCTAACATGGGGTGAGTGAGTGAGTGCGTGCGCGTGTGTGTGTGTATGTGTTTGTGCGTGTGTGCATTTCTGCGTCTGTTTGTGTTTGTCTTCACCTTTAATAGGTTCTTACTTGTGAGTTCTGAGTTTGTTCATTATGATGTTAAACCTTATTTATTTGTTTGTGTGTGTGTTTGTGTGCGTTTCCTGTTTCCGCAGTGGTACGGTGGCTCATAAGATCATGCAGAAGTATGGCTTCCGCGAGGGCCAGGGTCTTGGCAAACATGAGCAGGGTCTGAGCACAGCGCTGTCAGTGGAGAAGACCAGCAAGAGGGGCGGCAAGATCATCATAGGAGAAACCACAGAGAAGGGTACACACACACACACACACACACAGACACATTCATACATTGTTTTTTATTTCTGTTTTTCTGATTGTGAATGTGTCTTGCTTTTTTGAGTTAATGAGTATGGTGTGTATTCTGCACTTGTTATATTTGTGTGTGTGTATGGGTGGAGGAGGTCTCTGAAATTTAGTTTTTATAATCTGTGAGTACCTTTGTTTGATGTAAAATGTGTGTATGTGTTTGTGTACAGGTTCCAGCCAGTCTGCTGCAGAGCCACCTGGCTGGATGCTGGGTGCTGCAGGTTTGGCTCTTTAGATCACTATTTTTGCACATGCAGACACACACAGACACAGACATTGCATATCTTGTGACAAGAATGCAGACAGGCTTGTGATAACAATGCATGCAAAACATTGAGGTACCATATACATTCAGTTTCAACACTGCAAATGTGTACACACACACACACACACCAGTTGTGTCACTGGGGCGCTTTACTGGCGCACTGTCCCCCCCATACCCCCCCCCCACACACACACACACACACACCCACACACACACGCATGTGCCCCAGTATGGCATCAACTGTGGTTAGTCACAGTACTCAAATATTTGAACTATTCAGGTTAGTTATGAATGTTTATGTGGTTTTTAAAGAATCCACAACTTCATATTACCAAGGCATACACACATGCATGCACAATGAGGTGTACTAACTCAGTCATTGTCGGGGTGCTTGGCTTGGAATTAGAAACCAGTAATGTGTTCAGGACTCCTCATTTCTGTAACACTTCTACACTAGATTGCAATTTATTTTCCCCATCACCTGGAAAGGACTGGTTTAGAACTCCTCACCTGTGGCAGGCTTGATATTTTCAGTCCAATTTTTCATCACTAACACAACAAAATTGTACAAAACTGTTTATTTTGTTGTGCCAGGTGACATAGCTCATTGCTCTGGGGCATGGTCACGGCCTTTCTCCCATCTCTGCCCCCACCCCCAAAACAACTGCCCCCACCCCCACGCACATGCACGCACACGCACGCACACACAGAGAGAGAGAGAAGGAGCAGTAATAATAAGACAAAAAGACTGTACTAAAAAGACACGCATTTCACCTTTAACAGATTGCTCCAGATTTGAACTTTTGTGTTTAGCATGTGCATGCTCAAAGAGAGTAAATGTGTGTGTGTGTGTGTGTGTGTGTGTGTAGAAAAGGGTCTCTGTGTATTCCACTTGTTTGTAAGTTGCCTAGGTTAAGTCACCTGCGGCATGAGTCAGTGTGGGTTTGCCATGAGTGTGTCAGTCATGGAGTGTGTGTGACTAAGTGTGTGTTTTGACGGGCTGACGCGTTTAGTGAGTGTGTGCTGTGTTTCCTCCCCGACAGCCGAGGCACAGAAGAAAACAGCGGCGGCAGCCACACCGGGAGCAGCAAGCTCCGGGTCAGCCGAGCCCAACCCACTCACGGAAATACTCAAGTGTCCTACCAAAGTAGTGCTGCTGCGGGTAAGAACTGTGTGTGTGTGTGTGTGTGTGTGTGCGCATGCGTGTGCACATGCAACTGTTTAACAACTTAAGCAAGTATGTTAGAGCATAGATTTAGGAGTGTGGATATCTTTCATTCTCCTTTGAAGATTATACACATACAATGTTTATGTGTGTGTGTGTGTGTGTGTGTGTGTGTGTGTGTGTGTGTGTGTGTGTGTGTGTGTGTGTGTGTATTTGTGTATGGACAGTTTGGATGAATCAGTTTTAGCTACATTGTGATAAAAGTCATAGTTGTGTGTTCACATATGGTTTCTGCCCAACTCTATGAAGATGCATGCTATTAATTAAAGCTCAAGAGCATTTGTCAGTGTTATGTAATCTCAGGGACTGTTCCTCTACTCAAGCAAGTCAGTGTTAGGTTGTTGATTTCAGCGTGCTAGAGTTTGTACATAGTAATTTCTGTGTGTGTGTGTGTGTGTTTGTGTGCGTATTTACAGATCATAACTAAATTGGTATTAAGTTACAAAAGTTAATTGTTGCAGCCTTTGTGAGTGAGTGAGTGTGTGTGTGTGTGTGTGTGTGTGTGTGTGTGTGTGTGTGTGTGTGTGTGTGTGTGTGTGTGTGAATGAGTGTGTGCATTTGCGTATCTTATCTAACATGGCGTGTGTGTGTGTATGTGAATAGAACATGGTGGGGCGTGGAGAGGTGGATGAAGATCTGGAGGCAGAGACTAAAGAAGAGTGTGAGAAGTATGGTAAAGTCATCAAATGTGTCATCTTTGAGGTCAGTTGGCAGCTCTCTGTCTGTCTGTCTTTCTGTCTGTCTGTCTGTCTCTGTCTGTCTGTCTGTCTCTCTGTTTATACTGTCAAGCTGTGTGTTATGTATGTGCTATTCAACCACTGCTTCATCCACAGTAAAACTTGACAGCCAGTAGTGCCTTAGGTGAATCCCAATGTCCTCCCTCAACCTGAGCCCTGAACTCTTAAAGTGTTTACTGGCATGAATCAGTCAAATTTATTCATGTCAGTAAAGACAGAGGAGAAGACCGGAAAATGCAGTAGATTATTTTATCATAGCACTACATGAACAAATTGGTAAACATGTAATTCACAATGATACAATTGACAATTGTACTGGCTGCAACTGTTTATAAATGGCTTATAAACTTGTTACACGTAGTTGTTACACATGTGAAGATGCTGTCAGATCATCACATCCAGTCACACCTACACACACTATTTCATCAGTGAGAGTGTAATTCTACCCCATGTCTGGAAACGTGTGTGTGTGTGTGTGTGTGTGTGTGTGTGTGTGTGTGTGTGTGTGTGTGTGTGTGTGTGTGTGTGTGTGTGTGTGTGTGTGTGTGTGTGAATAAACATCTTGTGTCAGTGTTTTTGCTGTGTTTACTTGACAGAGAAGACTGGCGGTTATTTCTGAGAGTACTTATTGTTTGTATCACAGATGTCATGACCTTGCCAAACAATTTATTTCCACACTAATCTTTTGTGTGTGTGTGTTGTTTTTGTTTATATGTGTTTTCTCAGATTGCCAATGTATCTGATGACGAAGCAGTTCGAATCTTCCTGGAGTTTGAGAGAGTGGAGTCAGCCATTAAAGGTCAGTGTCACAGGTGCCCTGTGGGTGTGCTTGCTTGTGTGCGCGTGTGCAGGGCGCTCCATTTCAGGTGTCCCAGATCAGCTTGTCCTGAAAACAGGTGAGAGTCCCCAGAGTGTTACATCACACTCAGGAGAACCAAAGCCCAGTTCAGTCTGGTCCACACACACACACTCACTTATGCTTACACTTACACTCACGTACACACATAGATACACACTATTATACAATCTAATTTTTACTCACAAAGACACCCTGTCACCCTAACACTCACATACCTAACTTGACTCTCTTATACACACTAATGGATTGAATCCCAGTGCCTCCCAAGCCCTAAGCCC
The DNA here is from genome assembly GCA_015244755.2 of Tenualosa ilisha. NCBI lineage: Eukaryota > Metazoa > Chordata > Actinopteri > Clupeiformes > Clupeidae > Tenualosa > Tenualosa ilisha. Next base: position 108,923 of record PYXC01002067.1, read on the forward strand.
TGAACCCTCAAAGACTTCACTTCGCTTGTTGCCTTCATAATATGTTGATTCATGCTGGTTAAGTCTTAAACCTAGCTCTTAATGAGGAGATGACCAGATGATCTCTCTCACACACACATAATTCAACCTAGCTTGTTACACAATGCTCCCTGCGCACACACACACACACACACACACACCTTTTGAGGGTGGTAATGTGCAGGATTATCCTGCTGTTTTCAATCTGACTTACGTGTGTCCTTGAACAGGAACAACAGCATGAAAGAACTGAAAGAAAGTTTTTGTTAAGAACAGTCTCTGGAAAGCATGTGTATGTGTGTGTGTGTTTTGTGTGTATGCGCATGTGCGTGTGTCACAGGAGGCTTCTGTAAGACTACAGATGAAACAGTGTCTGACCAAAAAATATGAATTTAAAAAAATACTCTGAACAGCCACTTTTTTTTTATATTAGCATGAATGAAAAAATGTGGTCTTAAACATAGGCAGCTCTCCTAATTTCAACTCCTCGGTAGTATTACAGTTGTCAAAAAAGTGAAATAGCATCACTGCTAATCACGGTGAAACAGAGAATTTCACTGAAACACATTTCACCACCATAAATATCTTTTCCGGTTGTTTTTAATGTAAATCTAGCTCAAACCCCTGTTGCCTGTGGATTTTTGGAGTTTGAATGGACTTGTGGCAAATAAGTCCCTCCTGTGAAACAGTGTGCTACCATGTCTAGTTGGTTACAGTTATGTGTTGACCATGACTGACAGAAGCAACGACCTATCACATACTGTCTTCATTGACCTGACAGAAGCAAGGGAAAAAATCGGAGTAACTTTACAGTGGAACACACAAGAAACGCTACAATATCATATTATTGAAATGCTAACCTTCAGAGGTGTAAATGGTAAATGGAACAGCACCTCGACCACTTGCGCCACCATCGTCCCACAGGTGTAGTGGGGATTTTTTTAAATGGGGGTCCAAAGCCTATGTTGATGGTATCACTGCATTTGATTATGGTCATCCCATAACATTAAATTGCATTTGTTGATGACAATGAAGGGGTTATTGGAGAGTTTTGCTTGACGTATGCACTTATAATGTTATAAATTAATGCCTAATGTTAAAAAAGTGAAAATATATCAATTATCTGTTCCAAGAAGTGGGGGTCCAATGCCCACTACAGCCCTGCTAACTTTGACATAAAAGGAAGTCATGGTCTAATCAAATACACAATTTTTTTCTGTGTCAATATGACATAGTATGTTTAGTTCTCTGACACTAGGCCTATCAAAATTCAGTGACGCACAAAGAAGATTGTTTCACCAAATGTGTTGCCTAGCAGCCGCCACTGGTGTGTGTGCACACGTCTGTGTGTCTTATCTGCAGCATACATTTATTTGAAGACGGCATCGTCTTTAGCCACTCTGTAGAAACTGTGCTGGTCCTGCATAGTTTTCAGAGGAAATGGTTGCTACTATTTTTTTGGACGCAGGAAAAACAAGTATGAGAGAGAGAAAGGGCACTCTGGAAGTAGAAAACAGCGATGAAGGGTGATGTTTACCTCTGTGCTTTTCATTTTACTGGCTGTCTCTCCTATTCAGTCCTTTGTTTATGTGTTTCCAGCTGTGGTCGACTTAAATGGCCGTTACTTTGGAGGGCGAGTGGTGAAGGCCTGTTTCTACAACCTGGACAAATTCAGATTGTTGGATCTGGGAGAAGCAGTGTGATCCTGTTCATCTGTACATTCTCTACCCACCCACCCAAACACACACACACACACACAGACACATAGTCAGTCACAAATACACCTATATATTTGTATGACCATCTTTCTTCTTTATGTGTTTATTTAGGCATAATATGTTGTATATATTAGCAGTGCAGTCACTGTGAATCTGTGAAACATTGGGTTGTTTTGCTTTTTGAGCTATGATGGAAAGGGGAATGTTGTAAATTCTGGACATTAAATCTCTTATGTTTTTATAAGGAAAACGTGTGTGTGTGTGATTGTGTGTGTGTTCGTGTTCAGCTGATGTAAAGGTTGTGTTCTTCTCTAGAACCATCTGATTTCTCTCCAGATAAACATGAGCATGACATGTTCATGAACATGAACAACACGAGCTGAAAAAAGGAGTGTGATATTGCTGGAATGTTTTCTCTTTTTTTTTATTAACTGCAATCATTTTGTATGGCCAAGTAGATCACTTGCTATCCAGAAAGCAACAAATTTACTCTCAGCACACATTGAAGGGATCAGTGACTGTATATTGTTGTATGGAGTATGTATGTTGTATAGAGTTGTACCTCGATGCAAGAACTCTACAAATCTATGTATGTTAGCCTAAGTCCAATCCAAAGGAGTGAAAATATGTGAAAATTGGCTTTGTTGTTTGTGATTACCTGAGCCACAGAAATGTTATTTCTTTAAAGTCTTGTGAAGATGGGTTATAATGCTTCCATGACCTCTGTAACACTGTGACCTCTTCCTCCCCTAACGAGGTTGGCCTGATGAGGTTAAAAGTCAGGTCAGATTATGACTGAGGAATCGCAGACTTCTCACCTTACGTTACCTGCATTGTCCTGTTCTCTTGTGAAGTCTGTGTGCATTCTAGGGTCCCAATAATTGGTTACATTTGCGTAACAGGAACTCTTTTTTTCTTCCCTTCCCTCTATGGATGCAGAAATAGGGGAAACCTATATTCAGAGACTGACATAACCCACTGGTTCCCAATGGCTTAGGCGTTGTTCTATAATCTAATGATAGGTCTGTGTGTGTGAGAGAGAAAGAGTGGGTCAGTAATAGATGGGAAAAGTCTGTGATGGGGGAGTTTATGTATGTCCAAAAAGGTACTGTGGGAGTTGCAGTGAGTTAATGGAATCTACTTCAAGGTGTTCAAGGGGGGCTTCATTCAGTCTTTCAGCTCCCTGAATTGACACACACACTGGACACTCCTGAGGGTATTATGTCATTAATTAATTTGTGTAACATCATGGACGCTTGCTTACATTGTCTGCATGTGATGGACTAATTAAACAGATTTAATAACATTTCCTTCATCCATCTTGCAGCAAGCACTGAACGAAGCCTCTTGCAACCATGCCATGTTCGTGCACATAAAATATGCCTTTGATCTAGGAAGGATAGTGTGTAGGATAATCCTAGCATGACCGAACCTTTGCCAACATTAAAATGATAGGAGGTTGTTTCCGAATAAAGGGCCATTCAGTACACATTAATACTGCAGGAAATTAATATTATGAATAAACAGATAAGCAGTGTTGAATGAAGTCCCTGAAAGTCCCACTTGAGTAAAAGTACACATTCCCTAGTAAAAAATTACTTTGGTACAAGTTCAAGTCATCCACTAGCATGTTACTCAAATAAAAGCCTAAAAGTAACTTGTATTTACTGTACTTAAATACGAGAAGTAATTTAGAATTAAATGTACATAGTAATGAAAATAAAAGTACAAGTACTGTAGGCCAAGAAAGTCTGCTTAAAACAAATTTTGAAAAATGTCAAAAAAAGACCAAAAAAATCCCACACATATACACAGTCAGAATGAAAAATAGCGCCTACATTACAGCTACAGGTTTAATATAGATTTTGTTGTGAGCCCTTGTCCAATGGGAAATGGGCTTTTCCAAAATGTAGCTGCAGTCACTCAGTCAACCCCCAAATTAAAATTCTTCTGATACTTGTAACCATGCTGCCAACTGAAAATGTAGATCAAGAAATGTAGTGAAATGAAAGTTAAAATTGACAGATTTGTTATAACTCAAATAAAGTACAGATACTCCCAAAACATACTTAAGTACTGTAGTGAAGTATTTTGGTTAGTACTATACATCTCTGTAGACAAGTAGCAATCATTACACATTCATCACTTTTGTTTAATTTAGCTGAAGACTTTAAAGAAATGTAACTGATGCTGTTCATAGACCAATTGTGCCCAAAGTGATTCTCTTAATGTTTTTTCTTTTTTTCAATACAGATTTTATTAGAAATTGCAATACAACCCATAAATCATCATCCCTGACTGAGATTCCTTCTTTTGTTTTGACTCCATATGAGCCAAATGCTGATACAGAAAGGAGACCGCTACATTCTCTACCCCCTTCCAAGATTTTCCTATGCATCACTTTTTGGTCTATGCCTATCGATCGAACGCCTATGAAATACAAACACCACGAGACAATTCGACAACTTTTATAAGAACATGCCGAAATGCACTGTAGTTTATTGTTTGCGTACTGGCTGTGCTGTATTCTGAGGGCTTAACATGTTTGAGAATGCGATTTCTTGTGCCGGTTATGGAGAGAGTGTAAAATATTTTAGAGTTTTTAATCTGTATCAGGATCGGTTAATCTGGAGTGGAGATGTGAGGCGATGTTTGATTAGAATAGCCCGGGGCTACGTGCAGATTCAGCAACCAACCACACACACACACACACAGGCACACACACATTAATCCTGTCCATCAGTTCGGGTCCCTGCCCCTTCGCGTCAACGCCATGGCCCGGGTTCTGTGTGGCACGGATAGTCGACTACGTGCAAATGCGACTGTAGTCGATGACTGAGTTACCCTGGATGCTCAAATTCCCTGTCTCCTCCGCCTCAAATTTGAGCGCAAGTGATGAGCAACAATCTCACACACTGTCTAATTAACTTTTCATTTGGGCTACTTTCACAGCAAATAAACAATGGATGATGGAAATAAGCTACCCATCATCGGAAACCTGACGTTATGTAGGCAAAGCTATTGGTAAAAAATTGATAGTTTCACCTAGTCCCATTTTCGGTTCCAAAGCTACCTTGTAGACGTGACTACCGTCACGTGCCGCTGGCTTGCCAAAATGACACAGCCATATCCTTTAACCACGTAATTATATTGTATGTTTTTTTCTCTGCAATGATATCACCGATTAGTAATTTATGGCTCCATTTTCCTTTGAAGTTGACATATTCCCATTAGACATTATAGAAGATATCCTATATATTTTTGCTGGCCTCTGTCAATGTTCATATTCATATACAAAGCATCTTTTCAGATTTGTAGATTTAAAGTTTTCTTTTTTTCTTTTTTTGCGTTTTGCATCTTTATTCAGGTCTTCTGTACCAACTGACAACATTCCACAAGGTGGCGTCTGGTAACCAAGACTGAGAGGGAGTCTACGCCCTTTGAGTGTCGTCACTGAGTCACGTTGCGTTTCCTTCCAAACCCATTTAAAACGCGGATCTGGGCCGCCTGGTCTGGAAGCTTAACCGACACTGAGAATATAGAACGACCAGAGCGAGGCACGATTTCCTTTTTCAAGACTCTGTCTTTTCATTCTATTCAGTCGTGACTGGATAATGTAATATCGTAGACTTCGGAGACCAACGAGATCAGTTTTAGGCTACTGTCCGCAACTATTTTCTTAAACGTGGGATTTCTTAACTCATAACGCATTTCTGCTTCTTCATCTGTCGACCCCCGAGGAATGCCCAGAGAACTAACCCAGAACCGGATCCAAAAGCTCTGGATTCCATCTAAAGATGACAAGCCAGCTGTGCCTAGTCGTGGTAAGTTTGTTTTATTTTTCCAAACGCATCGGCTTGATTAGAATAATGTCGCTACGGGCACATTTTTTGCAGAAGAGTTGACTAGCCTGATGATGTGATTATCTGATTGTGTGTATACAATAACACAATGAAATAATTTAGTGACAAGTGCTTCTGTGTATGAAAACTAAATTAAATAGGTTATACTAGGCTCCTCATCGGATCCACAGTGTGATTCGCACCTTAGTTTGCAGTAGTATGCTTCTCATGGCGGTTTCATTTAATTTGACACCTGTAGTCATTTGTCTGCAGCGATATGTTCACAACGAAATTGTCCTTATAGTAATTTCCAGTGGCAATTGATCTTGAACGAAAGCCGGCTCTAACAAACCCCTCTCTGTAGTCCCGCTACACATGAATTCAAATGCCGGTTCCTGTACATGACGCACGGGGATGCCCCACCGCTTCTTGCTCGTGGTCTGATTTCGAAGGAAGACGACCCCTTGCAGGTCACATCGGCTGCTGTATTGTTATAGAGCTCATCTCAGATGTCAGATAACAGTCTGAAAGAATGAGTAGTTGAAAGGTAAGGGATATCATATGCGCCAACTGACGACATTTGGAAACGGTTTAGCTTACTACTTTATTGAAACGCCCAAATGATGGCACAACGTGCCATGAACTTACTGAGCTATAAACTTACTGAGCTATGAACTTACTGTGAACTTACTCTACCCAGTAACCTAGTCAGTCTGCATGTTTATTAATGCAACATAGAGCAGATCTCAATCACATTGTTAATACATCATGATGATGGAGTGGTGGTACCCATAGCAACCGCTCGCCTGACTCGTCTCCAGTGGGCTACGTGACGTTGCAACGTGACGTTCTCACCTTCTCTTATCAGAAATGTCTTAGTCAGCACAGATCTACATCAGTATACGTTGTGCCCACACACATACACGCTCTAAATAATTTCTCGTCCAGTTCTGATCGGTCATCGTACATAGGTCGGACCCGTGAGAATGTGTCCTGGCCGAGTGCTTGCTCATCGGTTCGTGCTGGAAAAAGGTGTCGCTTACTTGAATGACGTTGGCTTAGTACTCGATCGCGTAATCGGCCGTGTAATGGTGTCGGGTAATGTTGGAGGGCACCTGGCAAAGAACTGAAGCCTAACTTAACCCCTCACCCACCCCCCAATGTGGAGGCGTGAGTAAGTAGATCTTGTCTGTATTTCTGCCCTGTCATTGAGGTTTATTGATTGTGTGTGTGTGTGTGTGTGTGTGCGTGTGTGAATGCTTCTAATGGGATCAACCTCGTTCTTGCTGACTGTATTTCCACTCAGGATGTTCTCAGGAGAGATTACAGAGGGCGAGTCAAAATTAGCCCATTCACATCATGCAAGACTGTGCATGTCACATCGCATGCACACACACAGCCACACACTCCCCTGAGCAGTCACAGTGCACCCGTATACCTTGCATATACAGACAGAATATACACAGAATTAACACTTGTGTGCGTGCATTAGTCTGAATGTGTGCCCTAGTCCTCAGTGGCCATGTGAAGCATTTCTCCAGTGCTGCTGTACAAGTCCATGCTTCAGCAACTCTCCGGATAACCTCTTACAGTCAATTTATCTTGGCATAGCCACTCATGTGCATATTGTAGTTTACTGTGTGTCTTATTGCCCATGTGTGCGTGTGTGTGCCCTGGTTTGTGCAGTAACTGCCCATGGGCTAGTGGGTCTTCTAAGGAGCAATGGAGCAGACTGGATGTGGAGTTACATTTGTGCCTCTTATACTTGTGTGTGTGTGTGTGTGTGTGTGTGTGTGTGTGTGTGTGTGTGTGTGTGTAAAGAGGTGCTTGTGCCAAAGCACGTGCTCGGCCGGCACGTTGGTTGGTGGGCTAAAGGGGGGCAGGGGGGATTGTTGCTGCTGTCCCTGTTTCTCTCACACAAACTCAACATCTTTGACCTCATTGTGTGTATGTGTGTGTGTGTTTGTGTGTGTGTGTGTCTGTGTGTGTGTGTGAGCAAGCAGAGGAGCAGAGAGCCTGCAGTGAATATTTTATGGGATTACTGGGTCATGTGCAGCGTTTATGCAGATCAAATAAATCCATTTTTCATGCATCCCTAGTGCACACACATCAGGCCAAGCACACTGTAGTTTATAAATAGCTGAAACCTGCCTGTCAGCTGGCTGTAGTGCTATAAATAAATGATAAAGGTGCACCATTGCATGCAGTATGTGATGCACAATGTGTCATTTTTATTCTGTATATGTCATGATGCAAGCCTTGCTGGTTGGCATGTTAATACTGTGTTTTCTTTCATGTAAGGAAGTTGCAGTGGTCTACCAAAGGGATCTAAACCTCTCTCTCTCTCTCTCTCTCTCTCTTTCTCTCTTTCTCTCCCATAGCAGGCAGAGGTCCCCATCTGGCTAACCCCCCCACAATGATTGTCATGGTGGGCCTCCCTGCTCGGGGCAAGACATATATGTCCAAAAAACTCACGCGCTACCTCAACTGGATCGGCATGCCTACCAAAGGTGCGTGTATGTTTGTGTGTGTATGTTTGTGTGTGTGTGTGTGTGTGTCTGTCTGTCTGTGTATGTGTTTGTGTGTGTGTGTGTGTTTATGTGTGTCCCTATGAGCTATTTTTGGACATGTTTCAGTCCATTCCAGAATCCAAAACAGGGTATTTTTTTTAAATTCCACAGTAATTCTGTGTTCTAAAGGGGGGTTCGGTGCTTTTTGTGCTTAGTCATAGCTTCCCCAGGAGGAATTTCCTGTTTCCTTTGAGTTCACATGGATTAGCCTACTGTTTTCATATCGCTTACCAGTTTAAGACTTATTCTTAGATGTTTGTTTCCTTTGTGTGTGTGTGTGTGTGTGTTTTGGGTGTCTACTTTCAGTCTTCAATGTTGGAGAGTATCGGAGGGAGGCTGTGAAATACTACAGCTCCTTTGACTTCTTCAAAGCAGACAACAAGGATGCCGTGAAGATCAGAAAGTGAGGGTCATATTTTGTCACATGACCTCCCAGTGCACCATGGGAGTTGTATTTTTCCTTAGTAGTTTGTGGTAAATGACTCGCAGCCTTATGTGTTTCTTGTTTGCACCCCCTCAGCCAATGTGCCTTAGCAGCCCTAAGAGATGTCAAAGCGTACCTTACTGAGGAGGGAGGTCAAGTCGCAGTGAGTTCCTCTCCTTTTTATTATATCTGTCTTTTTGTTTCATTTTCCACCCATCCATCTATTCATCCTTCCATCACTAATGTTTCTTATGGTCTTTTTCAGGTGTTTGATGCCACAAATACTACAAGGGAGAGAAGAGACATGGTTTTAAGCTTTGCTAATGAAAATGGCTTCAAGGTATGTGAACATTTGTTACTGTGTGTGTATATCTGTGTGTTTGTGTATGTGAGATAGAGAGAGAGAGAGAGAGATCATGTTTATCAGTTTTATATATGCATCTTAAAACTGATAGCACTGTCATTCTTCACAGATCTTCTTCATCGAGTCAGTTTGTGATGATCCTAGCGTTATAGCTACAAACATAATGGTGAGTGTCTGTCTCAGTTTCAACCAATTTACATGTCCACTGTTTCTATGACAACTGTCTTACACTGCACTTCCTCTCTAAACAGGAAGTGAAGGTGTCTTGTCCAGACTATCAGGACTGCAATAAAACAGATGCCATGGAAGACTTCCAGAAGAGGATTGAGTGTTACAGACAGACTTACGAACCCCTGGACCCTGATAATTATGACAGGTACACAGATATTCACACATACACACACACACAGGTACACACACAGGTACACATCCCCACTCTCCCCCTCTCTGTCTGTACAGTGATATTTCATCTGAACTATACATCTTAATTCATTTCACCAAATGATTTATGAAATCAGTTTTTATAATGATAATTCTTCAGCTGTTTCTAATGACTGGTAGATCAATGCACCAATCAATCAATCAATCAATAATTCTATCAATAAAATTGTGAAAATCACTCTACTCACCACGCTGCTGTCCCGTTAGGTCTCTTCACGGCCTTGCATTGCTCTTTCTCCCACCAGGGACCTGTCCTTCATCAAGGTGATTGATGTTGGCCGTCGTTTCCTTGCTAACCGCATCCAGGACCACATCCAGAGCAAGATTGTTTACTACCTGATGAACATCCACGTGCAGCCCCGCACCATCTACTTCTGTCGCCATGGCGAGAGCCAGGACAACCTGCAGGGCAAGCTGGGAGGAGACGCAGGGCTGTCATCGCGCGGCAGGAAGGTACAGAGCAAGAAGAGAAGGAGCAATGAATGCAGGGATTGAAAAAGAGTTTTAACTTTTAAAGATGAGTAGGGAGAGAGAAGAAATGGAGGAAAATGAAAGAAAGAGACAGAGATGACCAAAGAGAGAGAGAGATTGATTAAAGGATAAGGTAAGAGGTATAGACAGATAAGGACTGATGAGTGCATGGATTGACAGAAAGAGTTTTAGGTTTTGGAAATAAAGCATGAAAAAGAGAGAGATAGATAGACAAGAAAGGGGAGAGAAAAAAAGAGAGAAAGAAAGTGAGTGAAAGAACTAGTAAGGAATAAATACCGATTGTGTATTCCATTTGCTCTTTGCCAGTTTGCCTCATCCCTGGCCAGCTTTGTGGAGGAACAGAACCTGAAGGGCCTCCGGGTTTGGACCAGCCAGCTGAGGCGCAGCATCCAGACCGCTGAGGCCCTCGGCCTGCCTTACGAACAGTGGAAGGCCCTCAACGAGATTGATGCTGTGAGTACAATGCACATATCCAAATCAATCAATCAATCAATCTATCAATCAGTTGACCAGATCAGTTGTAGAAGCTCTGCTGATGAAGTGTATGTGTGTGTGTGTTTTTGTGTAGGGTGTGTGTGAGGAGATGACTTATGATGAAGTAAAGGAAAAGTATCCGGAGGAATTTGCCCTGAGAGATGAGGACAAATACTACTACCGCTACCCTTCGGGCGAGGTATGCTAACTTACGGCTAAAACTAATCCCCATAGACGCCTCAAAAGTGTAACTGAACCTTTGCAGACTTGTTTTTTATGGATTTGTGTACATAAAAATTTTAATTTTAATTTAAGTTTACCTTTGTTTAGGAAGTTTGCCTTCAATTGAGAAGTTAAAGGTCTAAAGGTCAAATAATGAATAAATCAGTGGTTTCTAGCAGTAAACTAGCAGCAAACACACACATGTTCACCCGCATTTCCCTTTCCCTTTTGAACTCCTCCCTTTGTGTGACTCTAAATGTAAACAAGCCTTTGTGTGTGTGTGTCCCTGAGTCGTACCAGGATTTGGTGCAGCGTGTGGAACCTGTGATCATGGAGTTGGAACGGCAGGAGAATGTTCTAGTGATCTGTCACCAGGCCGTCATGCGTTGCCTGCTGGCTTACTTCCTGGACAAGAGTGCAGGTGAGTCGACACACACGGCAACACGAAAACACAGGCTCTGATTGGTGGAGAGAGATGGGCTAAGATGGAATTATGGGTAGAGATTTGCATGAACACAGATGTGGAGTTCTGTGGAGGTTGGTCTTGACCTTTGAACTTTTAACTTGCGTTGCAGATGAGATGCCATACCTGAAGTGTCCTCTTCATACTGTCTTGAAGCTCACACCTGTGGCTTATGGTAAGATAACGCACACACACATTCACACTCAAAACAGTATTTTATTACATAAGCGTATGGATACAGACTTTTAATCTGAAGAAAATGTTTAATGTTTGTTTTCAGGATGCAAAGTGGAGTCTATCTCCCTCAATGTGGAAGCAGTGAACACGCACAGGGACAGGTCTGAGGTAATCAGGCGCAAACAAACCACAACCATAAAATAAACCTAAAACACAAATATATAAAAAACACAAAAACAAACAGCTTCCCCAAAATAACAACATTGTACTCATGCACTGGGAAAGGTATGCCTGACCTACATATGCCCTCTCTCTCCCCACCTCTCTGTAGGAGGTAAAGCGTGTTCCAGGCTCACTGATCCGTAGGAACAGTGTGACCCCTTTGACCAGCCCTGAGCCCCTGAAGAAGCCACGCATCGATGGCCTGGACGAACCCGCTGCCCTGCTACCCGAGACTCTGGCTGGACCCCTGCCCAGTGCACTGGCTCTCTGCAGCTCCACACACCTGCCCCTGGCACTCGCTGGACCGGTGAGGACCATAGATTAGACACGCATGCACACACACACACACATTCATCTGCAAATGTCTCCCACTTCCTATTTCTGTCCTCTGTGTGACTTACTGTAGATTCTAACACATTTAGATTGCTTTCAAACTGCCTCATCTTTCTTCCTTCTTTTTTTATTCATCCTTCCTTCTTTTCCTTTCTTCTTCTGGCCTGACAGCACTGGCTTGGCAAAGCTTGTCTGTGAGTATGACTCCTCTTTCTAATTTCTCAGGTGTATATGTGTGTGTGTGTGTGTGTGTGTGTGTGTGTGTGTGTGTGTGTGTTTATTCTTGCATGCCAGTCATTCTTACCCCCATGTTGTGCTGTTCCTGATTGCATCACTTCCCTTCTCTGTTTTCCATACTTGCCATTTTATCGCTCTCAAATCATATTTACATAACCATAGCCTGTGCGCGTGTGTGTGTGTGTGTGTGCTCTGTCTCAATGTTTTCCTTCCATGCTTTAACTGTGAGTGTGTGTAGGTGTCAACTTTTCTGTCACGCATTAACTGTGTGTGTGTGTATCTTTGTGTTGTGTTGTGTGTGTGTGTGTGTGCGCTCCATCTCCTTCATGCCTAAAGCTACTCTATTGTGCACTACCTCAAAGTGGTGTCCATGCTGGTGTTTCAGAGGTAAAAATACTCTGAAGAGCTAGTCATGTGTTTATCATCCGTGTGTGTGTGTGTGTGTGTGTGTGTGTGTCTATGTCTGTGTCTCTCTGTGTGTGTTTTCATTTGTGAAGGGGGCTTAGTGAAAATTGAATGACAGTGGTACAGGGTGTGTCTGATTCTGTCTTTCTCTCTCACGCACATTGAGGGCATTAACACATTCCTGGGTTCACACCTAAATACAGATGCCAACACACACACACACACACACACACACACACACACACACACACACACACACACACACACACACACATACATACATATTCAAATACCTGAACAGACACACAACGCACACCTAGATAAATGCAATACACACACAGACACACACCTAGAAACACTCACCCATCAAATGTCATGACTGACCAGTTAACACCCATGCAGAATCTACATTTGGTTAGTGTGAGTGTGTGTGTTTGCGTGCAGGTGTGTGTGTGTGTGTGTGTACTATGTGTTAATTTTTAGGCCTTAGTGACAGTTGTAGAGTAGGATGGCTTGGGGGCTTAATTTCTTTCTCTTAATTTGATTTAATTTAGCTGTCCAGCAGTTTGCCTGTTTTAAAATGGCCTTTCCTCCCCTGTCTTCCCTCCCTCTCTGTCTCCACAGAACCTGAACCGGGGGTCGCTGGATTGCCGGGACCGCCCCTAGCTCTGCCAATGAGATTGCACTGCTGTGTCACCTCACCTCACCCAGGAAGTGGTGGCACCCCGCAAGGCAGCCCGATGCTTTTAGTGTGTTTTTTTGGTAGCTGTGCCCAGGCAAGGACTCACGGTGCCCACATGTGTGGGCATCTTGTGGGCAATGGACATCAACTCCAAAAAGGGCTCTACTGAGCGCTAATGCTGACTACTTCAATGAAGCTGCTTTATTCCTTTGTCTTTCCTGTACTTTGGAGGGACTAAGTATCAGTCTTACTGGATAATGATGAAGAGGAAGGACTACAGGGTGTAACATGTTTTTGCTGCTGCAATATGTGTGTGTAGGTGTGTATTTGTGTCAATGAGTGTGTATGTGTGTATGTGAGAGATGGAGAGACCGAGAGAACGAAAGTGAAAAGTGAGAGCAAGACAGTGAAAAAGAGAAGAAAAGTTGAAGAAAAATAAAAAATGCCAGAAGGAATGGCATTTTTCATTCAGGAAACAATACCGTGTGAAAGTATGAGTGTGCACACAAGATCGGTGTTTATTGTTCTTTCTGATTTTCTAACAGGATTTTTAAATAACATCGTAATTAATTAATTAATTAATTAATTAATTAATTAATTAATTAATTGCCTAGAGTGCCTAGCGTGTCCAGGCTGCTATCAAGTCTCTTGCCTCGTAGCTTGGGCTTGAGCTTCTGTCTATTCATCTGTATTTACAGATGCATAGACAGACGTTGTACAGTATGTCTATGTGCAGCCATCACAATCTGATTCTGTAAATGTATTTTATTATTAAATTGTGTCGCTGTCTGTGCTTTGTAGTAACTGCAGAGGATCACTAATCTGTCTCATAATGTCTATGTACATTTTCAGGTTCTGTCAGTGAGATATTTACTAAATGTTGCGTGTTGATTATAAGCTACACCAAAACAGTTGCTTTTATTCTATGTTACGTTTTTATATTTTAGCTCTGATCAATGTTGTCACTTGTACATAGATTTGTAAAACTGTAAAATGCTAACGCTAGAGTTGGATGTTGAGGGAAAGTTGTCAGATTTGTGCCAGATTGCCTGTGGAGTGGGTTGTACAGTACAAGCTGTTTTGAGCTCTGTTGGAAAGCTCCTTTTGATGAGATGCACTTTCTGATCGGCTGAAAAGCAAATAATTTAGTCACATGATTTGAATGTGACCTTTTATCTCTCTTTCATTGTTAACTAACACATGCAGTTGTGCTTTTATTTGCTTGTGATACTTGAATATTATTTTCTAAAAAAAAAAAAATCATTTTGTTAACACTATTTATTTATTTTGTAAGTTGCATAGAGACATATTTCTCTGAGAAATGTAAATAGTTTTATTTGCTGGACCAGTAAATGTTCCCATGGAAACAAATGTCCTTGTCGGTTGTTTCATTTTTAAATTAAAAAAAAAAAAAAAAATCTCTCAAAAATTTTTTCTGAACATTTACTTGTTCTGTAAGGAATACAAAATAATACAAAGTGCATGCATGTGTGTTAAAAAAACACACACACACACACTATTAATTCTATTCGGTACTTACAGAAATGTGCTCCTCCTCTTTCAGGCTTCATATTATTTCCTCCCCCCTTTCCCTCACCTTCCATCTTCACATCTTCCTCTGTCTGAATCCCAGTGTCTCCCCTAAGCTATAAGAGCACATCAAGCAGACTTTAGAGAATTTAACCACAATGCTGACTCACAGCTATCACTGCCGGGGAGCCCTGTTGCTGATTTAACGTGTTAAATCGACTGAAAAACCAGCTGGCAGACGTCTGCAGAATTGCAACATGCATCTACAGGTCCAACACTAGCTAATGTCCAACCACTGGGCAGTGTATACTAGCTATAAGCCCTGAACCCTCAAAGATTTAACTGATAAATCAACTTTGTCTCTGAGATCTTCTTTAAGCTCTAAATATTGAGCTAAATGCATAGTAGGGTACTGAGCAAAAATAATAGAACCCTTGCACAAATATGAGATGATCGTTGCAATTTTCTCTCTTTCCCACACACACACTCACACACACTCTCACAGAGACCTTACGTGATTGCCAGTTCATGTGAGTGGTGCTTTGTCTTGGTTCCCAACTTGTGCTCATCATGGAAACTCACATACTCACATGTCTCGGAAACTCATTCACTCACCCAGACCATCATCTACACAAACACACACACCTACACACACACACACTCATACACACACACACACACACACACTCATATACACACACACATTTTTCCTTTTTTTTCTGACTTTCCGGTCTTTGTTCAGTTACTATGGTGAGGAAGGGCATTGTTGACTCCCAGTTAAACCAAAACTGAGTTGTCAGTTCCCCCACACATAGCCTGCTCTTTTCACCCTTTCTTTCAACATCTTCTCCTTCTTCTCTTCCCTCTCTCTCACTCTCTTTCTCTTTCTCTCGCGCCCGCGCTCTCTGTCCTTTCATAGACACCAAACCAGGACTGCTGGTATGCGGACTACGATTGATTTAGCCTTTGAGAATCGAGGTCAGTGAAAGCAGATCCTTTGTGTTTGACCGCATCAGTTACTCCTGCCGCGGTCTAGATGGCCAAGGCGATATGCAAGCCAGCTTTCTCCCTCTCTCCACCCTTTTCTTTCTCTCCCATCCTCCTTCCCTCCTCTCTGTATCTCTTCATTCTCTCTCACCCCCCTTCTCTCTTTCTTCCTTTCCCTCTTTCTCTTTGGCTGCCCCTAATACAAGCCAGCCTTCAGCAGGCTAGTTTTTAAACCTCTGTGGCTGGCTGGTGTCTCACTCCAAGGTGGCTGTCATGGTGACACAACGGGTCCTTGTGAGCAGATGACTCCATCTGTGTGCCAGCCATATTGTGTGTGTGTTGGTGTGTATGTGTCTGTGAGTCTGTTTGTGTGTAAGTGTGAGTATATGTGTAAATGTGTGTGCATGTGTGTGTGTGTGTGTGTGTGTGTGTGAGAGAGAGAGAAAGAGAGAGTGTGTGAGAACGAATGCCGCAGCT
>PYXC01002067.1:137500-140000 GCA_015244755.2 Tenualosa ilisha
TATTGAAGTTCTTCCAAATGCCAGGTCCAATAGAGGTGACCTACCCCCCTTAGGCCGCTGCACACCCCAGGTTCACCCAGAAAACCAAATTGGTCCGTCCACCTTGAAGCGAGGACATGTCCCTTTTAAACTTACCATCGGCCAATCAGTGTCCCTTCCATGATTGGCCCTTCAGCTGCACAGCTGCCATCACTTCACAGACCAATGAGAATCTTAGTCACACATCATTGAATAATCACACACCCAGTCACCCTGCATTTGTTTCCCCCACCACACGTGTACCATAATCAGAATCAAACATTCAGGATTACAATCCCCAGCCCACTACAGCTCCGTGACCTGGCCAAGGTATAACATACTTACTCCTCTTCATTCTCTAGTGAATGAGGCTTCAATGAGCTCCTGGCAGCATGTTGTGCCTCCCCCACAACGTCCTGGACCACACTCCACTCCTGGACCAAGTTTTCTTTTGCCAGGTGGTGTCAATCTTCAGGCAACCCTTTGGGATCTGGTCTTGCTACATCTTAAGCACACGTCCAAGCCAAACATCAATAATGTGCATTTAAAAACCAATGGTTTCCAGTGTTTTTTTTTATGATGACATATGTGTTCCTTTATGTTACCATAGTTGCCTTTAGTCAAAAGTACTTGAGAGCCAGTTGAGTCTTACAGGGTGCAGGACTCCAGAAAAGCACATTTCTGTGGTGACTTTATCATGCGTTTACCTATGTCTAGATGTGTGTGTGTGTGTCTGTGTGTGTGCTTCAAATGTTTTTATGAGTGTGTGTGTGAGTGTGTGTGTATGTGTGTGTGTGTGTAAGACTACAGTGAGTGAGTGTGAGTGTGTGTTTGTGTCTACAGTGGAGTCCTCACCTGAGTGATTTCTTCCTGTTTGAGTCACTGAGGATGTTCCGTCTGGTAGAGATGAGACACCCGCGGAGGGACTGACTGGAGCTGAGGGACACGCTCACACAGGCACACACACACACACACGCACACACGTACACACACACACACACACACACACACACACACACACACACACATACACATACACACAAATATAATCACACAAACTCTCCCTCTCTCTATCACACAAACACACAGACAACCTCTGCCTCACACACACACACACATGCACACAAACACACAGTCTCTCTCTCTCTCATACACACACACTCACACACACATACTACTAATTATTTTGATCAGTATTGAAATCGTGATTTCATGATTTAATATTGTCTGTGTCATTTGGTAAAGAACCCAAAATGAAAGACTTTATAGTCTAGGCCTACTTGCCAAATGGAATATGACAAAGTAATTATTTCTTCTTGATTGTTTTATTTTTGAGAGTGTTGGGAGGAATAACTGTTATCACAATAAGAATTTGATGAATTGAACAATTCTACTACACACTATGTACAAACACAGAAACACTCTCACTCTTTCTCTGTCTTTCACACACTCAGACACATTGAATAAGGGAGATTAGGCCTAGGGGAGGGGGAGGGATGGAGTGAGGTAAAGAGGCTTTCAGGTCGACGTGATCTTCTTCACATCCCAACAAGGCTCCTATTTAAGACTCTCTCTCTCTCTCTCTCACACACACACACACACACACACACACACACACACACACACACACACACACACTCACACTCTCTTTCCATCTCCCGTTTACTCTTTCTCTCTCTCTCGCTCTGTCTTTTCTCCCCTATACCTGCATTACCTGATTCATGCATACATTGGCATTCTTGTTTTCTATGATGTCATAGTTATGTAGTTATGTGTAAGTGTGTGTAAGTGGGTGCCATTGTGCTGAATACCTGGTGACTTCTACTCCTGCAGCTCTCTGCCAAAGAGTCACAAGGGAATGTGGAGCAACAAGGTTCCCATTTACATGTAAGAAGGCCAGGTGGACAGGAGGGTCTTTACCCTCTTCACAAGCTTCACAGCTTATCTATATCCTAAGACAACCTTACCTGGGTCAGAAATTTGTTAAAAAGAGTAAAAATACAGGATACTCACCAGACAAGAGCCCCAGTTATATCTCTTTTATGCCTGTATATTATTTTTGAGTATGTCTATATCCAGAGCTTCACCTGTATCCATGTATTCATATTCACAATGTCCATTTCACCTGAGTATATCTGATTTTTAAGTGTATAGTATTTGGATTTTAATTGTGCAGTGGCTTTGGATGTCTTGAAAGTCTTATAGCGTCTTCTTCTCTTTTGTCTTCTTCTTAAAAACAGTACACGTAGAAGCATGTAGCCAGTATTTAATCAAGGTTTTTTTAAATTTGCCACTCAAGCAACGTGTGTGTGTGTGTGTGTGTATGTGTGTGTGGGCATGCCTGCATGCATGTGTGTATGTGTGAGTGTAAATCTCATCTCCCTCTTCATCTCTCTCTAAGTTTGTGGTTTGTGTATATGTGTATGTGTGTGTGTGTGTGTGTGTGTGTGTGTGTGTGTGTGTGTGTGTGTGTGTGTGTGTG
>PYXC01002067.1:145000-152500 GCA_015244755.2 Tenualosa ilisha
TGTGTCACATAGGCATGGTCCCAGGTGCAAAGACACATGAATCACGCGCACACAACCTACAGTGCATGCAACAGGTTATAATACTTCTATATACAACACACAAAGGCGCGCACACACACGCATGCTGCGGTTAATGCAATAAACAGTAATATCTCACTCTCTATATCATACACACACGCACACGCACACACACACACACACACGCACACGCACACGCACACAGACACACACACACACACACACATTAATGTGCTTCAGGGAATGCAACAGTTTGTAATATATCTTAATTATTCAAGGAACTGTGGGATGGTTGACACGCATTTTTCAGTGCCGCCACGTGTAATTGTAACAGGGGGCAATCTTTTACAGTACCAAATTTGTGTGTGTCAATGAGTGCCAGTGTTTGATAACGAATAACGCGCCCTTTTGGAAGTGTTTCAAGGCTGAGTCACTTTCACTCTCGCAATGAGTCATAGCGTCATGTGAGTAGCCTTTCCATCCGCAAGCTGAATTAGTAGAATGTCCAATTCATATGTGACAATGGGGAGTTCTCTCTAAACCCAGTCATTTAGCGCCCTCCTGTGGTTAGTCGTGATTTACTGTAATAGCCTATCTGAATGAAGGGTGGTCAGATAAAGTTCAGTGGGCTGTTTCGCCTCAACAAAGATTAAAACATTATGACATAGAAAAGGAGATTGTCTACATGTACACATTTTGTAGATAAAGGATCATTCATAATTTTCAAAACAATATCTTTTTTTTTTTTTGCTATTTCCACATTAGAAACGGTCTCCTTCGCGAACCGGATACCCAAGCTCTCCTTTAAAGGCTATGGAGACCCGGGTACACGCGTGGAAAAATAACTCGATTCTATTTCAAGCGGACAGCGCGTGCGGTGTGCATGGTCTAATCTGTTACAGTAGCATACATTCTAAAGGAAAGCGGACCAAAAACGTGTGTGCACCGCGGACG
This sequence comes from Tenualosa ilisha, assembly GCA_015244755.2. Taxonomy (NCBI): domain Eukaryota; kingdom Metazoa; phylum Chordata; class Actinopteri; order Clupeiformes; family Clupeidae; genus Tenualosa; species Tenualosa ilisha. The sequence goes on from PYXC01002067.1 coordinate 145,973, forward strand.
CATAGATTGCGTTGAGAATGTCATGCACATTTAAGACAGCAGACAGAGACTAATGATTGGGCCGCCCCTCTCTGCTGGGGAAACAGATAACCCTGGAACAAGTCCTAGTTTAAATTAGGAGAAAATGCAAATTCTGTCACCTAACTAAATCCGATGTAAAAAACAAAGCAAGAATGACTCGCTGTGCCGGTAGTTTAGTAGCCTACCTTGAGGAAGATTTAAAACTGCTTCTTGAACGCAGCTTTACATTGACCTACATTTTGCATTAATATGGCCACAACATGTGATAGAATCTGATATAGGGCAGCCAGGCTGAAGATCGTTGATTTCCATGCAAAGTTCAGTGGATATCTGAAAAAAAAAAACATCAATACAAATGTTTCTTCACATTTTATGTTTATGTTTATTGGTTCCTGGCAGACACATTTATCCAAAGCAATGTACACAAAAAACATTAAATTTAAGGAGAAATCCGTTGTGAATCAATCTATAGCCTAGTTGCTCAAGGTTATTGAGTGCTGTTGGTAGGAAAAAGAACAAGAAAAACTGATACAAGATACACCAAATACTAAACACTAAGTGAATGGGGCACAGAAATTCACTTTTGGTTTAATTTGTCTATGTCCCATTCAGGAACTGTTAGCTTAGCCATGTTTCAGCATCTAACATGGTTTTAACATGGTTTTAAATGTGTGAGTTTCCAACTCTAAAAAATAGCGAAAGAGAAATTGGCCATATGTGTTCTCCATGTCTGAGAGTGGTGAAAACACAAGTTTTTCCACAAGTCCACGTGCATGGAGTCAGCTCATTGTCTAGATGGCACCTGTGATGAAGGAAAAGTTGTTGACCAGACCAGACATAAATGTTAACCATTCTGGCTACGTAGAGCAGAGGGATTCAGTACTTGTTTCTCAACCACAACACAAGCAGAGAGCGTAGGCCTATGTACCCAGCACGAGGCTGAATGTCGGGTGGAAGAAATATGTTTTCAACACGTGCAGATGTATATAGAGCTTCTACGTAAAAAGCAAGAGTTTAAATCAAGTCATGCCGGAATGTTTATGCATGAAAATGTGCAGTGGAATGTGTTGGCTAAATAACGGTTCCAGCCTATGACGATAACTGGACCATCTGGGGGGATCTTTGGTACGGTCCTGTGTGAAAGATATGGTGAAGATGATCGGAATGTCCACATAAACATACAGCACACACACACACGTACACATACACACACCACACACAGACACACACACGTACACAGACATACACACACACCTCTGTGCACACATATTGGAGGCATATAAAGAAACAGCTTTCTGTCCACACAGGGCACACACACACACACACAGGCATATTATGAAAGAAGTGATCATGGTCAGAGTGAAAGGTGAAGGACAGGTGAAGATTAAATCTGATTGATAGATACTGTAAAAAAAGTGGGCCACACACACTTACACACAGACACACACACTTGGCATGCTTTCTCCGCATGATAGGCTGATGCAACAGGCATGCATTTTCTACCTTTTTTTAGAACAGGTGCTACAAAATGCATGCTGTAACGGTGTGTTTATTGTTTGACCGGGACACATAACATTGCTTGCCTGAAAAACATTTGGTCCAATGTCACATCGGGAAGGTTATATAACAATCACATCAGGTAATTTTCCAGTAATTGCCCATCATAACAGTTATGATTTACAACACACACACGCACACACACACACAGGCCTAAATATGCTAACTAGATATATTCAGCATGTAAGTTCAACACTGAATCACATACTAAGAGGTATCTTATCATCGTGGCTCTTATCATGACAACATTTCAGGAGATAGATTCACAAAAAGACTGACAGATGAAGAAAAGGGCAAATATGCAGCACAAGGACAAAAACTTTTTACAATGAAAATTTCCTCTGTGTAGCCAAAGACACTCATACAACACATGACCCCCCACTGCCCCACTGTTGAGTAAAGTAACACTGCCTCTGAGACTTATTTGATATGTGATTATTCTACAGCTTGTTTTTTAAAAGCAAGAAAGGCCTGTGCAAACTAACATTTGAATGATAAATGGGAGATCAAGAAGTGCCAGGAAGTTTGTGGCTTTAGCATGCACACACACACACACACAAAACACACACACACCCACGCACACACACAAACACACACACACACACACACAAACACACACACACGCACAGACACACACGCACACACATACACACACACAGATTTTTTTTTTAAAAAGAGCAGAAGACTAAGAGTTTACAAAGAAGAGCAAGTTCTAGAAAAAATCAATTTTAATACTTGTAAAGGTACAAGATAACAACAAACAAACATCATTTTTCAGAGGAGCATCAACTCAAGATTTCCAAACACAAAATACACAAACTAAAAGAAAAAATAATAAACAATCTCAATTTCTAGTGCAGGAGTCACTTTCACATTTATGGCACAATAAAACATTGTTCATTCTTAGATCTGTTTCTAACTTACTTCAATTCAAAACCTAACTTACACACAGTAAGTAGTAGCAGAAGCATCCACTATCCACCCCCAACTCCCCCCCCCCCCCACACACACACACACAGTCTCTCTCTCTCACACACCACTCACACACACACACACACACAGTCACACACACACTTTTTAACGGTTTAGCACGTAGACCACTTTGGAGCAATGCACGACAGAAAACCAGCTCAGTTTTTTTGCAGTTAATCCTGCTGACATTGCAATGAGAGGAAGTCAGAGAGAGGAAATGAGTCTGAGTGTATGTGCCTATGTGCGCCTGCCACTTCATAGCCCAAATCAGTCCTTCTGTCTGCTTTGAGTCCACTGTACTGTACGTGTGCAGGCCACATAGTAACAGATCATATGTATGTAAATATGTGCATTTCTGTTTGTGCAATATCACATTTACATTTAAAATGTTATGTACTGTACATGTCACATAATACATGTTATGTTATGTTATGTGTGTGTGTGTGTGTGTGTGTGTGTGTGTGTGTGTGTGTGTGTGTGTGAATGTAAGCGTCTGTGTGTTTGTGTGTGTATTCCAGCTACAGTATATGTAAGTGACTTCATGTGTGCTTGTGCATGATTTGGTACATATCTGGATCTGTTTGAATGTGTGTGTGTGTGTGTGTATGTGTGTATGTGCGCACGTGTGTGTGTGTGTGTGTGTGTGTGTACATGTGTGACTATATATACTTCTTGTGTGTTTATACAGTATGCGTGTGTTCCAGTTGTATAGTATGCATGTAGCTTCATGGGTGATTTGGTGAATATCTGAATATGAATATATTTCTATGACAGTATGATATTAGAGGTAACACTGTGTGCTTTATGTGCAAGTGATTTTTTTTGTGTGTATTTCTGTATGTGTGAGCAGGTGTGTGTTTGTGTGAGAGTACATATGTGTATGCATGTGTGTGTGTGTGTGTGTGTGTGTGTGTGTGTGTGTGTGTGTGTGTATGAGCAGGTATGTGTTTGCATGTGAGTATGTATGTGTGTGTGTGTGTGTGTGTGTACGAGCAGGTATGTGTTTGTGTGTGAGTGTTTGTGTGTATGTGTATGCATGTGTGTGTGTGTGTTTGTATGTGTGTGTGTGTGCATATGTATTAAGCATTTTTGATGCGGCCCATGGCTGGATTGACGAATGAGAAGTTGTTGAACATTGTCTGATCCACACTGTTGATGAGAGTGCGATCTGCACAAGACAGGCGGGGCTTCTCGTTGATGAATTCTTTGTCGAAGTTACTGCAGTCACTGGCGCTTTTCTGCAATACACACACACACACAAACACACACACACACACACGTACAGACAGACACACATACACACACACACACGCACATGCACACAGTAAAAAGAGAGACAATTCAATATACATGCTTATTGCACAGCGCACAAACACACAAACACACACACACACACACAGATGCACACATATGCATACACACACCCATGCATGCACACATAAACACACATTCAGATACACAAAGACACACAAACATTCACAGAGACACACAGACACACAAACACACACACACACACACAAACACACACACAGGAAGTGGGGTGTGCCTGACTGTCTATGAGTGTGAGGGGGGCCTATGCATGGCGACCCAGTCACATGCACACACACACACACACACATACACACATCGCCCACACACACACATTCAGGCAGGAAGTGAAGTGCACTCACCACAGCAGGCCTGAAGGGCGGCTCCACCTGCCTCTTCTCCAGGGCAGTCCAGTCAATGTTTTGGAAGAAGGCGTGTGTGCGGATGCAACCCCGCACCCCAAGACGCCGCTCTGGCTCCCGCACAAACAGCTGCAACCAATCACAGGCCATACACACGGTCAGATGACCTTGCCAGCAGCCAATCACACTTTACACAGGAAGCACACATGTGGGTCTTTTCACGAAAACAGCATCTACCTTATCTATCACTTACCATACAACAAAAGAGAAAGTAAGAGAAGGAGTTGGGAAAAGTGAGAGAGAGAGAGATGAGGTAAAGACAAGAGAGAGAGGAGACAGGGAGTGAATGGATGAGAAGAAAACAAAAGAAAAGAGGAAGCTAAGAAAAAAGAAAATAATCGCAGGTAAAGGTAAGTGAGAATAGGAGAATGTGTGGAGAAGAGGAGGTAAGACAAAATGAGAGAGGAGAAGACTCACTCAATCCTTTTTTTCATGTTTCAACACTAACAAATAAACTAGAAAAAAACCAGAGACAAATATGTCTCTATTAAGACTAATTTGTGTACTACGTCGCCCCTTAGTGGCCAAATTACATACATTATTTTTAGCTGTTCATTTCCCTCTGGTTTGATGCAGTGCACTGATGTTTCTATACAGTCCTATATAGATAAACATACAGACTCTATGCAAAATCAATGCTATGCAGTGATTTTGCAATATAAACACTAAAATAATTGATTGATTGATTGATAATTAACATTAATTAATAATAACTAACAATAATAAATAAATAAAGAGAAAAACAGTGTGAACTCTGATTGGTGGAAATTGTAGGGCTACCTTTTCAAGGATGTCCCTGGCATCTTTGGGCAGCCAGCGGGGGTAACTGGGGTCGTCGGTGCGGATGGACTGAAAGAGCTCCTCCTCGTCGTGCCCGTGGAATGGTGACTGACCGAGGAGCATCTCAAACAGCAGGACCCCGAAGGACCACCAGTCCACAGAGTGGTTATACTTCTGCCCGAGTAAGATCTGTGGGGGAGGACGGGAAACAGGTGTCTCTTTTTATTAGCCTTCGCTGCCCAGCGACGTGGAAAACAACACCAAACCAGTGCCTGTGTCTGCACAGAGGACTAGCCACCAGAGTGAAGATCAAAACATGAAATCTGAGACTAATGAATGACAGACATATGTATCTTTTTATTTGTATCTATTTTTATTACTTGTATTCATTTATATATGTTTATTTACAGAAAAAAATAATATGAACACATTTGTCTCCACAGGCAACATGACGCTACAGTGATGAATATCAATTGGGTCACTGGAAAAAAATTATAAACATACAAGTCGTGTGCATGCACATCCATGGGTGTGTGTTTGAGCGTGTGTGTGTGTGTGGGTGTCAATGTCTGTTTACATGTGTGCATGTTTACCTCTGTGCATGCACATCCATTGATGTGCGTTTGAGCATGTGTTTGTGTGTGTGTGTATGTGTGTGTGTGTGTGTGTGTGTGTGTGTGTATGTGTGTGTGTGTGTGTCAATGTCTGTTTACATGTGTGCATGTTTACCTCTGTGCATGCACATCCATGATGTGCGTTTGAGATGTGTGTGTGTGTGCGTTTGAGTGTGTGTGTGTGTGTGTGTGTGTGTGCGCGCATGTTTACCTCCGGTGCGATATAGTCTGGAGTGCCGCAGAAGGTGGATGTTCTTGCTTCTCCCTGCATGTTCTCTTTGCACATCCCAAAGTCAGCAATCTTAATGTGTCCGTCCGTATCCAACAGGATATTATCCAGCTTCAAGTCTCTGCAAGCAACACACACACTCAAAATGCTTCAGTCACATAGACAGATTCAATACACCCTCCAACAACACATGCAAACACGCTCACGCGTTCACACACACGCACACCCACTCAGACACACAATGATACAACACATAGGTAAGATGTCTGTGAAGATTCTAATTCTTCTTTTTGGAGCTTGAGGACGTTTCGCCTTTCATCCAAAAGGCTTCTTCAGTTCTGATCTGATGGTAGAGAACCAGGAGGTAAATCTCTGGATCACTGTGGGTGGAGCTGTGATGTGTAGACCACACCTCTCATCATGTGACAATGGGTCACATGGGTCACGTATTAACATAAGTTAATGTGTGAACTGGAGTGAGTCATTATGATCACAGGATCCAGACAGTGCGAACTGCTCTGATGGTGAAAAGCAGTTAAACTTCTGGGAATTGGATCTCAAGGCAGAATGGTATGTAGCAGACAGATGATGACGCAGCCCCCCTCCTCTGTTCAAATTTCATCAG
>PYXC01002067.1:162500-165000 GCA_015244755.2 Tenualosa ilisha
TATCAATCTTCATTCGACCAAGAAAAGCTACCTAAAACAGTCTGAGTCTGATGCGGTTGAGCGGTTGAGTCAATTAAAAAAAATCTAATTCCTGTTTTTCTAATTTTTTTTTTGTGGGTGTAGAAAAACCTTGGCAATATAACAGATTCTGATTTGAATCCATAGTTTTTTGAGCACAACATTCCAAAATTGTTGTTTTGCACTGACACTCTTTCAGTTGAAAGAAACACATAGTCAGACAGACATAGTGTGTCAGTGTCTAGACACAGTGAGGCCTTTGAGTCTTTGAGAATAACCTCCACTTGTTTTGGTCTAAAGCTGTGCTTTTTGGTTTTGAGTACATGTAAGTGTGTGTCTCGGTGTGGGTGTGCATACATGTATGTGTGTATGTGTGTGTGTGTGTGTGTGTGTGTGTGAGTGAGAGAGAGAGAGAGAGAGAGAAAGAGAGACAAAAAGGGGAGAGAAGAACAGGAAAGAGAGAAAGAAAGAGAGAGAGAGAGAGAGAGAGCAGGAAAGAGACAGAGACTCTATTGTCATTTAGGTGAAGAGTTGCCGAGATGCTGGCTGCTAGCTTGACACACATTTTCCTGAAAATGTATTTTTGCTCTCAGTACACCCACATACACATTGACACATCAAATGCAGCACCCTCTGGCAATTCACACACACGAGACACACACACACATACACACACGAGAAACACATAATTTTAAGAGAAACACACACATAATGCAAGCCCTTGCTATATCATCTCTCTCTTTGTCATACACACACACATGCACACACACACACACACACACACGCACACACACATACAGAGAGAGAGACACAGTTTCACACAGAGAGTTTTGACACATCATTTAGGAATTGAAAAAGGTCCTCTTTCCTAATGGTCTGTTGGTGAATGACTCACATCCTTGCACCCTACATATCCAAATTTAACATGGTTTACACACACACACACACACACAGTGGATTTGTGTATATGTCAATGTGTGTTCAGGTCAAATTGCAACCTTTCTGTTTCACTTAAATTTCCCATCACTCGCATGAAAGCAACTATGCAACATCACCTGGCACCTTCAAACACCCACAGCACTGTGGCATGTATGTCTCCAAGTGTGTATACAAAGTGGTTAAAAGAAGTGTGTCTGCTGAAGCAGCCACATATCGGTTTGTTTACAGCCCAGGCCCAGGTAAACAAACCGCTATGTGGCTGTTTAGAGAAATACACCATTTTAACCACTTTTCATTATTGATCTGGAGTCATACACGCTACATTGCTGTGTTGTGAGATGTCAGGTGATGTTGCATAGCTTTTGAGGGTGACATTTTGAGCATTTTAAGATCAGAAACATCAGTTTAACATTCTGACCCCAGAGGTTACTTGGTTTTGCTAACTCTTTGCATGAGGAGACCATACAGGCTGGACCAGAATTTCTCACATCCTCAGTACGGACAAGTCTCAGGTGAGCTTCAGGAGCAGAAGTGTATGTTAAAAATGACTGAAATTGCCCTTTAAGACAGACTGTCAGGTCTGCATCGGACCTGGTCACGGCCACGCCCCTTCACTCAACTCCACAGACTCACAGCACGTCTCCCCGTTTGCATTCTCCTCGTCAAGCACGATCACCTTCACCTGAGTTTTAATTAGTGTCACCTGGTCTCCACTCTACTTAAGCCTCCCTCCTGCTTCACTTGGGGTCTGGTCTCGTCGCTGTAACCTTGTTTCCTGTGTGCTCGTATGCTTCCTTCGTCTCCCGTGATCTCCTGTATCACCACCCGCGTAAGCCTAGACTTCCCCGTTAATATTATTCCACTCGGTTTATCTTGTTCGTGTCTTTGGTACGGTTGTGTTTAGTTCTTTATCTCCTGAGTGTTAGTTTTGTCCCTAGCCTCTGTGCGTTGTTCTTTCCGTTTCTCCGTTATAGTAACGGACACGACTTTTGTTATCCCCCTGTTCTTGTGTCAATAAAAGACTCGTAGTTTATCTACTGCCTCCGCCTGTCTGTGTCTGACACAGACGTTACAAGATGAGGTTTGTGTGATAGACAGCATATAAAAAAAACTGAAGTCATTTAATCACACACAAGAACACATTGCCACAGTATTCTAGCCTTAAGATTCGGAAGATGGAAGATTAGTTAGGAAGATTAGTGTGTGTGTGTGTGTGTGTGTACACACTCGTGCATGTATGTCTGTGGGGTCTTTCTGAATTGTGAGACACCCCAGCTATTTTTGATGAACTTATAGATTCTTATCTCATGGAAAGTCCCTTTATGTCGCTCAGGTTTCAGGTTTTTAGGAATCTGCTGACTTTGCTTTGTGTGCAAGTTTAAGAGCGCTGTTAATTAGAAAAATCCTGACCACTGATGGTACACAACCAACTTAGTTGTACTTTTCTCTCTTTCCCTCTCTCAAACACACATGCACACACACACACACACACACACACACACACACACACACACACACTCTCACACAAACATGCACTCACTCA
>PYXC01002067.1:170000-210000 GCA_015244755.2 Tenualosa ilisha
CACTTCATCTGAAATTCATACTTTTTCTCTTTTCTTGTCAATGTTCACCTCCAAGAATGTTATGCACAACTACAGCATGTTTTGCAAATATTTAGATACTCTTATCAATGGATTAGCTAGATTGAGGAGAACTGAAATGAACTGAATTGATTTGCATTATTTGCACTGAAACAAACTAAGCTGAATTAAATTAAAACCACATTCCTCTCAAATCACCTACTGAGGGTCCCACTGTAGGTTAGCATTGAACAAATCAACAGCAAGATTCACATACACAGTTCCATATACACCAAACAGACTTGAATTAGTTTTTATATGGGCCATAATCATTTGAACCCCCGCGTTTGTTTTATTTCATAAATATTTATTGAGGGATTCTAACTATATTTCTGATTAGTTTCATAATTTCAGTCTACTTTTAATTCTTAGGGACACCTGAGTACTCGTATGCATCTTAGTCTTTGCTGCCTTTAATAATTGTTGAATGACATGTGGAACCTGTGTGATTCTATACATGTCTTTCTCTACGGATGTGGACCCTAGCCTGCAGATCTAAATATTATATGAATGAATTGTATAGTATGTTTTGCAAGTGTGATTCACACTGTGATTAGTTCTAAAAGTAGGTAACTTTAGAGCTTTAGAGCTTGGGGATGAACGTTTGTTTCACTTGTAACGTTGCTGATCGTGGTAACAAGAAACTTCCTGTGTTTGAGAGACATCTCAGAAACCGCACTTCCTGCCATGTCATTCCGACAAGTTTTTCTGCATACAAAATCAGGTGGGTCCTCATCCACTATTGCTTAAAAAAGGTGCATAGAAAAAACTCTTACTACTACTGCTACTACTTGTTTTGCAGATTCTGCGTTGTTTATCAGTTTAGATTGTATACCTACTGTCAAACCAAACAAACAAACAAAAAAAAAACACAACGCTTTGTGTGTAAGCAAATTATTGTTGTATTTATCTATGGTTCAGTGCTTAGCTTAGCTTAGCTAACAAGTCAAAGACACTATTAATGCACCACAAGATACAGGGCTTACAGTTATTTGTTCTGTCAGTGAAGATTTTGTTTGTTTTGTTTGTTTGTTTGTTTGTTTCATGTCTGTGACTATTGCATAACTATAAATCAAATGAAATACAACGATATTCAAAGCACTAAAGGGATGGAGAAAGAAAGAATGAAAGAGGGAGACAGAGAGTAAATTATATTTCTGGTTCCTACAATGGCATGCTAATGTATATTTCCTTTCTAAGAAAACACACACACACACACACACACACACACACACACACACAGGAGAAAGACAAAGGGAGGAGAGGAGGAGAAGAAGAAAGAGTTTGAGTTCAAATGTGTGTGTCCCCTCCCACATAGAGGTGGGAGTTCAAAAACCAACTGACTCTTTTAAACACACACCCCTTACACTGGCACCTTATATATATATATATGCACACACACATCTCCACATCAAAAGGTCCAAAAGCAAACATCACAGCTGACCTTCACATAGACATTTAAGGGCTTTGGGGACAGTAAGACTCCTGCCCAGTGACACACACACACACACACACACACAAATACACAAACACCACCACAAGTACACAAGTGTGCACAAATATGTGTACAAACTCACACACATGTACACATGCTCAAACACACATTCATACACACACATGCACACCAATACATCAACATGACTGAGAGAGCAGTAGGCACTTGGATTGATGTCTGATGTCTGTCCTCTGAATACACACACACACACACACACACAAACACACTCTCACACACACCAATACATCAATATACATCAATGGCAGAGAGAGAGCAGTAAGCACTTGGATTGATGTCTGATGTCTGTCCTTTGAATACACACACACACACACACAGGAACTGTCTGGCTTTGAGCTGTCAAAAACACATACTTTGTCAGGAACTTACACACACACATACACAGATACACAGGGAGAGAGAGAGAGAGAGAGAGAGAGAAAGATGGTGAGAGAGATGCTAGAATGCTAGACAGAAGACAAGAGGTTATTATGGGGGTAACTAATATTGCACTGACCTTCACCAATATCTGCTAAATGTACTTCTTACACAAATTATTAATTCAGTTCACAGTGCACAACAGTGGTGCCCAATACCATAATATTCTTCTAATGAGCTACTAGTTCCACATAAATGTGCATAGATCGTGCAGAATCATCATGGGAAGTGTGTCTGTCTCATGGTGTCTCAATGAAATGCAATTATTGAACCAGTTACTCAAACGACACTGGTATCTTTAGTAAAGGCCCTCAACAGATGTTGAACAGTGCAGTGCAGTGCTAGACTTTACGCATCGCCAACGTATAGCGTACGCTTGAGTTCGTTATGACCTCATCAAACGTAACCTCTAATCGCAAAATTCTAATCTGCTGTTTGCTGACTACTACCCCAAAAGCCTCTTGGAACGTGTGGACAGACCGATCTCTTTATGTGGTTCTGGAAGCTTCTGTGGCTTTTGTTACTCCTCAGAGGCTTCCAGAATCAATCAGCCTAACCTTATCATTTTCCAGTGGTGAGGTGATGACACCTGTGGGTGGGGTGGTCTTCATTTATTTTAGTGAAGTCTATACCAACTACTATCTTCCACTTTGGCCATTTTCCAAAGGAAACTTCAGCTTTTCCACTGACCCTGATGATGTGTCATCCACCCACAGCACATACACAGCTGATGGTTTGAAGTGAGACTCTTTCTGTGCATTGTTTCTAATTAGAAATGTCTCTGTCTCTTTATCTCTTTATTATCCTAAATGTTGTATAAGTTTAGTTAGCCAAGTCATTGCATGTGATGTGTCTACACACTTAGAAAGCAAAACTTAATTTCATTAAGTTAACTTCTCTCTCAGCAGGCTATCATTTGGCTTTAATTTATTCAAAGGAGAGTGGCACAGTGTCTTCACAACTCTGATTCTGATTCCATTACCAATTAGTGATTAGAATTCTGATTCTGATCTGTGCCACCACTCAGTGTGTGTGCGCACACGCGTGTGAGTATGTATCTGTGTGTGTGAGTGAGTGTGTGTGTGCACACACTTGTGTATCTGTTTGTGTAAGTGTGTGAGTGTCTGTGTGTGTTTGTGTGCGTGTGTGTGTGTTAGAGGAATAGACAGAAGACTGGCAGACTGACCGAGGCTGAACATGTACCACAGTGACCTTTTCCATAAAGGTGTCACAAACATCAGTGTCACATCCTCTGCTGGCCTATGGCACACACCCACAAAAAAGACCACAGGCAGGGTTCTGAGGAAATGTAAGTGAGTCAGTGGGGATGGTTTTCTATATGTGATGTGTGTGTTTGTGTGTGTGTGTGTGTGTGTGAGAGAGAGAGAGAGAGAGAGAGAACATCTCTGTGAGTATGATCCTGTGCCCAACATACATACTGTACATGGAAACAACACTACTTAAAAAAAAAGATTTTAAATTCACCAACTAATCAATTGCTGATGCATGATTTAAACATCAGCTTAAAATTGCTGCTACTAAACTAGTTGGCGCTTTCCTTTTTATTGCGCTGGCCCCAAATGAAAGGAGGGCTCAATTAGAGGGAGTGTATTGTGCAAGAGAATGCCATAAGTCTTTAAGCAGGACGAAATCAGGGCTTAGGGTTTCAAAACTGTGCTGAGACCGCTGAATCTGGACCGTGCCCTGTGTTAACCCCCGACCCCCTGCTACTGCGCCCTCCCTTCAAGGTACGTTTCGATACACTGGGCTTAATGAGTTTTTGCAGTCACTTTCTAGCAGGGAATTTCGCTACCCTCCCGTCCGTCATTCCAATTTAACATGTTTACACTTCAAAGCTGTGAGGGTGTTTCATTTCGGTATTCCGCTGGCTTTTTACATCTTTTGACAATTTCGCAAGAACGAGTTAGCTAAAGTGGCGTGTAAAAGCAGTTCTGCCATTCAAGTCTGTACGTGTGTAAGATGGTCTGTACGTCTGTGAGATAATTTAAAAACCAACCACATATGACTTCTACTTCTACAAACTACAAAACATGTAGTATAAAAAAAACTCACAACTTCAACGCTATCAGCAGTGGGAGTAGATGCATCAAAGCATTCAGCTAAGCTACACACACACACACACACACACACACACACACACACACACACACACACACACATACCTCTTACCTTCAGGCAATATATTTTGCAAAGTAGTGAAAATGTACTCCCATGCCTTGTCATGAAGTCTTGTCGTAAGTCTTTTGCTGTTTGTGTAATATGTGCTTGTCCGTGGGAGGATGCAAGCTTCTGTGAGGTATACGACGGTGCTGAGCAAGTCACGCCTCTATCATAGCCAACAGCCCCCCTCCTTTCCAACACAGACGCGCGCGCTTAGGATTTTTGACTCCACAGTCCCTTACCATTTAGAACTAGATACACAGAAGTGTGTGTGCGTGTGTGTAGACTTTTGCGTTATATAATTTTGTGGATGTAGTCAAAATCTAGCCGTGTTTTACACTGCATCAGACAGGGGGAGAGAGTTTACGCCTCCCTCTCACCCAGACGGGCGACAAGTGCCAGGAAAGAGTAGCCTATACTTTATTCAAAACTTCTCCCTCAATTAAAACAGCACTTTTAATTTCTTTGTAGGCTACCTCGTAGTTCCTGCACATGTTGTGTGATGTTTTGTGCGAAACCACTCGCAGGGAAAATACACGCTTCTCTTTCCAAAAAGATTACACCTACGCAAGTGTAAGACGGAAAAAGACAGAAAAAAAAGAAAACCTCTCCTACAATCTCTTTTAAAAATCACTCCCTTCGGCGGCTGCAGCATAAGTCAGAGACAGCAAAGGTACGGATGGCCAGCTCGCATTAGGAAGATGTTGCTCTTTTAAATTCGTTTAAGGTAGGCCTAGAGCATCACGTCGTGAGGCCTACGGGTGCTGTGGGCCGCGTTCCACGCACTTGGCGATGACACATGACTTTGTGTGGGACTCATAAAAGCCTCTGTAGCAAGAAAGTCGATTTTTACTTTGGCAGACAATTTTCTCTGAGGGCAGCTTTCAAGTTAACATCGTTAAAAAAAGTTGGAGTCTTTCTATCTACAGTAACTATCTATCTATCTATCTATCTGACATGCATGAAATGTATAGATATGGTGCACTTTAAATTTAAAACTATAATCTAAACTGATTCTTTTTTTCTTCTCTTTTACCCGTTAACTAAGGCAATAAGCCAATTAAATATGCAAAGTGTGACTAAATCTGTGACTTGTTATCTGTTTCACATTACCTGTTTCATATAAGCTAGTTGCACAACCTTAATAAATACTCTCAACAAAATTTGTAATGGAAAATCAGAAAATCCAAAGTTCAACTATCGCTAATCCTGCTTTAGCAAGGGATAGAGAGTTACAGTAGTACCTGCCGGTATGAAGCTGACAGTTCGCCTGCAGCGGAGACTTCATATTTCTTGTTCTTTCTCATTATCTTCATGTTCATACAGTCTGTAGTCACACACCGCCCCCTAGTGGAGCAATGCATTCTGTACATGTTCGTGTCAACCCAGGGTCTTGTCTGGAGGTAGCCGGCCATGCCTTCCCAGCTTTTTCGCTTGATTGTCATCTCCCTACAGTGCTAGTCTAGATTTGATCTCATTGACCTCGTTGTCTCAGGAGGCATTTTAACCTGTCCAATCAGCGAACAGATGGAGGCGTTGTGAATGCAGAGCTACAATGCTATCAGTCAGGCCAAGCTAATCAGTAAGGGGCTCATCCAGTCTTTTTAAACTTAAACACCTCAAGCAAGCAATCAAATCTCACTACCGAATGTCCAGACCCTCTGTACGAAACAAAAGTGTAGAACAAAGGTCTGGTTTTAATACCAAGCTAGGCTGGAGGCCAATGAGCATTCATTTTCATTGAAGGCACAGAGATAAAAATATATAACCATATAGCATGTAGAATAAAAATTCTTCTTACTGCAATTTGTTTCTGTAAAATAGTTAAATGGCATATTAATGGACATTTTTACATACATGCACAAACAACTGCGAAAAAGAGCAAGGGTTTTGTATATGTGTAGACTTAATCCTAAACCAGAATATTATAGCCTACAATATCATATAATTATATTCTATAATTATTATATCATATTTCTCTCTCTCTCTCTCTCGTTCTCTATCTATCTATCTATCTATCTATCTATCTATCTATCTATCTATCTATCTATCTATCTATCTATCTATCTATCTATCCCTCTCTTATTTTCAGTCAATGGTACATTTGGTGCCCTTCTCAAAACTAACAGTCAGAACTGGCCTCATAACAGTGTTATGTGTTATGTGTACAATTGTCTGCTGTACTTCTTGCATATCGGATAGGCTACTTGTTCTTTGTTATTAAGGGAGGACGGGGTAAGCAGGAGGGTAAAATGAGCCACCCCTTTTTGTCTTGGAAAATATAAACAAATTTTATCATGTGATAGGATTCTTAGGTGGAGAAAACCATTTTTAGCCAGGCTAGCGCCACCTAGTGCTTCCACTCAATTTGTTATTGCTAGACTACCGTGGTCAGGGAGCCAGGCGTAAGTTTAGGTTCGCATAATCTCTGAGCTGGGAAGGGCCAATCAGCGAACTGCAGAATTTATATGATTTCTTGTGACTCCTTTCTGACTGTCAAATGAATAATCCTCATCTGTGTACTGCTCCAATGCAACTGAGATGTCCAATCTTCTATTCTGCTGGAAAGAAAACACAACGCAACTCTAAGGTGAACAGTGACTTCAGGAGAAAAGTCAAACTGGGAAAAACCACCAAAATCTAACAAAACAAAGTGAGGGTGAAAAAGCGATAATGTTGAATTCAAACTATGCATTCCAGCGCGTAACATACATCATGACCAAACAGTGGCGATTGGTTGAAGCAGAACACATGCCGTGGAGCGAACACATGCAAATTGCTAGGGTTATGACACTTTGCATGAAGTGCAACGATGTGAAAATGGGTGATGCATCAAGCTAAACTATTCCCTTCACAAACACCCTTCATATCCAGTGTTAAGATGACGTAGAGCAGGGGCTCTCAAACTTTATTGGACTGGGTCCCTGGACCCCAGTTTGAGAACCACAGTGATTTAGAGGCAACCTGTTCAGATGCCTAGTCAGATGCATTATATCTCAGTTAGTGCTCTTGTAACCTATAAGAACTATGTGGGCAAAACAAAATCATGAATGTGAGCGTAGCTTGTTGTGAGTCATTTTTTCCAAAATGGTGGTAGCATGATAAAACGAGCAATCAGGCCAGAGCTAAACTGAGCCTTTTCAATTGCCCTGTGTCAATAACACATGGATGTAATCAGAATTTTTTTTTTCCTTAGGTGTATCATACCATCATTGCAAACTGAACAGGTTTTATACTTACAGTTTTTGCTAATCATTTTATTATTATAATGTGTCACCTTTTCAAAACTGTTCATACAGTGTGCTTTACCAACACACATCTGAGCACCAGAGTTAACATTTGCTGCAAAATGCACTGCAGCCACCAAAACTCTTCATACTTCACTCAAAATTACTAATGCTGTTGTAACTATAGCGCATGCTGTCACTTAGCAACACGTCAATGGTAATCAATGTGTAGTGAACACAAACAGAAACAACTTGAAACAAAGCACACAAAATATAGCTTTTCTCATCAAGTTTGACATATCTCAACTTTGTTACACAGTATATGTACAGTATAGTATACGCTAAATATATTTTGAGTGAATATTGCAATACCAAACTATCTAAGTGGTATTTTTATGCATTAGCATAAGGGTAAAATGAGCCAACTCTGAAAATGATTGGCAAAAATTGTAAGCCACTGGCATTACAGCAGCGGTGGCCAAACTACGGCCCTGGAGCCAACTGCGGCCCTCTGCTCTCCTTCATGTGGCCCGCCACGAAGTAAAAAAATCAAATGTTGTGTAGGCCATTGTTACATTAACCTAATATTATATATCCATCGCACATCACAGTTTCAGTACTGGTGTGATATGTTTGTCAATAGCATCATTGTGCCATTAGACGGCCTATTTTGGGTTTTCTATTTTGGGTTTTGGGTTTTCTGATCTAAAACCCAGTCACTCTTTGATTTAAAACTGGTGCTTTTAATTTTGAGTTGGCCCTTAGCAGTTTGGAATTTTTAGTATGTGGCCCGTAAACAGAAGAATTTGGCCACCCCTGCATAAAAAGGATTTGTAGAAAGTAATTTATTGTGTAGGGCAGTTTGTACAGATAATTTTGAGAGATCCACTAACTGTATTGATGATCACTGTAAAACACAAGACTGTACTGCACCTAATAATAACAATAATAACAATACTAATATCAATACTAATACTAACACTAATACTAATACCAATACTAACACTAACACTAATACCAATACTAACACTAACACTAATACTAATACCAATACTAACAGTAACACTAATACTAACACTAATACTAATACCAATACTAACAGTAATACTAACACTAACACTAATACTAATACCAATACTAACACTAACACTAACACTAATACCAATACTAACACTAACACTAACACTAATACTAATACTAACACTAATACCAATACTAACACTAACACTAACACTAATACCAATACTAACACTAACACTAACACTAATACCAATACTAACACTAACACTAACACTAATACTAATACTAACACTAATACCAATACTAACACTAACACTAATACTAATACCAATACTAACACTAACACTAATTATTATTATTATTATTATTATTGTTATTGTTCTTATTATATGACCAGTAGGAGGCAACAGTGGTTAGTTAATGCATGGTAAAAAGATGTGTGAGTCAGTGTGTATGTACTGCACCTAATAATAACAATAATAACAATACTAATACCAATACTAACACTAACACTAATACTAATACCAATACTAACACTAATACTAATACCAATACTAACACTAACACTAATTATTATTATTATTATTATTATTGTTATTGTTTTTATTATATGACCAGTAGGAGGCAACAGTGGTTAGTTAATGCATGGTAAAAAGATGTGTGAGTCAGTGTGTATGTGTATGTGTATGTGTGTGTGTGTGTGGTTTTTGTGTGTGTGTGTGTGTGTGTGTGTGTGTGTGTGTGTGAGCCAGAGTACGAGAGAGTCTATATCTGTTAGTCTGTCTGTGTGGGTCTCTGTCTGTGGCACGAATGTGCACATAAATAACTCAGGAAGTTCGGCTAATGCTTACATGCAAGTATATGTGTTCAGAGGTCTCTCTCTCTCTCTCTCTCTCTCTGTGTCTCTGTGTGTGTGCGTGTGTGTGTGTGTGTGTGTATGTGTGTGTGTTTCACCAGACACAGGAAGGGGAGGTGTGAACACTTGTGCAAGTATGAGAGAGTACCTGTAGATAAGTTTGATATGGGAATGTGAAAATAGCTCAGCATAGGGCCTGGAACATGTAATACGAAAACATTATTAATAGTGTATTAGTAAAAACACCATGTCAAATAGCAATCAGCAAATGTACATGCATCTACTGTACATGTGCACAGACACACATGGCTCTGATATACAGTAAAGACAACATAAAGGCAAATAATTGAATCATAAACCATACATTTACAGTATCGACTGTAAAAGAAAGTGTATTACATAGTCATCTGTAGAACACCATGCAAAACACACAAACATACATACACACACATGCACACACACACACACACACACGGATGAAATGGAAAGCCACAGTGTCTCTTTGAACTAGTTAGTGTTGCATATGACCTTGTGTGCTGTTCATGAAACTTGCTACTGCTACATGCTACACATGAATAATTCACATTTTAAGCACGCTTCACTAACATACAGTACACTGTTTTCAAGTGCAAGACTATGGGCATCAATTACAGGTCATTGTAAATAATAGGTCTGCAACTTGACAATACAGCAATCAGTAATGAATAAGAATGCATGGGTAATTGTGTCTCTGCATGCACACACACACACACACACATGCACGCACGCACACACACACATAGACACACCTACTTTCAAACAATCAGAGACAAATAGGATGTGAAGACCAGAGCAAATAATGGGAACGGGGGGAAGACTCAAAATTTTACTGATGACTAGAGTAAAAGAGTGTGAATGATAAAGAAAGTACACAGAGAAGACAGAGAGAGAGAGAGAGAGATGAGAGGGGGTGAAGACAGAGCGAGAGAGACAGAGAGATGAGAGGGGGTGCCGCGCCACATAGCACAAGGAAAAGAGAGGTGATATTCCGTAGTTCTGTTTCCATGGAAACCAGCAAAGGAGCTGTGCCGGCGTGGAGGAATTCTGTGTAATTCCCCCTCCCGATGTCCGCCTGCTACACACACACACACACATACATACCCAACCCCCCATATTTCCAGATTCCTGACACAACCCAAATAATAAAAAACCTGCTACTTTATGGTGATGCTCATCTTTCTTTCTCTTAGTCTTTCACCCATACCTCTCTCTACTCTTGTTTCTCTTCTTTTTGTCTCACTCTGTGTACTCTATTTCTAAGATGAACTCAGTTCAATTCAAATAATGGTAAATAATTCGAGACATCATTTAGAAATAATTGTACATAAAAAAATCTTTTGTTATTTGTTAAAACATTTTTAATTGTACCGGTATTTGGTACTGTAACAAAAAACAAACAGAACGCAATATGACAAGTAACTGAGGGTTGTTTGTGTTTATATGGGGTTGTGAGCATTCAACAATGGTGAACAACAATGGTGTACAACAACATGATCATTGCAGTGAACTTTTGAAACATGAACATTTGGCCATTTTGTAGCCTATTTTACTTCATTAAGTATTTACTTCATTACTGCATTCTGATGCTTTCTGGATTGTCCTGCTGGAGATGGACAGTACATTGAGATGGGGGGTCTGGGGGTCAACCTCCCCAAAATTTTCGATTCAGTAGATGTGATTTTCTAGCATGACAACCCAGACTATAACATCAAAATGTATAGTCTGGACATGACTGATAGAACGGGCTCAATCAGCGGTTGCCTTTCAAACTGTCTATGCACAGCGCTACGACCAATCAGAGCAACGTCGGCAAAACAGCAAATATGGCATTCTCTGGAATGAATTACTTGTCTTTTTCTGCTCAATTTACATAGAAAAGTCTGAGTCTAAGTCTTCCAAAGTTGATGCCAAATGGCAGTTGTTCCTTGGCCACAGCCATCTTAGTTGTTTTGCACTGTCACAGCCCTGTCATCATCGTGCTCCACCCAACAGCTCTCTACAAAGACAGAGTATTGTGATTGGTCCTATCAAGCCTCACTAGAAGACCTACTGAGGCCATATGGTGCGTGCTTAGACATACCTGCTGAGCAACTATTTGCTACCACTACGGTATGTCTAGATTTCTAGGCTAGTCATTTCCTGCATTCTGGTGAATTCTGGGGTGGCATGCTAGTGACATGCAATACCTAAATTCATTCAGATTCATGGTCTAGACTTGCCAGGCCTTCACAAGTAAACCTGAGCTGAGCATTTGGCTTGTGACCAACAAAAGCACCAAGTTTGGGCTTAGCAACCTCCACACTAGAAAATTATTGTACATGACTGTCTAAGTGCCACTAGTCTACTTTGTGGACCTCTGTTTCAGATTTTAATTCAAGGTTGAAAAGATTTGATCAGCAGCTAAGCCTAAATACCTTCTTTGCTGAAACTAAATGTTATGTTTTGACTAGCTGTTGCAAAAAATGAAACAAGATTAGTCAGTGAGGAACATTCATTCTTCACTGAAGGCCTTTTCCCACCACTGGGTTCAGTATAAAATTGGCATAGGGTAAAATATCAACAACAAGACACAACATAAACTGATGAAACATTAAGCAGAGGCTACAAGAATCATTTGAATAAAAATTATACCGTAGGGTCTGAACAGTATTTAAACACAAAAAGCTGGGGACTTTTTTATCATACTTAAATAGGCTACATTAATTTATTTCTTATTGGTTATACAGCATTCATCAGGCTCTGTTAACAGACTCCCCGAACCCCCCCCCCCCCGTCCGTCTGTCTCCTCTCCTAACTCCTCAGGATAAACCTATGTTCTCTCTGCCTATTTTTTTTATTTCTGGACATACTTTCTTAACTCACACGTCACTTTTTTTGGCTTGACTTGGAGGAGACTGCAGGTGTCATGCAGGTCTAATGTCTTGCTGGATTAGGCTACTTAAATGTAGCCTATGTTCCTGTGCTTATTTGATAATATCAAATAAACCATATAGATCTAATGGTTTTTCATTTGTTGAATTAGAGTTGAACTACTCCACCAAGAAAAGTAGGTGTGTGATGGATACAGAGTTGCAGAATGCAGGCTATTAAGAAATTTAATGTGGCTTACTGTGCATTCAAAGTTATTTTTCTCATGTGGAGTTTTACCTGATATGCAGATTGTATGGCAATTGAACTGAGATGGGTATGTTCATTTACATAGGTCGATCAGGCTAGAGCCAAGGCAGATTTTTTGCATGAGAAACTGGAAGTGTGGCATGAGGGCATGTGTAGACAGTCAAATGTGTGTGTCTCACACTCATTGTGCAAGAGTTGGTTTCTCATTTAAATGTAGAGGTTCTTCATCTTCTACCTGTCCCATTTTCATGACCATGTCCTTTGGCTTGGGGTGGACATGAAGAGTACCCATGGGGGGGTGAGGCTCATGTAATCAGAGCAGAATGGGCCGTCAAGGTGTGGACCACAGTGGCGTAAGAAAAAGAAAAGTCCATGGTTCAGATGATACATAATCTCCTTGGTTCCTTGCTTCAGGTTCACGGTGCAAGTTCCAAGCAGGTCGTCATGTCACTTGTCATCCTCATCCCACCCCTAAAACTGCACCATGGTGGTCTGGGTGAGAATGGCATAACTAACATCAAAGACCTTGTTCCACTGAGGTCAAGTCAAGTCTAGTGGGTTTTATTGTCATTTCAGCCATATACAGTATATATGGTGAGACAAAACTACGTTTCACCATGAATTCAAGTGGTGCCATTTTAAGATATATAGAAGACATTTCAGACAGGCTCCATTTAGTGCAATTAGGCTACATTTAGTGCACATTATAAATATACATAGTGCATCAAACAACAGACAGGACATCAGCAGACTTCTAACAGGGGACTGATTGTTTGCAGATAGATTCACAGCGGGGTGGAGGTAGAATATATTGTTTAGCAGCATAGACCAGATAGATAAAAAGTACAGGTGTGCATTCAGTTTGGTGTGAATAAACGTCATGTTTTGTTGTTCAACAGTCTGACTGCTTGGGGGAAGAAGCTCTTCCCCATTCTGGTGATGCGGGCAGTTCAACTGCCGTACCTTTTCCCTGATGGCATTTGGAAGAACATTCCATGGGACGAGTTTTTAATAATGCTTGTGGCTTTGCGCAGACAGTGGATGTTGTAGATGTTGGAGAGTGAGGGAAGAGAGGTCCCTGTGATCTTTTCAGCTGTCCTCACAGTCCTCTGCAGGGCCTTTCTTTTTGCAGCAGTACAGTTGCCAGACCACACTGTAATGGCACTGCTGAGGACGCTGTCAGTAGTCCTCAATAGAAGGTTGTCAGAATGGGGGACGTGAGGTGGGCCTTCCACAGCTTCCGCAGAAAGTGGAGGCTTTGCTGGGCTTTCTTTGTAATGTGTATGGTGTTCTTAGTCAATGTGAGGTTGCCTGTGACGTTGTGTCTTGAACAGTCTCAACTGGAAGGTTATTTATGGACAGTGGGGTGTGTTTGCCTGGAGGTCTTCTGAAATCAATGATTAGTTCTTTTGTTTTGCCCACATTGAGGGGCAGCTTGTCTGTACAGGTCTTCACTGTCTCTGCTTATCAAAGGTTTGTGGTTTGTGCCGGTTTTTGCTGTGTGTTGCTGCATTGTTGTGTTGTTGTTCTAAATCGCAGTGGTTCTATGCATTCAACTCCTAGACTATGCAACTTGCAAGAACCTCTGCAATTTGGAACAACAAAGGTCTTTGATATTCCACCTTCAACATTCCACCTTATGCCACACCTCAAGCTTCAACATGCTGCTTAGGGAAAGCCTGACAAAACCAATGATGATGGGTATCCACTGAGGGGAGTTGTGGTCCCATATCCCAGGGGTTTGCACGAGTAGCATGTTCTCAGAGTTAAATAACTTTACATAGACATCTGTAGATGAAGAAGAGCCCCCCTTTACACCAGAGGCCCTCAATTTAGCAATAATGACATGAGCAGGGCCACATGTGGTGGGACAACAGTCAGTATCTACACCAGGGTCACCATGGCAAGTGCAGACACAGGGCTCCTGTGGGTTTCTATTGGAACGCATCGCCACACATATAGGGCCTAGAGCAGTCCTGCTGGAGTCCTCTCTTGAGAATGTAATATTTAATCGCTGTGCCCAGTTCTTTCTGCTCTGGAAGGCTGGGGGGCAGCAACTCATGGAGGGGATTCAGTGAGTAGGATATCACGTCTAGATTGCCTGGCAAGGAGGAGAGCCAGTTGTTGAATATGAACGGGCCATCAGAGAAGAGAAGATATGGTTCTGTGGTGTTGCTACCAAAGACCTTTGTAAGCCTGTTTTAGGATTTAGGATTTATGTGAACATGCGATTATATTTAATTTATTTAATTACCTGGTGCATTTGAACCCATTACCCTGTTGTTTCAGATCACTGTGTGATGTTTGCAGGAAAAAGAACAATGAAATTCAGTACAACATACACAGTTAGACATTGTTGTGCCAAATTGTGCCAAAGACAAGTCAGTGAATTCTGAGTGGTGATTAATGTAGCTTTTGAGAGAGGAGAGGAAACCGGTGTGCAATTGAATCACTAAACTTCCTCATTTCATCATACTGATGGGTATGTATTTTTCAGTACAAAAAAAGAGATTGGAAAGATATGCAGTTTTACAAAACAGTCTATTGGGACCAGTGTTTTTTTCTCCTCCTTACCCCAATCACAAAGGTATC
Source organism: Tenualosa ilisha (assembly GCA_015244755.2). NCBI lineage: Eukaryota > Metazoa > Chordata > Actinopteri > Clupeiformes > Clupeidae > Tenualosa > Tenualosa ilisha. The sequence goes on from PYXC01002067.1 coordinate 185,020, forward strand.
AGGGTTTGTACCAAAACTCAAGCATCAGCAAATGCATTTTCACTAACTTGTTATTTCACCTGTCGTTTAAGGTGGTAGAGAAACTTCTCTTGCCCTCTAACTTGTTCTTTGGCTCTTGACAGTACTCCTCTGCTGACGGATTGGATCTCCCTCCAACACTGACTGTGGCCTCCACATCCAAACGCATCCTGATGTTGTTTACAGTCAGGCCCTCTATGGAGACCAAACACTGCCTGAGGCTGGTCACAGACTGCATTGTCCCGCCTACAGTTACCTACGGACAAGCATAGTTAAAGTGTGAAAAATGTCATCCTTTCATTCGCCGGGGTCTTGGGTCACACACAAGTTTCCATGCACTGACATTTAAAATTCATGATGGCATTGAAGGTCTCTGCTATCTGGCATTCTTTATTATTAAAAAAGTATAATTGAAATTGAATGTGTTAGTTGTTGGCATATTACTAACGTCTGTGGCAACACTTTATGATAACTTTAATTAACCAGTATCAGCTATGAACAAATCATTACTTAATCACATTTACAAAATATACAAATGAGATACAAATATGAAAGATAGTTCATGTGTTTGCTGATGTGATTGTTTACTGTATGTTTACAAATGACTTGTACTGTCTTTTTAGGGATCCATACAACACATCCCTTCAGAAAATAAACACTGAGTTGTACAGCAAAAGTCTAAGTTATCTAATTCTTTAAATTATTTCTTCATAGCTAATAATAATTTGTTAATGAAATATTAATGAAACTTGTTTTTACCACAGCTGAATATGAATCTGAATGTTCAGAAAACATCTTCATCAGGCCTCGTCCTGTGTGGTAACTGTTCTTACATTTTATCTTTTAAATAAAAATGATAACATATGTCATCAACTATCAGGGTTTCATTTACAGCCATTGTTATAGAAAGGTTGTAACATGTCATTTGTAAAAAGAATACTTTTGGTATGACTGTCATTAACTTTCATTTTCAGTTTTGTATCTAAACTTTTTTTAACCTCTGATAATTTTACCGCTTAGCTTTATTCCATTTATGTCCAGTTTACAGAACTTCAACTGTTGAAATATCCTTAACTGGAATAACTGGAAAATTAGAGTTGACGTGGTGTGTATTTGATAGAAAATCACATTTTGCAAATATGACTTTAGAAGAGAATATGCCAATTATATTTACTCTTGACAAAAAATTTGTGCCAGATGTGGCCAAACCCTGCCTCTAAGCACTCTTAGGGGTTGCCTCTGATACATGACTGGATGCTTTTGGATATGAGGGTGAAATACATAGTAATCAGAGAAGTAACCGCTAAAACACCCATGGCACTACAAAGAGAAAAAACACTGTCGTTATGTCTTTGTTGTGGATAGTTTTGAGAACAATCATCTCTATGTTACAGTGACTCTTAAAAGTACACACTTACACACTTACACTTATCTAGTGTGTGTGTACAAACAGAGTGTCTTACCTGGATTATTGTTGATGAAGTAGCAGATTATGCTACAGTAATCAGAGAGCTTTATGAATTTAAGACTGGTTTTTGGACAATGCTTGTAACTTTGTGAGAGGTCTACTGAAAGGTCCACTTAGCTGGAGCAATGGTAGTTAGTGGCTGGAAATATTGTGTGGTCTGTGTAATGGGTCAGAGATGTGTGTGTACCTTTCTATGAAACCATTTGCACTTGTGCAGTCACATTCTAGTGGTGGAAGTGGTGGTCAACAACAACAGGATACAAGACAGAATAGATAAAATGAATACAGTAAATGAAATGTTATATAATTATTCTGAACAGGGACACTGAACAACAGCCCTTGACCCACCCCAAAGCCCATTAACAATGAATCTGAAGTGAATTTTATGTGTATTATGTATCTGTGTCTATGACGTTTACCACATTATCACAACAAACAATCCAACAAACAATTATAAAACATGTATGTCAATTCTATCGACAGTGAAGACAGAGTCCTTCTCCCATCTTCTCTTTCTCTCCATAATGCTTGGCCCCACACATGCCTCTCTGCCTGGCTGGTTTTCCATAACACTGTCCTGTCTGCAGTAAAGTCAGTGTGGGTTTTGCTTTTTTTGAACTGGTTTCCACTCCTTACTTCTCTTGTGTCTCTTTGGCCCCCACTCCCACTCTCTCTCTCCTCACCACTCGCTCCTGCATTTCCTATGGGACAATTAAAGAATGTATGTATGTATGTATGTATGTATGTATGTATGTATGTATGTATGCATGCATGTATATCTATCTATTCAGAGCATAAGTACACACACAGTTATTGCCACTTTTAGTGAGAAATGTACTTTTGATTCCTCTGTATGTCTGGTACATGTGGAGAAACCATCAATAAAGCAGACTTTGTCTTTGTCTTTCAGATGGCTTAGGGTTTAGAGTAGACACATGACAACAGAATGGTCAGGTGACTAGGCCTGTGGTCCTCAGTCAAACTTTAGACATGTGCATGCTACTGGATGCAGTTGACCCACAGTGCATTTCTGTCCTCAATAGGTAGGGGATTGGATAGTGCTCAGAACATTTGGAATGCCTGGTCAGGAATCGCTGAAGCACAATGCATCATCTGCAATTAGTGTTTTGATGCTGAGTGAGAATTTGGCACTATGCAAAGTTGATCTAAATAGGGGTGAGGCTGGGGTTGAATAGAAGGGGAAGACTTGCGATATGTACCATTGCACAATTGTGCACAAACCCTTAGTGAATGGACCTAATGCACATATTTATACACAGACACACACACACACACACACGCACACACACACACTGTACCTCCAAGTAATCCCCACACACACATGCACATAGATACAAACACACACATGGGCACATATACACATGAACAAACCACACACACACACACACACACACACACACAAACACACACAGTGATAGAGGAACTGGTGTGCAGGCATCTCTTGTTGCAGGTGCACACTCAGCTGCAAAGCTACAGTTGCTGAGACAGCAGAGGAGCAGGTCTGGAGTTTCATTATCTGATGCCAAAGAGAGAGAGAGAGAGAGAGGGAGAGAGAGAGACAGGGAGACAGAGGGAGGGAGAGAAAGAGAGAGATAGAGGGAGAGAAAGAGAGAGGGAGAGGGAGAAAGTAAGAGAGAGAGAGAGAGAGAGGGGGGGAGGGAGAGAGAGAGGGGCGGGAGAGAAAGAGAGAGATAGAGGGAGAGAAAGAGAGAGGAAGAGGGAGAAAGTAAGAGAGAGAGAGAAGAGAGAGATAAACTGTCATGCTGACAAAAGATTGATAGACAGAGACAGACAGAGAGAGGACAAACAGAGGGAAGTGAATAAAAGAGAGGTGATAGAGGAAGACTTAAAACCAGATGAAGGGATACAGTGATTTAAAAAAGAAAAGAGCTAATTTAATGGACGGCAGCAAAAGACAGAGAGATGAGTGTGGATGAGTCTTCAGCTTCATGTGAAACCCACAGCCTTCAACCACAGCAGAGGAAACTCCACAAAACTGAGACACATACACATGCATGCATGCACACACACATATGCAAACATACGCGTACACACACATATACACACACACACACACACACGCACTCAGACACACACACACATGCACACACATACACACATACACACACACCCATGCACACATTACACCGCAGAGACAACGGGAACACACAAAACTTGCTCTCTTACCCTAATGAATCATCAGGGAGGCAGTCAGTACTCAAGGACCTCCTCCCATTGCAGACACACACACACACACACACACACACGCACACGCACACGCACGCGCGCACACACACACACACACACACACACACAGGCACACACAGGCACACACACAGTCATGTTATTCTCTGGGGCCTCCTCTCATGCTATCAGTCACTTATGATGATGATTGTTTCAGTAATGTTGCTCATTGTTTCTTTTGGAGCACAGAGCTCCACTGGGTTTTACAGAAAGGAGAGGGTAAATAGAGTTGCAGGTCAGGGACTGCATGGGCTGTGCCTAGACATAGTGCCAGGGGTCAGAGGTTAAGAGTTAAAGGTGTGTGTGAGTGTTTGTGTGTGTGAGTGTGTGTGCTTGTGTTGGTGTTAGAGTGTGTGTGTGCGTGTGTGTAAATTATAGTCAAAGGAGGATAAATGCTTACATGATTCAGTGTAATGTGTGTAAAAGTATAGAGTGTGTGTGTGATTTGTTGTCAGAATGCTGTATATGCTGTTGCTAGAATACTGTGTCTTTGTACGTGTGTGTGTGTGTGTAAATGTCAGGGACTGAAGAAGGTGTTAAACAATGCTGAATTGTGTGCTTGAGGTTGAAGTTTCTGTTTTCACCAGCATGGGAGGTCCTCTGAGGTTGTGTGTGTGTGTGTGTGTGTGTGTGTGTGTGTGTGTGTGTGTGTGTGTGTGTGTGTGTGTGTGTGTGTGTGTGTGCGCATGCACCAAGCATGCAAAAGAGGTCAGCCTGTCTCAATATGGCCTCCCCCCCCCTCCCGCAATATGCACAAACCCTGAAGCTAAACAAAGCAGGGACACACCCACATGAACATTCAAATATCTGCACATACAAAAGCATAGACATGCATGTGTAATACACACACACACATACACACATACGCACACACACACTTCACACAAGTAGACACAAACACACACATGCAGACACACCCACACAGACACACACAGACAGACAGACAGACCGACACACACACACACTCACACACACACACACACACATGCTACACACAAGTAGAGCATAATAATTTGCTTGTGACATCTGTGCTGATTATGAATCAGTACTTCTCTTTTTTGACCTTGCTTAGCAAACACCCACCACTTCACCCTTTCCCAGCAAATCTGTCTACATAGTAAACATCCAGAGATGACTTTTAACACACAGCACAGCACCAGTACATAATCAATCCCCAGCAGAGAGAACCAGGCCCAGTGAGCAAATTAATTAAAGAATTCATTCCTTAATTAGTTTGATAAATTTAGAAGCAGGAGAAGACTGTGTGGGTCATGTGGTCATTTTAAAAAACAAAGAGAGAGAGAGGTTTTCCTATGGAGAGAGAAGGGAAACACTGTATCACAGAAAAAAACAACAACACTCAAACAAACACAGACAATACCAACTAAGTTATGCACTGACAAAGCCACCAGGGGGAGTCTATCACTCAGTACACACATGTCTACACAGTGCCAATACAGTACACACACAGAGATGGGGTCTCTCTCTCTCTCTCTCTCTCTCTCTCTCTCTCTCTCTCTCACACACACACACGAACACACACACAAACACACACACACACACACACACACGCACACACACAAATAAGCACACTCTTTCTCTCTGATTCAATAGCCAGTCAGAAATACAGCAACATGCATCATGCATGCATGCAGGTTTCTTTTCCACACAATTGTCTACCCACCACATACTTCTATATATGCAATACATGCATACCTGATATGTGTGAGCCAGAGAGACGGAGCTAATACTGTATACAATGTATGTTTTGATTACTTAGAAACAGCTTATCTAAGCTAATCTACAGTTTATTGCCTTTTTAAAATGGAGGCAAAACTGTGTAACTATAGTTACCTAGCACTATGCTGAGAAGACTAATTAGGCAGGAATGGTAATGTGTCTGTCAACATACCCCATATTTCTTGTGGGCTCATCGGAAGCACATCACCTGATTCATATGGCTAACAACCAAAACAAACACTGTGAAAATACATCAATCAATATTTTCATGACACATACTTCCAAACATATTTCCCGTTGCTACCACATGTATTATTCTAATAAAATGTGTCAAGTTTTCTTATTTATCATCTATATTTAATTACAAAACTAAAAAGGTAAAAATTAAAAACACAAGGACATAATCAATGAATAAGGCACAAACTGATTTACACCAGGGCAACATTCGGTACGTTACTGAAGTCTGTCTTTGGCAACAAGTAAAAATAGTTTTAAGGGGAGGGTGCACAAGGTACGTTATGGAAGTAAATGTCACATCTGAAACAACAATTAGTTTCCACTATAATTAGTTGAACTGGCTACACCAGATGCAACAGAGCAGCTAATATTTAAAAAAGTAGCCCAGTCTAAGGCCCTGTTTACAAGTATCTAGATATTTTTATAAATGGATATATTTTTTAGATATATAAATTCAAGGCCTTTCGTTTACACGTAACTTAAGTTTTAGCCACCTCAAATGGATATCTCCACAGTGGAGATTTTTCAGAACACTGGATTCTGTGTATTCAGCTGGATATGTGTAAATGCACTTAAAAAAAGAAACAGATAAAAACTATCTGCTTATAAAAATATCTTGATATGTGTAAACAAGCCATAAATGTCTTGATGCAACTTCATGCTACATTTCTGGCAGCACTGTGAGTGGAAATATCAGAATGTTAGATTCTTTGCGTTTGACACACCAAGGCTGGTGGGCGTCAGCTGATGTAGCACTAGACTTAGGCCCTGTTTACACGTATCTAGATATTTCCATAAATGGATATTTTTTTTATCTAGTTGCCTCTCGTTTACACGCAAATGGAGTTTTAGCCACCTTAAACAGAGATCTTTTAAGAGGAGATTTTTCAAAACACTGAATTGTCTGGATTCTGACTATAAAAAATATCTAAATATGTGAGCCTTAGTAGACCGTTTTTGTCAAATGTGCACAGTGCTTTCTGGTGTAGCCAGTCCCATTGATTACTGTTGAACCATACAGCACGTGAAACAAACATAAAGTTTCACACCCAGTGTAGCCTCCTCTGCAAGAGAGTGAAGAGACTGTTTACATAAATTCCATCAGAATGCTCTTCATCTTTTTGATGGCATCAACAAGTGGACTCTTCATTGTGATGTCACAGGAAACGTTGTGTCACATTGTGTTGCCATGGATGCGGAATTCCGCTGGAAGAACAGATGGGGTTCCTCTCTCAGGGACAAGATCCAACCCAACTCATGAATATTGAATATGAGGAAGGGTCCAATAGATTAACAAATCTACTCCATATACACAGAAAGCCTACAGCATCTCCTAACATACATAAATATACCATGACACACAAAGATTTTCTGTGTGTGTTGGTGTGTGTGTATGCTCATGCTCTTGGTGTGTACTTGGATGTATTTGAGATTGAGTCTGATTTTCATGATAAAGAACAAAAGTGTGTCTTTTATGTGTATCTATGTGCATTTTTCTGTGTGTGTGTGTGTGTGTGTATGTGTATGTGTGTGTGTGTGTGTGTGTGCGTGCATGTGTGTTTGTGTGTGTGTGCGTGTGTGTGCGTGTGTGTGACAGCTGGCTCAGATACCATGCCTTTACAGGTGCCAGCAATCAGTAGAAGACTGACTCATCAGCTGAAGAATCCTGACCTGCCTCTGTGGAAAGAGAGAAGTCACCCTGTTTCCAGCAAGTTGCAGATATGAGGTGTGACTCAATTTACTTGCAACAACATGATGGAAACACTTTACATAAGCATACACATATTCAACATTAACTACCTGTTTATTAACATTGGTAACATAATATTGATGACATTGATAAAACTGATACATACTAGCTATTTATTAGTCATTACAATTCCTTATTCTACCAATGATAGACCATTAACTAAGAATTTATCCAATATAAACTCCTAATTATTGTTTATTTGAAGTTGGTTGTTGAATATGAATTATGGTCTTAATATGCTTTGGTTAGTATAGGGCATATAAGGCAGTAGTACAATAGGAATTGTTATTCTGTTATTCTACAACAACTAACTTACTTTCTATGAATAAGCAGTAATTAGCAGGTCATACTAGAGAAATTCTTAATTAATGGACTATTATGGGTAGAATAAGGTCATGTAGAATAAGGTATTAATAAGTGATTTGTAATGACTAACAAATAGCTAGAATACTATGAATGTTAACAAGCAGCTAGTTAATAGTGAATATGTGTGTGCTAATATAAAGTGTTACCATAATAGGGGACAGCCATAGGGTAGGGAGCACCTCACAACCTCACAGGACATCCAGTCCACTCAGTATAAGAGCAGAACAAGTATGAGAGCACACACACACACACACACACACACACACACACAATGCTTCTTTAGCCTTTTTTTCTGTTATGACCTGAGGCCAATCATCATGTTATTTCTCCTGATCTTCCCTGAGGCTATGAAACATCCTTTTGGGCTCTTATTGACACTAAATGATGGACAAAGTGGAGAGTGACTAAAAGACTAAATGAACGACTAAAGAGTCTTGTGCATATATGCACAAAAGCTGCACTTGGTGGCTAAATTTGATAAGATAAAGACGAGAGAAGGAGATACGTATAATTAGTAATTCATAAACATTCTCCTGCCAAGAAACATATTTCCTCTGGTTGCCAAGCAACAAAAAACACAAGAAATTACATTTATATAGCCTAGTTTTTGTCAAGGCACCCAAAATGCTTTACAATAGAAGGGGACCTCACTAACCGCCACCAGTGTGTTGCACCCACCTGGGAGATGCACTGCTGCCATTATGCCCCAGAATGCTCACTACACAGCCTGAGGCTCAGAGTGAGGGAAAGCATATTACTTATTGAAAAGCATGCAATAAGAAAGGAAAAAAACATGGACTTTTATTTATTTTTTTTTAAAGATATTTGTGGCTTTTTTGCCTGTATTATGATAGGATAGTACAGAGTGACAGGAAACAAGTGGGAGAGAGGTGGGGAAGGATAGAGAAATGACCTCGGGTCTTGCTTGAATCAGGGTCCCTGGGTTCATGGTATGACACCTTAGTCCACTGAGCTCCCAAAACACGGGCTGAATCCCATTTCTACCCCTTAGCCCTCTGTTTAGCCCTTCCCCCTTCTTGTTTTTTGTGTGTACACGTCAGGTGAAAGGGTGTCCCAGTTCTCTTCTGGGGTAAGCATTTCCACAGCCTCACTCAATATGAAGGGGTACAAGAATTCTCTCAGCTTTCAACAAGTTCCAGGCAAATTTCAGCAGCGGAAGATAGAAGTCACTGTCTGACGGACTAGCAAAGAATTTTTAATTTGGTATTCGTGATAAATTTTACAATCATGGTAGACATGTTTTGTGTTATAATCAGTCTTACCACAAAATATTCAATATTTAATCAGATTTTTGATTGTAGCATCATTTGTCTAAGGTGAAGGTTAGCAATGCTAGCGTAATTCTAACGTATGTTATGACGTTCCCAACATGTTTCTATTTATGATGCGTTTTCTTCCTTCGTTCTTATTTGTTAGTCCTTAAAATTATAGCATAGCAAAATTTTGGGTCCTATGACAGAAAGTAATTTGGGGCCCTCAAAACATTAACTATAATATTAAAATATTCTGAGACCCCCTGTCAGTGCCAGGCCCTTAGAATCATCCCCACCCATTCCCATTTGAGGAAAGAACTCCATGACATGTTAGTGGAGTGGAGTTGCCTCCACCAAGACAAAGAATCAGTACCTGGAAGACCAACATATCAGGTGATGAACACACAAAACTCCACAAGAACCACACAAGTACACACAGGCATGCACACACACACACACACACACACACACACACACACTGTCTCTTGCATACATTTTTTTTTCTGCCTTCTCTCTCATGTCTTTTCAACTTTTTCATCTCTGTCTCTCTTTCTCACTCTCTCTCTCTCTTGTTCCCTGTTGAGGGGCCAGTGGTATGTGAGTGTAAGCATCTCTGATGTGTGATGGTGTGACCCAGTTTCAGGTGTGCATTAACTGTTAGAGTATCATCTGTGGTTAACCTAGTCTCTATTAAGACACGCACACACACACACACACACACACACACACACACACACACACAGACACACACACACAGACATGCACACACAGACATGCACATGCACACAGACGCGCCACCACACATGTGTGCAGACACACACACACACACACACAGACATGCACATGCGCACATACACAGACGCGCCACCACACATGCGTGCAAACACACAGAAACACACACACACACACCTTCATACTTTTCACCTTTCCTCAGAGCATATGATTATGCAGTTAGATTTTCCTGCAAATGCATTTTTGAGATCCAGGCAAGGTTGCCTTATTAATTTTTCTCACAAGTCTTCACAAGTGATTGCTTTGAATTGCACTAATTACTATGAGTAATGAGACAAGATTGCACTAATTGTTTTTCTTTTCCAGGGAAGCAGTTTTCTAAAGAGAACAGATTATGCTTGACAGCACTGTAGACTTAAGATCACAGAGCATTTCCAGATCCACTGCTGTGCAATTTAATCTATATGTTTTATCCTATTAGAAAAACTCCATATCCGTTCATTCTGAGGCGTGATTCAATTTCATCCAAATGTATGTGGCCAAGTGGGCTTTAGTTGAGAGTTCATGGAGTAGATTTGTGTGTGTGTGTGTGTGTGTGTGTGTGTGTGTGTGTGTGTGTGTGTGTGTGTGTGTGTGTGTGTGTGTATCGATTATAGTGACACACACACACACACACTAGTGACTACTGGATTGCATTTCTCAATGCACTTACAGTAATTCTGGTGTGGAGTATGGTGCATGGAATGCATCTACCTGTGTGTTATTTCCATGTGCATGGTTCTCTCTCTCTTTGTTTCTTTCTCTCTCTCTCTCTCTTTCTTTCTTTCTCTCTTTCTCTCCTTCTTTCTCTCTCTGTGTGTGTGTGAGTGGTGTGTATTAATGTGGATGTTGGATGTTTTTAAATGTGTGCACTGCATGCAGAGAGAAAGAGAAAGAGAGAGAGAGAGAAAGAGAGCAGGTGTCATTTTCTCAGCTCAGAATTCTCTCAGAGATGGCTCTCACACCTTTTAACCACTCTGTGTGTGACTATGTGGCTTTTTCGAAAACTCAAACAGTTCACCCCCCTCCCCCGTCCCAAACACACACACACACACACACACACACACACACACACACATACACACGCCCACATCCCCACCACCATCCTACTCCCCTTAGCAACCAGCCTGCACCATGCAAAACACACATTTCAAATGATGTTGCCAGGCAACGCAAAAAAAAGGTGGCTGTTGAATAAACTCTGTCTTTCAAACTGACTCAATGGGAAATGTCTATCAATTTGTATGTCTACAATTCGTGCGCCTGTATGCGTGTGAATGTATGTACACGTGCACAAGTGTGTGTGTGTGTTTGCACCATATGTGTGCTAAATAACATCTGTAAGGTTTTCCACTGAAAATTATGCATTGATGACTCAGTATAGAGATGTGGCATATACCAAAAATAAATAAATAAATAAATAAATATATATATATATATATGTCTTTTAACGGGAAGTAATTGGCCTGACCTACACAAAGACACTTCTGAGGAATTGAACAAAACCAGAGGAGGAACAGCAACAACATGATAGACCGCAGCCAAAAATATTAAAGTAAAACGGGACACAGTAATACATGGACCACACTCTAAATATTTCTCAGAGGCTGGTATGCACAATAAAATATCAGTAAGTGAAAAGCTGGTGCTGTTGCAAAAGGAAACTGATCTGTGCTCCATCTGAATCAGTCTAAAGCCACATCTGGGCCAATAAAATCTGAACCAGGGTAATTTCTAGGCTACATCAGAACATATGAATTACTGTGATTTCTTTAGAGAAAAATGTTGGATATTTTCAAGCCTTGACCTTGTTGTTTAAATTCACTAAGTGCTGTCATTAGGAAAGAGAGAACCGGAAGCTGAAACTAATGTATGGCAAGATAGACTAAAAGTGAGTCCATTGCCCCTATTGGTTTGCTTTAACTGCTTATATGGACATAACCTGAGGCCCATTCCCAGACCAGATCTGTCCCAAATGTAGATCAGATCCAGTTCAGGTCTGGGCGAGACTGAAAGCAGATCAGTCAGGCAGCCTGAAGGGCTCTGTACACTGGCACTGACACCGACACTTTCTGTCACTTGGCCACAAACACCGGCCTATACCACATACACCAATAAAATAAAATAAAAATAAATTAAAATAATGAAAATAATAAATATATAAATATAAATAAAAAATATACAAAATGTAATATATATATATATATATATACATATATATATATATATAAACAAGTGAATATTAGTGAGACTTTCAGAGATGACAGACAAGATATGGCAGAATAGCAATTTAATGAAAACTCAATTGACCAAAATATTGACATTCAATGTATTTTCACCCTTTCCTGAATATGTGCCAGCACACCATGTGAAGGATTTTCCTCGATCCCATCACACATTTAACTGAACACTGATTGAAAAGCATTCGATAAACAATAGATTTTACTGGGTGGAGGCGCAGAAAAAAACAGAGCCAGATCCTAATCAATGCAGCAGCAGCAGCAGAGATCGACACAGGTGTGCGGGGTTGTTCCAAGAACAATGGAGTCTAGACTAATAGAATGTTGCATGTGCAGTGCATTGCAGCATGTTGCACCGTTGTGCAGATTTGCTGACCATTTTGCCTTTATTTTGATAGAACAGTGAAGAATGACAGGAAATGGGAGAGTGGGTGAGTGGGGAAGAGATATGGGGTGGAACTGGGAAATGATCATGGGATGGATTTAAACCCATTGGCAACTCTGTGGGCACTAGGACCTAGATGAATGCTGCAGTCACTTGTGCCGCTGTGCCTCTCAGCCTGGATAGCTATTTGTAGTGAGTTATTGAAGTTGGGGCTTTGTGGCCAGCTTATAATTCAGAGGGAGTAAAGCATCCAGCTGATTGGGCTGGTGAGATTGTTTTTCTTTCAAGGTTTGTTTTTGTTGATGCGATTGAAGTACTTGGTGCACATGCTGTTAGCCGAGTTTTAAAGAGAACTGATAGATTGGTGTCAGACAGACATGGAAAAAAAGACCAATAGCTTTCTTGAAAAAGCATTTCTTGATTTCATCAGAAAATAAATACCATAAAATTAAAACAGGCCCATTTCGGACAGGGTAAAATCAGTAACATCTATGCTGAACACTAGAGATACTCAGTAATGCAGCATTCAGAAAGTATTCAGGCTCCTTCAAGGGAGAAACAAGGGATTATTTGTCCTTGTTTTATGAATCTGTTCAACAGCTAAAATCCTGAGAATCCAATCAAGTTCACAAGCCTTCTTATAAACCAGAAAAGCTGAGCAGTCAAACCTCACTCCACATACCATGCTGTGTTACGTTATATTGGGTCAATATGATAACGGATACATTAAGGTTTACTATACTGTACATAATTCTGTACATATGTAACCTGTAACATGCACATACTGCACAGAATCCAATACACATTAAAGGTGTCTGTTCACATAAAGTGGAACTGGTTTTGCACCTACCTCTTCGATCTGAGTTGCAAGGTGCAGTTTGAATCTTTTTTGAAAAGCCTCTGACACACACACACACACACGCACATACACACACGCACATAGCCGGTCTCTCTCTGCTCCTTCTGATTAGATTCTCATCTCCCAGCCTTTTCCCCAAACACCTTGCTGCTACCCAGCATGGGTTAGCGGCAGCTCAAAGCAAACACTCCGCACCACTTCAAGCTGCCAGGCGACAGGACACACAGCAATCTCAACAGATAGCGACTAATACCTGAGCAAGCTGAGGGAAGACCAGCTAAGAAAAACAGTTACATTTTACATTCACTCAATTATATCTATTGGACCTGGCTGACACTTTTTAACAAGGTGACTAAGAAAAAGAAAATAAATGCTTCATTGCTAGCAAAAATCAATATTCAAAAAAGCCCAAATCCACACATAAGCATTGGTAATAGCAGCAATCACAACAATCAAGGCCATGTAATCTCAGTGATGTAGACAAAACAAACAAATAATTAAATAAACAAATACAAATATAGCTATGATTGTAAAATTATTCATCAGATAAGTAGGCCTTCATAGGACTTATCTTAAAAACTATTTGCTTTGATCCAGAGCAACTCACAAATGAGAAGTCAAGACACACTACAAGAAATCTTGGTGTAACAATAGATGGCACCAGCTATCAGAGGAGGTACAAATGGCACTAGCTATCAGAGGAGATGCAGAGTTGAGACATATGATCTGAGCCCCAGCTGATTCAGTCACACTCATGCACCATCTCAGTAAAGAATTTACTGGTGCCCATTATAGTGATAATGCTGTGGATTTAGAATAATAAACAAATCTGATTCCACCGAAGCTTCAAAAGCTCTAAAGTTTACTCAGAGGGTGGGTAATTCAGAAACATCCCATCAACACGAATGCTATTTCTGAAACCACAGCCACGCAAACAAATAATGGATCAATGCCACAGGGAAAAGGTTACATATAGAAACCCATAGAAAGCTACTCTTACTTCCCATCATAGTAGGGGAACTACTGTACATGACTAAGCTGAAACAGTCTCTCTAAATGTCTCCTTGTGATACTTGATGCCTGAAAAACTGCTGAACGAAATGTTGTATTTGGAATGCTGTATTTTTAAATATCTGTCGACGAAGCAACCAGGGACTTTCCTGTAAATGTGAGAACGGATAGCAGCAAAAAGTCCCTGTTAGGGACATGTACAGGTTTTTCCAAACAAACATCAGCAGGAGGCCCGAACACTGAAAAATTACAAAAAAAAGTCTGATAGCAGATGACTGCAATGACTTCAGTACCAGAAATGACTGCAGTGATCAGATTTTGTCATGTATCCTACAGGCTAAGCATTGTTTCTTTAGTAACACTTTAGATTAGGCTATTAACAATCACCATTAACTAGCAGCTTAGTAACATGCAAATTAATAACATTCTAGCCATTTGTCAGTCATTACAAGTCACTTATTAGTACCTTATTCTGCATGATCTTATTTTACTCATATTAGACCATTAACTAGAATTTCTCCAGTATAAACTCATAATTACTGATAATTTATAGTAAATAAGCTAGTTGTTCTATATGAATTATGATCTCAATATGCTTTACTCAGTAAAGGGGGTTATAAGGTTGTTGTACAACAGGAACGGTTATTCTCAGGAACAGTTATTCTCAATCAAAAAGATGTAATTAGGACGTATTTGGCACGAAGTAGTTTTGGGTTTTGCTCTTATGATTAGACCATCTTTTCTAAATATTATTTAAGGACAATAACTGTCCAGTTGTACTACTGCCTTATAAGCCCCATACAAACCAAACAATATGAAGATCGTAATTCATTTACAGCTAGCTTACTTACTATGAATAAACAGTAATTAGGAGTTTATATTGGAGAAATTCTTTGTTGATGGTTTAGTATTAATAAGTGACTTGTACTGACTAGCAAATGGCTAGTATGTGACTAATTTGTTAATAAGCTAGTTAATGGTGAACATGTGTACCTTGATCTAAAGAGTTAGTGTTTTTTTTAACTAATAATGTACTTTTTGCAACTAATAATGCACTTTGGCGAGTTGTTTTCAGTGCTAATTGCTATAATAATGTTTTCACATCGGTGTGACTTTTTTTTAACCATACAAGTAAAACCTGACTTGCCACAGTGTGCTTACTTATCTCACCTGGGGACTTACTAATTACTTGGTCTAGTGAGAAACCTTTGTTGGTAGACTCACAGCAAGTGGTAAACCTCTTAAAAGAAGATCCCCAATTCTATTAATCTGCCAAGAGAATGAAACCCTAAAACTCCTCTAGCACATTTACGTCTGAGTCTAGGGACCTTTAAACCGCAGCCATTTTTACAAGAAGTGGCAGAGTAAGCACAGGTGTTACTAGTGACATCCAATAAGGATCTGATTCAGCTACAATAAATCAGAACCTTATTAGCTGTCACTAATAAAACCTGTACTTAACCTGCTACGTGTTGGAAAAACGGCTGCTTTGAAAAAGGTCAATTTCTGAGTTCATTTACCCAGGTTTAGTTATCAAGCTACATTTTTGGCATACCTCCTCTGTGACAGAGAAAACTGGTACAGTGAAGCAGCATTTGCACAAAAGACAACACCCAGTTCTCCAACCCCTCACCCCACCCCCGGACTTTGCATGCTTGAAATATGAAAAAAAAAAAAACACACAGTGAAAATACACAATGGGTTTCTTAACCCTCCTGTTGTGTTTCGTTTCATGCTTCTTTCGTTTTCGTTTCATGTAAGCAATTGAATGCATACAATCTTAGGGGCAGAAATGAACTTTGCAGTAGTAGGCTACTGGCCTTGTGGGCTTTGTCAATGACTGCCTGACATAGCACTGTAACTGCATGTGCCAAGAGGGCTGTGTGGCAGATCTACTGGTAAATTTATGAGGTTCATTGTTAGAATATAATGAAATATATAAAACAGGAAATCACTGAAACACTAAAAACAGACTTACATTCACTATTACATCATATTCTGTCATTGAGACGGTGAAAACAAGACTTCTTACCCAATAGTTTCTTTCTTACAGCATAGTGAGATAACGGAATATGGGCAGATATACAGATACAACAACCCAATTCCCCCAGTTTCTCTTCAGACATCAGAACAACTAGTACGAGGAGTTTAGTCACATGTCTGTGGATTTCCTTCTACCAGATAGAAGTCTGCTGCATATGCTTTACGCTATGCTTCTTTGCCAAGCAGGGGCCAAGTAGGGACAGGTCAGTCTTGCTGTGTGTGTAGTGCAGTGATGTGTCGGATAGCTACAGCAAATGGAACGCATCATGGAAAAAAGTGTCAGGTTTCTGTAAATATTCCCCGGTGATGACGTTCCTGTGCAGAATATTTCCATGGCTAATACCAGAAATGAGGCTGAAAGCAGGTATTCAGCTCCAAGAGAGAGAGGAAGAAATTGTGTTTTTTATTTACTATGTTTTGGAAAAAGCCTTAACTTGATTAAAAGAAGGGTAAATGTTTGTTTTGAACTTCAATTCATGCATACAGTCTAGCCCAGGTGTGAAATGTGAGATATGTCTAGATGTGTTCAGATGTGCTATTTTGTTTGGCAGTAAAATAAAGATTTCAGTGACAACATTCCAGATTAGTTAGGTTAGAGTTAGGTTGTAGTCTCCAACTGAAAACCAGTTTGAATCCCAAAATCAATTTGAAATGTTATGCCTTAAAATGATGCTGACTTTCCACAAGCTTTAATAAATTAGCTCAATAGACCCACATCATGCCACCCGATAGCTATAGTTCATTCAACAGAAATTTGCTTGTTGACAGACTGTGCTCTTTGCTAGTCTTTCACTTTAAAGGAGGGCCCGACATCTCACGGGAGTACTGGGAATTCTGGGATTTTTCCAAACATCTAGGGATCTTGGCTACTGGTTATGTGAAAAATGAAATATCCTCTCACTTCTGGATATTCCTTTAATTTAATAAAGCAAACGTTACTGCCTCTGTTTATGAAATAGAGTATGGAGTATTTTTTTTCCCCAAACCCTCTGTACCTCAAACCAAAGATGATTTTCTATCACTGTATGTGACAGACAATAAAGCATCTTGAGGGAAAAGAGCAAAATTCACATCTGTTTGTGCGAGAGCAAACTGAAAGCTCCTGAGAGGATTATTTCATGCGATTTCAAGTCTACACAAACCCAGACGATGTTGGAAAGACGACGGAATTTTTTTGTGTTGTTTTCTACTGAATGACTGATTGTGGAAGATTTTGAAATGTGGTCACACTGGCTTTCAGTAAAGCCTCTGCATGGATAAAAGGTACTTACCTCCCTTCTCTCTTTCTCTCTCTCTCTCTCACACACACACATAGGTAACCTACTCATGAGGACCACCCATAAATCTAATGACATACATCTGCATGCACGCCTAACTCCAGATCTCTCTCTTAAACACACACACACACACACACACACATATTTTTAATAATAGTTTAACAGTCAAGTATCCTTTAAAAGCAGCGAAAACAACACACACAGTCATGATTTGTTATGACCGAGTCAGTCATTTATTACCATATTTACAAAAACTGTGCAGTGAAGGATCTTTTCCAAAGCAAAAAAAAGTAGAAAAGAACTTACAGTGAAGTACAAAGTGTTTTCCCCCCGCCCGATTTTGCATAGATGAAAAAAACTCTATTTACACATAGGCATTATAGTTGCCCTAGTGGCTTTGCTCTATACAGACTATAAACACAAAGATTAGTCGTTTCAGCAGTTTGTATCTCATACAAGGGAGTTTCGGGTGCGGCACTACACCCACTTATCTACTATGCCAGTGTGTGTGTGTGTGTGTGTGTGTGTGTGTGTGTGTGTGTGTGTGCATGTGTGTCTGTGTATTTGCTGTAGATCAACGGTCCTAAAGCAAAATATGAGAAATAGCAGGTAGTGTGTGTGTGTGTGTGTGTGTGTGTACATTTGTATGTATGCATGCATGTGTGTGTGAGTGCGTGCGTGTGTCTATGTGTGAAAACCTGTCTCCTGTGTATTTCTTGTTCATTAAGTTGAAATCAGTAAACACATGATACATCTCAAGCTCTTAATAAATAAAGCAAATATATTATGGGATGCTTTCTTTTGCCCTGTTATGCATTATTCAAGACAAACAATTAAATAAACATAAATAAATATTCATGTCATTTCTTTTGAGATGGGATAAAACGAAATCTGGAGGACTTACACTGGAGATGTTATCAGACAGAGACAATGAAAATAAATACACACACACACACACACACACACACACACACACACACACACACACACACACACACACACACACACAAACATACACATACAGATGAATATTGGGACTTCCTGAGTTTATGATATTATTACTGGCCCCCAAACCCAGACGAGAGCAGAATGTCAGCCTCCATGGTGGACGGAGTTCTATAAGGAGTTTTATGAGGACGTTTCAGCGAGTGATGCTGTCAAACAGCATTCCAGTGTTGTAAATATTCTGACTGTATACATGCTGCGTTAACATCTGTTTTGTCACACATTTACATATGTGTGTATGTGTGTGGTGTGTGTGTGTGTGTGTGAGTGGGTTTGTGCGTGCGTGCGTGCATGTAAGAAGGTGTGTGTGTGTATATTTGTGTTACATTGTGTACTGTGCATAGAAGGTCACTTTGAAGCGCTCTATCTGGTGGCACAGTTTGAATGTGTGTGTGCGATTGTGTGATTTGATTGTGTGTGTGTGTGTGTGTGTGTGTGTGTGTGTGTTACTTTGCGTATTGAGCATAGAAGGCCACTTTAACGCGTTCTATTTGATGGCACAGTTTGATGGCGGGACCCAACTTGAGGTCCATACACTCCTGCACAGTGGGCAGGGTCAGCAGCAATAGAGCTGACCGTCAATGTCCTACAGAGAGAGAGAGAGATTATTGAATATTAATTATTTAATATTAAGTGAGATATCAAAAGTTAGACAGACATTCCAACATGGACATGTTGATACCTGTGTGTGTGTGTGTGTGTGTGTGTGTGTAAAATCACTTGAGGCTTAACTGACAGTAATTCCCACTTTTCAAGGCACTGAATCACTGAATATCTGAATGACTGTCCTGCCACCTGATTGGCTAATTGATTAGTTTACCCGTCTTACTGTTATGGGCTTTTGACAGCAACTGTGGGGCTGACAATGAGTGAATACATCAGACATACATTAGAATGTGTGTGACTCTAGCAATTATGTATCTTGGTCTGGGGTGACAGAGATGGACTTCAATGGCAATAACTAATAATTATTGAGTCTTCAGTTTGTGTAGATACATTGTCAAAATGTGTATGTGTGTGTGTGTGTGTGTGTGTGTGTGTGTGTGTGTGTGTGTAGGTTCTGAGTATGCTGTTAAAAGCAGCCTACAAGCCTGCGAGAGTCTTGAGAGAACTACAGATGGTGAAGTGTGTGTGTGTGTGTGTGTGTGTGTGTGTGTGTGTGTGTGTGTGTGTGTGTGTGTGGTTTGTGTGTATACCTGCTCCTGAAAGATTTTGGAGAGGGCTGCACAGTCGGTGGACTTAATGAAATCAACCACGTCAGACACACTCCACTCCAGTGGGTTCGTCTCCAGTACCAAACTCTCCTCCTCCTCACACACACCCACCTAGAGAAATGGAGGCGGGGTGGGAGAGGGAGAGAGAGAGAGACCAACAGAGCAAAGAGAGAAGATGTTCAAGATGTACCTAATAATAAAAAAAAATGGTGGTGTGTGTGTGTGCACAAGTGTGTCTGTGCCTATCTGGTTGTATGTGTGTGTGTGTGTGTGTCTCACCTCTGTATTTGGTCGTTTGGCTGGTGGGTATTTGGCACTCTCGTTGTAAGACAGGGACCGTGTAGACCTCCGGCGGGACGGCCTGTCCTCGGCCTCCGTCTGCCCAGGGAAGGAGGCTCGTTGTTGGGTCACAGCGCGCCGTGGCCTCACTCTGGCTGGAGCCTCCCTCCTCTCCTCTTTGGGCTCAGAGCTGGAGTACTCATCACTGAGGGACAAATATTCTTCTTCTTCCTCATCACTATCCTATAGGGGAGAGAGGAGAGTCAGTGTATGTGTGTGTGTGTGTGTGTGTGTGTTGTGTGTGTGTGTGTGTGTGTGCGTGCGTGCGTGCGTGAGTGCGTGTGTGTGTGTGTGACTGGACACACTTCATGTATGCTTCATACATATTTGAAACAGCATCTTACCAAGTTGTCACGGCACCTTTAAATTTGTTAAGATTACTGCAGATAGTTGAGGTTAGTGAAGACAGATAGAGCTGGGTATCATTTTTGTGTTGCTTAGAACTGTGTCCATGTGCCTCTATGCATGTGTTTGTGTGTCTGTGTGTGTCCCTGTGTCTCTGTGCACGTGCACAGTGTGACTGCATGCGTGCGTGCGTGTCTGTCTGTGTGTGTCCCTGTGTCTCTGTGCACGTGCACAGTGTGACTGCATGCGTGCGTGCGTGTCTGTCTGTGTGTGTCCCTGTGTCTCTGTGCACGTGCACAGTGTGACTGCGTGCGTGCGTGTGTGTGTGTGTGTGTGTGTGTGCATGAAATGACAAGTCGGAATGCTGTTAACAGTATTAAGGCTCCTTCTGTAAGTGGTCTTGTTTAGAAGTGCTAAAGAGGAGTGTAGATCTGAGATAAAGAGCATAAGAGGCAGAAGAGCTAAAGAGAGAAATGCTATTTGTCTGCTAATAATCTGCGAAAATTCTTGTGGGTGTGACAAATTATTGCATTTTGAATGTTTGTGTGTGTGTGTGTGTGTGTGTGAGAGAGAGAGAGAGAGAGAGAATGTGTGTGGTGTAAGGTGTATGTGTGTGAGAGAGAATAATGTTTGTGAAGATATGTGTGTAAGTGAGAATGTGTGTGTGTGTACATGTCTGTTTATGTGTAGGTGTGTGTTTTGTCTTGTCCAAGTATTCAACAGGTTTGTGTGCGTGTGTATTTATACACATAATCACACTTACGTATGTGCTTGTGTGTCAGGGTTTGTTCATAAGTATGTGTGTGTGTGTATGTGTGTGTGTGTGTGTTGTGCAGATTTTTAAGAGTATAAATGTGTGTTTGTGTGTGTTGTGCTGTTTTGTCAGAGTCTGAGTGTGTGCGTTTGTGTGTGTGTGTGTTTCTGACCTGCGGTGAGCCTGCGGGTGTGTAGTCCACTGTGGAGGATCGGCGCTTCTTCTGGACGAAGATAGACTTTCGCTTCTTCCTCCGCCGCGCTGGCTTCGCCATCTCACTTTCCGGAGAGTTCTCTCCCAAAGATGGCCGGCCAACCCGCTTCTTCTTCCCGTAATAATATGCTAGGGAAGCGCACGCACACACACACACACACACGTGAGTTCACAAGACGCACATACAAACACAGTTTAGAGAAGCACACAAATAAGACATCTCTCTCTCATAAAAACACATACACACACACACACACACACACACACATACATACATAACACACCTTTTGAAATACACACACCAGACCATAGACATTAAACACATAAAAAGAAACTTGCATTTTGACACAGAGAACCCCACATTCTTGCAAACAAACTGATTTAAAACACAGACACGAATACACACACACAAATGTCAAATAAAGTTAAATATTTTTATGACATAAACACTCATACAATCACCCTCCCACTCCTACACACACACACACACACACACAAACACACACACACACATACACACACAAACATCAAATAAACCTAAATATTTTTATGACATAGACACTCATACCCTCACTTAAACCCTCACTCTCCTACACACACACACACACACACACACATATACACACACACACACACACACACACTCACTGTATTTGGTCTTGGTCTGCACAGAGCAGTTCTCAGGGCATTTCTCGGACACCATTGTGGGGCTGAAGAGGTTGGGGCAACACTGCAGCTTCAGGCAAACCTTGCGACAGAAGTCAGCCACCTGTTCCGCCACGCGCACTATCCTGATGGTCGAGCGGTAGCTCTTCCCTTTGTACCTGAGGAACCAATGAGAGGAAGTCAGGAAACTGACTGCACCAATCTGAAGTGACACTGTATAGGAGTGACAGGTAGGTGAGCCAATGAGAAGTCGTTTTTCATATATGTAAGTATATCAGGGTGCAGGATAGTGATGAAATGCATGGCATGAAAATGTGTGTAATATAATAAAAGAGGGATTGTAAACAGAACAAGTACACGCACACACACACATGCACGCACACACACACATGCACACACACGCACACGCACACGCACAAGTGCACATGCGCACACACATGTACACTTTAAAATCAGTGTTAAAGATAAGAGTGTGTACAAAAACAGTCCCAGTACCTCCTGGTTTGTTGCTTTTTACTTCCACACAAAAAACACATATGCACACACACACACACACACACACATACAAACACACAAAAACCCAAAGACACACACATGCATACAAAAAAAAAACCTAAACACACATACACACACATGCACACCTCCCTCCCTTTCTTACAGGGACAGTTACACTCACACACTCATTGGATTTAACCTGATAACCATGAAACCTGCATACATCAGCATGTACAGTACACATACAACAGCATGCATACATACACACATGTATTGTAAACAAACACATATGTCGCACACAAAAACATACACTCAAAGAACAGAAAAAATGACTGATTTGTGATTTGTTTTGTGGCAGAGTTAGGAAATCTCTGTGTAAGTTTCACTGTATTGTTTGAGTTTAAGGCCATTTTTCCATCCTCTCTATTGTCCTGCATCTCTAAAACACACACACACACACACACACACACGTACACACACAAGCACACACACGCACGTACACACACACACACACGCACACACACGCAAACACACGCACACAAATACACACACACACACACTCACGCACACGCACTCACGCACACGCACACACACACATGCATACACACCTATTCATTAGTGAGTGTGCAGAGCCACACCCACTGGCGTGGGCTACATAATTCATAGGCACTCAGCAGAACACCGCCATTGTCTGCTCCCTTACCCTGAGATTACTGACAGTGGGAGCAGGAAGCGGGTAAACACACACACACACACACACACACACACACACACACACACACACACACACACACACACACACACACACACTCACACTCACTCACTCACACTTTTTTTACACCGTTGGTTGCTTTTTGTCTGTTTGCATGTTTTGTGTGTTTGTGTGTGTGAGAGAGAGGGAGAGAGAGAGACAGAAAGCTTGCAGAGCTCTCTCTGCCATCAGAAGAAGTTTTCACACTATGCAAATTCCAATTCAAATCTGGTGTAAAAGATTTTACAGTGTCATTATGCCAACTGCATAATATGGACGTGAAATATGGGGTCCACTCAGTAAGCTCGACCGCACTAGGTGAGACGAGCATCCCACAGGATCCCTCCATGCAGAATTAACTCCCAATGTCCTCCAAAGGAGAGCACCCACAAATGCATGCAGGGCAGAACTTGGTAGATTCCCACTGGCTTCATACGTGCAAAATAGATCTCTGAAATTCTGGATCCATTTCAAATCTAGCTATAAACTATAAAGTTTCAAGCGTTCATAACAGCTCTGAAACCAGCCCCCTCAGTCAGCCGGTTCTTGAGTTTTCTAACCCATCACTCTCAGACCAGGGGGGTATTTCCTATGAAGCCTCCCACTTCCACACACACACACACCTGGCTAAACTGGGCAACTTCTGGAGGAAACGCTGATCTAAAAACAACAGGTCACTTCAGAAACAACTGATGCTCCATGGAAGGTTCTTTTAGAGATCAGTGGTAACTCCCAAAGCAACCCGGGTTAACCAGTAACTTTGCTTAGTAGTACAGGCCCCAGCACTGCTTCCCCAAATTAAATAAAAATAAATCAAATCATGAATCAAAAGCAAAAAAAACAAAAAAACAAAAAAACATATCTGGAACATTAGGACAATCAAGCAAATTCACAACTTGACACTAAAGGGAGAGTGAGACACCAAATCACAGTGTTTGGCCTTTTGTTTTAATGTTCATATTTGATCTGTAAACGTGTGTGTGTGTGTGTGTGAGAGAGAGAGAGAGAGAGAGAGTGTGTGTGTGTGTGTGTTTTGCATTTGCATACTTGGCTTTCAGTGTCTCCTCCTGAAAGTTCCACTGTGGGTCCTCCACCATCTGTAGTTCTCTCAAGACTCTCCCAGGCTTATAGGCCGCATTTATCAGCATACTCAGAACCTACACACACACACACACACATGCACACGCACACACACACATACGCACACACACATACACACACACACACACATACACAGAGAGAAAGAGAATGATAGAGAGAGAGAGAGAACTCAATACGTGCAAGTTATTATTACAAACAAGCGCTCTCACATATTTACACACGCAGACACACACACACATGCACGCATATACACAGAAACACGCGCATACACACAGACAGACAAACACACACACACACCTCTTTGAGAACAAGGGTACATTTCCCTGGGCCCACAGATTGTGGTAGTTCAGCGATGCGGCCCTTGTTGAGGTAGGGCCCTGAGAAACAGCGGTGG
>PYXC01002067.1:212500-225000 GCA_015244755.2 Tenualosa ilisha
AAATAATCAAGTATCTCATTTATCACATTTGTGTGTGTGTGTGTGTGTGTGTGTGTGTGTGTGTCTCTGTGTGTGTGTGTGTGTGTGTGTGTCTGTGTGTATGTGTGTGTGTTTTAAGCCTACTGATTGTAAAAGGGACTGTACTGCATGTACCCATCAGCAGTGTGAGAGCAGAGCCTGTGGTGTGGGACTAGTAATGCGATCACTGTAATCTAATGCCTCAGCCCCAGCTAAAGGCTGTCATTTGGCTTTTATACTCCACCCGCTACAGTGGATGCTGCTCATCCAAGCACCCTCTGGCCACTGGGAAAGTTTGGCCTCTTTTTCCCACCTCCTTCAGTAGCCAGTAGGTCTATTAGCCAATAGATATCCTCATCCTCTTCGACATTATATATAGTCTATACTGACCTAGGTCATCCTAGCTGCAGCTCACAGATCTATGGCTGGGGAAAGCTTTTATCAGCCTGAAGAGCTTTTGCCATGACAACAGCATCATAACAATGTATGAAGCCCTCAGGGCAGCTTGTCATTGAAATATGGAGGTGGCCAAAGAAACATAATTTTAGCTTTTTATTTTTACTACTGCTATTCTTTTTCTTCGTCTTCTTCTTCTTCATCATCTCTTTATTACTATAATTATAATTATTATTATTGCAAATTGTACATGTATTTTGTTGTCTCTGTTTAGGGACTTTTGCTTTCTTCTAAATAAACATGTTTATGTGTCCGCCTGGAGTCTGGTGTATCAAATTAGCGTTAGCACTTGGCAGTGCACTTCTGAGCAACTTTTTTTATTGGCAGTGTATCCCTGTGCTCATCACTCATGCAAAACACACACAAAACCGGAAAATACACAACTCTCTAGACAGATATAGAACTGCAAAACTATATTTCTCATCTGAAGCGCCTGCGAATGATTCATCTAATGGGGGAAGTTAAAAGCCTAAGATTTAACACCCCCCCCCCCCCCCCCCCAAATGCTACCTCTGCAAGCACATGCACCAACTCCTCAAATGCCTGTGAGTATCAGTGAGACCCCTGCGTATCTTCACTGGGGGGGATTATACCCCCCACCCCTGTCCTAGTTGCCCTCATGTCGTGCTGAGAGGGGCCAATTATTTTTTTCCTGTTTCTGTCTGTGTGTGTGTTTGTGTGTGTGTGTGTGTGTATGTAGTTGTGTATGTGTGTCTGCATGTGTGTGTGTGTGTGTGTCTCTGTGGGAGAGAGAGAGAGAGACAGACAGACAGACAGACAGACAGACAGACAGAGAGAGAAAGTGAGAGTATATTTATGAAGATGAATGCAAGGCACTTCCAAACTCTCCATTTAAAGCAGTTTATTAGAGGGAGAATGAGACCCCTCTGGACCTCATAGGACCTAATCTAAGTGAAGTCATGTCTGCAATGTAATCACTTGGTACAGCCAAACTCAATACGCAATCAGATCATGACAGAATTTAAGAAGCTGCATTGCACTTTGGGATTTGTAGTCTCTCTTAATTGACACAACAACACAGTGTGTTGTAAATGTGTTGTAAACTGAGTTCATTCTTTAAGAGTAATGACTGCCTGAGATGTATAGTTGTGGAGAGGATGGCTGCAGAGATGTCGAGTATTACTGCAAACATTTGCTTTTGCAGATTCATTACCAGATTGAGGACAGGAGATAGATAAACAAGTTAGACTGGAATCCGGCTACATTTCACAATTTATTTATTATTTAAATATATCGTTTTAAATGAGTGTTTTTAAAAACTGAAAACTGGTAAGGTTTTATCAAGGTTTTATTTGCTTTTATTCATAAGACCAGAGACTCATTTTCCAAAAATTGGAGCCAATCAACCCAACTCAAGCCACTGAACTTGAGCCAAGCAACTCTCAAGAGGAGAGAACACTGCTGTTCCTCATCCCTGGATTCTCATCCAATGAAATTTTCAACCGCTACATTTCATTACTAGGTTTGCTGCTTAGATCTTTCAGGTGATTTTACCATAATTCAAAGAGCATATGGACCGACCCTCTGGGTAAGGTCCATTATAAGATTATACCGTAAAGTTTAGAATGGTACCAGTTTCAGACCCACCTCTGGGACGCTCCAGTCCCACCCCATTCTTCAGGCACCATTGGATAGGCAGGATGCCGGGTGAATCAGAATGGCACACCACTGACCAGGGCGGTGCATCAGTGGTGAGATCATCCACTGTGACCTGGAAGTAGTACTCACTGAATACCTGAGAAGATAAACATATAGAGGTCACAAAAAGAGGAACAGGAGACAAGACAGAAGGCAAGAGAAGGAAAAGTACACAGAGAGAAAGACAGACAGACAGAAAGAGAGAGAGACTCAGTAACATGGTCAGAGGTAGAGAGAAAGTAGGTGTTATGTTCTTGTGCTACTCTGAACACTGACTTTGGAATTACTTTCACTGTCACACATACACAGTCATGCCAATGAAGCTCCCTTTGAATTGAATTGAATTGAATTGAAATTGAAAGAGTTAACAGGTAAAATAAACAGAACAAAAGATAGAGAGGATAAAAGGAGATAAAAGCTAAAAATAAATGAGAAAATGACACTGATAAAGACAAAATGAGAAACAGAGAAGTGTTCACACATACACACTCAAGAAGCACACTTCTCAGACACACATGATGACACTTGATCTAAAATAAAATATATGAACCTCCTTCTCAGATTATGAAAGTAAGAAGTGTAGGACTGCATGACATCTGTTTACAAAAACACATATACACACACACACACACACACACACACACATATACACACACACACACATATCTGTGCTTGTAGCCCACCTTTGTCACGGACACTGGACAAATATGTATAGGCTCCTGTGGCGATATCATCTCAAGCTTCATTCCAACCTTGAAAGAGTGTTTATGCAGGTCCACATGGTCCTGAAACAAAAACACACACACACAAACACACATGCGCGCACACACACACACGCACGCACACACACACACACACAGAATGAATTACTGACCTGTTCCACCAGCCCAGACCTAAAAGAAACATGAAATGTGTATGTATGTATGTATGTATGAATGTATGTATGTATGAATGGGTGAAAAAAGAAATCAAGAAGAGACGAAAAGAGAGTGACTGGAGAAAGAGAGAGATGAAAGTGTACAGTACTATTGTCATCTTTTCCTGCATATTTTAAGGAGTCTTTATAGGAGATGATTACTTTACTGTTGCCTCTTGCTGGGTATAAATTGTTGATTATGTAAATAGCTGTTGACAATTAAGCTCATTGTTATTCATGGAATAGTTATTCACTGTATTTCTTATTAGAACAAGAGTTTATTTGTTTCTTATTCATACAACTGGGGCAATCTATGGTCTTGCTTTTTTTTGTTCATGTTATCTCCAAACAAAAGAAAATGATTGGGCATATAAACATGCCTTACAAATCAAAACAAGGGGTCCATAGATTACATTACATTTATGCATTTAGCAGTTGCTTTTATCCAAAGCGACTTACATATTTCGTCAACTATCAATTACATCAGGGCCAGTCTCCCTTTGAGCAACTTAGGCTAAGTGCCTTGCTCAAGGGCACAACGGTGGCAGCCAGGATTCAAATCAACAATTAAGGAACATGCTAACCAGGTTCCTTAATCACTACGCCACCACCGCCCAACAAAATGTCGCACACTGAGCCACCAGTGGGATCCCTGATAGCGTCTGGCCAGTAGACTCTGATCTGTCCGCCGTGTTCGGCATTTGTGGCAGGCTTAGAGGAAACTTACTGTGCCCTATTCAGTTAACATTAGCGGCAGCTATAACTTACCATTAGGTTTATTTTCACTTTGCCCAATTCAACGTCAGCTGCTGCTTTTTTTGTCTGTCTATGTTGTATAACATTTCTGCATCCTTTTTCCTACTGACAGTGATCGGTGACATGTAACAACAGGGATATGGACTGAGTCACACAGTATTTCTCTTCTGACACAGTCCTGGTCACTAAACACTGTCTAAGCTTTAAAGAAGAGGTCAGTGCTCACATTACAGCATTACGTATAAGACACATTAGTGTCAGACACACTGCACTCACCTTGAAGACTTCCAGAGGGAGTGGTTTGTTTTGGGATTCGGCCTTTACACTTTCCAGGGCCTCCTCCCATTGCTCAGGTGTCTTTACATCACTTAGTTCTACACACACACAAGAGAGAGAAACAAATAGAAAGAGAGAGAGAGAGAGAGAGAAAGAGATCTGTCCTCAGATAAAGGAATAACTCAATTTGTTTTTAAACCAGTATTTGCCTTAGCAAATAAGTCCTGCTAATGGCTGGCACGTATAAATATAAAAATGAAAAATAATAAAAATGTTGTTGCTTTCATCAGTTTTAAAGCCACTCCACCCTTGAATTATGAGCGGATGTTATTAATGGATTGCACGTATGAGTCGTCTGTTGTTTCTGAGTTGGCTTTATTCCCCTTGCTTTCTGACAGAATTTTTTAGGCCATTGTTTGGCTTTTGGGAGAGCTCCTAAAAACACAGTGATTAATACGCACCCACACCACACTACCCCCACCCCACCCCCAACATTCTGGAATATCCCAGGTGTCACGTTGGCAGTCGGGCCCTCCCATGAGTCTCAGCTTCTTATGATCTGAGCATGTGTGTGTAACATGAATCTCTGTAAACATACTGCATAGTAGTCCTTAGGCATCTGGAATCAGGGCTATTTTTGTGTTATTTACTGTTGTTGTTGTTTTTTGTTGTTGTTGTTGTTTTCATTTGATTTTTTTACCTTACAACTCCAAATTGAAAACCAAAACAAATAGTAAAGAGGAACTTGATTGTGCCCTATGTTAATAGAAGCCCAAAGGCTAAAGTGCAAAGTCACTGAGCAGAGTGTCTTGCTAGTTAAAGATATCATGTGGCATATAGGACCCGCCAATGTGTGTGCCAGTGATCCTTGGATGGTATAAAAATAGCAAATAGATTTTGCCTTGTAATTAAATTAGTCAAACTGTGCACTTTATCCTTCATTCAAAAATGGCTTTGGGAGGTGCTGAACTTGCCAGGTGTGTTCCTGTCACTGAACAGGCAATGAATAGGGCTTAAAATAGACTCCTGGCAGCACAAACACTGATAAAGACAAACATAGGCACGAACCATTTAGATTATCTAAATCTGCTTAGAGCATTAATGTTAATGTCACTGAACTAAAGGACGGCAAAGACACACTCTTGCAAAAAAAAAAGAGTGGTGCACGTAACAAAAAAAACACCAATGCCACCAACAAAACACTTTCCAGCAATTTAATTTTGCACTGAATTACAGAATTCAGACGTATTGGCATAAATAATCAGGGAAACAACTCAAAGCTTCATCTTATCATTTATGGTAAAAGTAACCAGTCTAGCGCCACCTAGTCAGTCAGGGGTCTCTCCATTAGCTTAGGTTTCCTTAGACAAAAGATTTTTGGCTGGCCAGTCTGTGAACAGACGGCTCTGGCACGCCCAAAAAGTTCACCAATTGAGAGATTCCAGACGCTTTGCACAAAGTCACATGATGTGAAACCGTGGTGTACCAGGCTATTGTAGTCAGTGTGTAGATCAAGTACCAGATCTACATATTAATAAACACATTTCCCTGCACAGCAACATACTCAATTCAGACAATGGCTTACTGGACAAGGGCTACGCTTGTGACTAGCAGGTCATAGCCAGGTTCTGTAAACTCGACATTTATCTATTCAACCTGTCCTTTTTATCTGGCATGCACTTCCTGCAGTCAAATTTCATCACAGTGTCATGCAAATGAGTGTGTGGGTGAGTACATGCATCTGTCTTTATATGTGTGTGTGTATGTGTGGCACATGTCTGTGTGTGAGACTGTGTGTGTATCTGTAAGTTTTTGTGTGTGTATGCATGTATGTATGTATGTATGTATGTGTGTGTGTGTGTGTGTGTGTGTGTGTGTGTGTGTGTGTGTGTGTGTTGTTGTTGTGTATGTGTGTGGGAGGATATCTTTGTTTATTCATAAAGGGTCTATTATTCCTCAGTAATAGAAAAGCACAGAGCCCATTCCTCTCTATACTTCTCTTCTGCTCTCTGCTCCTCCCTCATTCTCATTTTTTTCCTTTATTTTTCTCCTTTCTACTTCCTCCTTTCCTCCCACACCTAGAATTTTCCTTTACTTCTCTTTTGATAAGCTGCTCAGTTCCATTTTGTCCACTCCTCCCTCTCTCTCTATATATATCTATCTGTCTTTCTTTCTCTCTCTCTCTCTCTCTCTCTCTCTATATATATATATATATATATACACACTTTTTGCTTTGTACACATTTCCAACCTTTATTGATTCCATTTTATTGATATTTTATGTCCTATAATCTTTGTTCTTTGTATTTCATTTCATCTTAATTTGTATTTATGCTGCAGTCCTTAATCAAGCTGTTTGTTGTACATTCATGCTGTTGTCATCTAGCTGCAAAACGACTGACCCAAACTGGAAAGCATACTGGGCAAAATCCGCTTCCTCTTCCCCTTGTACTTTTATCTCCTTTGTTCTTTTCCTCCTCTTTTCATTCTCATTCTCATCCCTCCTTTTCACTGCTCTCCACATGTGAGATTTGGCTCTTCACAGCTGAGGCTGAACGACACAGCAATCCCTCAATTGTTACCCAGTCGCCACAGCAGTGTGTGTGTGTGTGTGTGTGTATGTGAGTGTGTATACATGTGTGTGTTCACTAACCATGGATGGATTAAATCCAGAGGAAGATGACCCCTCAGGAAGAATAACAAAATCTCTATATCTATCCATCCATCCATCCATTCATCCATCCATCCATCTATCCCCCGACCCCACCCCTTTCTTCTAAATCAGGACAGTCTCTGGAGCAGCCAGCACATGATCAACCTGTGAGGACCTAGGCTCTGCAACTATTCAGCTGGGAGCTCCAGGTGGAGACTTTGTAGTTTTTTTTGCCCCTGAGTGGCAGGAGGATACCCAAAGGATGGGGAGCGACAGACGGGTGACCTGTATGCTCTGTTTCTTACCTTTGGGTATCTTCAGGGATAGGTTGTTCTCTAAAGCCCATCCCATGGGGCGGAGTCTGCTGTCCAAGTAGAAGACCCAGGAGTCATGCGATTGGTCGTCCAAGCCAGCGTAGCGAAGACGAAGCCGTCCACCAACGTTTCGCATGACCCGAGCGGGCCAGTATGACCCTGGCTCACACACACTCTGAAGTTCCAACACACACCCCTCCTCGATCAAGTCAACTGTATTCTTCCCCCGCAAGGGCTGAACAGGAGAGAAAAAGAGAGACAGAAAGTGAGAGAAAGAAAAAGAGAAAGAAGGAGAAAAAGTAAAAGAGGGAAGAAAAAAAGGCAAAGAGAAAAAACGGGAGAGATATAGCATGATAAAATGGGAGAGAATATTGGCAGGAGAGAAAAAAAAGAAATGAAAAGAAAAAAACAAGGGGATAGAGAGTGAAAGGGAGAGAGATGTTGCAAGGGGAGAGGGGAAGAAAAAGGATGTGGCGAGACACAGAAAGTAAATGAGAAAAAAAATGAAGATATTGAAGGAGGAAAGAGAACACAGTCATGAGGCAAGCACAGACATTTCACACCCACTTAAAAGATGTCATCAAAAAGATGCAGCAGCATTTCTCTCTCTCTCTCTCTCTCTCTCTCTCTCTCTCTCTCTCAGCCTCACCCCTTCCAGAAGGTTAGCTGGTGCTGTTCTTGAGCCAGTCAGATCCTGCACGAGGAAGTCAGTCCAGTCTTTGTGCTTTTCCTTAATGGCTACACAATAAAAGAAGAAAAAAAAGGAAGGAAGGCAGAGAGAAGAGTTAAAAAAGAAAAAAGAGAACAATGCTGTAAATTCCTGTGAAAAAAAACAATACATGCTAAACAACAACACATGCTAAAACATTAAAATCACCATATAAGTTTATGCACAAGTCCACATTAAAACACACACACACACACAAAGTGTGTGTCTAATCAACCCCCTCATTGCTCTATGCCCTGTCCTGCAGTGTGGGCATGGTGGGTAATTCATGTTCCATTGTGGGAATTAGATTAGGTTAATTTACTGACAGTCACCCACAGAGAGTGACAAAAAGATTCACTCACACACACAAGCACACACACATACACACACACACAGAGAAAGAAGAGAGAGAGAGAGAGAGAGAGAGAGAGAGAGAGAGAGAACGAGAGTACAATATTTTTTTTCTTTCCTGATATGCTTGGAACAGTAAACAGTCTTTTTTACTTAATTTCTAAGACTGTTCCTTTTTTCCTGTGCAAGTTTTGAGTATCATTTCTTCCTCTTTTTCTTTCTCTTTCCACCCTTCTCTCTCTTTTCCTCCCTATGCAATCTTTTCCAGACTTGCATGTGATTGCCAACACTTGGAAATAAAGCCCCTAGTTTTACAAATCCCTGAGGACTAATCATCACGCCACTAAAGGAGGAGACAGCGTGGTCTAGGCTCACACGCCTCAGTTCAGCTGAATATATTTAATTCTATCCAATTCTATTCCATTCTATTCTTCTCAAATCCATATCCATGAAAATCTACTTGGCTGACTCATTACTGTTTCTGATATATTAATTATTAAAATCTGATTAAATTTAATTTCTCTCTCACTGTAATGTAGGCCACAGAAACTTGTCTGCAAACAGACCCAGAAATGATTGCAATATCCCTCTCTCACTTAGCGAGATCACACAGAACAAGACAATGGAGTTCAGTTAAGGAAAGGAATAGTCATGGATTAATGGCTTCACTTTGACACATAATCTTAAGTGACTTCCAGTAAGTGTAGGATTGTGGATGCATGTGTGTGTGTCCATTCTCTGAATTTTACTGACAGTATTGTTGTGATCCTTTATCATTCCTGGAATGCTGAGAATAAAACAATATAAATTTACAATCTCGGAATGATAGGATGCCGGCTGCGGTAACTAGATAGTAATATTTCCGAGAAAGTTCCAAGGCTACCTGTGGCTCAGGTGTGGGTCTGAGCTGGAGGATGGGTGAGGATTTGTGCCATTACAGATAAATGACAGATTCAAAACAACTGATAAATGACTCAAATGCTACGCTTTGATGGCAATATAGGCATTCAGCAAAGACTAGAAGTGATAGTCCTGGAAAAAAATCCAAGAATAAATAACATGTTGTGGTATCAGATGTAAACATAAGGCTTTTCTAAAGCCCCTCAATATAACAAAGGATCAGAAAAAGCCTTTGTGCATTGTGCATTACGGTGTTTGGCTTTTGCATCTCTGTTCTTTGGTGTGTGTGTGTGTGTGTGTGTGTGTGTGTGTGTGTGGAAAAAAATAAGTGCAGAATTTACACCCCCCCAATGTCTATCAATCCTACTTTCTGCCCTTTTCTTTGTTCATCCCTTTATCAACCTCTTCTTCTTTCTTTTCTCTCCCTCTGTTTCTCTATGTATCTGTCCTTCTCTGTTTCTCTCTCTGCCTCTCACTCACACAGCATGTTCTCAGACATGTTCTAAGACAAAGCTTATTTCTCTAATGTAAAACAGGATTTGCACTTATTCTATCAGACCCTGTGCAAACAAGGCCGTCTGATTTTGGGGATTATTTCAGATAATCAGAGCAATTATTAAAACCTCACAAGAAGGAACAAAACTGGGCATTTATCACTGCAGGAGAGCAAACTTACACACATCTTTTAACACACACACACACACACATACATACACACACACACACACCACACACACACACACACACACACACACACAAACAGGGTGACAGAGAGAGAGAGAGAGAGAGAGAGAATGTTTCTTAATATTTCTGTAAATGCTTAGGCAATGAAACATAGGATTTGCAATGCCAATAACTAACATTTGAATTCCATTGAATTTAAGTGTGTGAGAGAGTGAATGAGAGAGGGACTAAAGGTGCATTGATGTGGTAAGAGTAAAATAGAGTAGAGTAGTATATCAGTGTTTTTTATGCAATCGATGTGTGGAGAATTTGTTCCCATGGGTAATTTGGATTTCAAAGCAGAATTTGTATGCTTGTTTGTGTGTGTGTGTGTGTGTGAGAGAGAGAGAGAGAGAGACAGAGAGAGAGAGAGAGAGAGAGAGAGAGAGAGAGTGAGAGAGAGAGTACTACAAACCCACACAGACACACGAATGTACATGTTTTCTATTTGTAATAACACAAACACACACACACACACACACACAAACACTCACACAAGCATGCATCTGATGCCAACTGATAAACAATTCCTCCTGTCCTCTGATCCGTTTCAGTTCAAATTCTACAGAAAACACACATGCTGTTCCTGTTAAATGTGTTCTGTTCCAAACAGACAAACAAACACAAACACACACACACACACACACACTCACACACGTGGTTTACTTTCCGATGAGTCAAAAAGACAAAAATTACTCATCACAGAATAAAGTCTAAATCATGAACTCTCTCTGTCTTACTTACTTACTCTCTCTCAAACACACACACACACACACACACACACACACAAAGAGCACAATATGTTGAAGCGGGAGTGGGCAAGAGTGCTGTGGTATGTGAGAATGTTCAGGTATGAGACTTCCGGAATGCACGCATTCTGCAGTCAGACAGCATTTCATCCATGTCTAGACAGGACAGAAGAGGAGGGGTAACTCCAAGAGGTCAACCAATCCCATGCCATTACCAGAGTAGGCCCATTACCATCATTAACATTAGGCGTATTGGCAACACATTACTTTTATTCTTTTTTTACTTTCGCATTACATTCACTCTTTTATTTTTCATTCAGGCAGATCTAATAGCAACAGAGATCTATATGTCCATCTATGTGGTATCTATGGGTGGTGGTAGCGTAGCGGTTAAGAAAGGTGGCTAGCAGGCCAGTAGCCTGGCAAGCGAGTAGCCACCATTGTGTGCCTGAGCAAGGCATTATCCCTAAGTTGCTCTAGGAGAGACTGGCCCTGAAGTAATTAATAGTTGACAAATGTGAATGTAAAAAACTAAATGTAAATCAATGTATTCATGTTTATTTTTTCTAAACACATAAAAATATTCAGTGCAGTGAAATCTTGACAGGGTGAAGTCACTGCCTTTATTGTTAAACGGCTATTAATAGACTGTATATTATTGTTCTGCACCGTTACATCCCCCCCTCCCCACACACACACATACACACACACACACACAAACACACACACACCTACACCACCCCTGCATGAACAGCTAATAACATACCCACCCCCGCATTGCGAACCCCCCCCCCCACCCCTACTATATGTTACATAGTAAAGCAATATGGAGTGTCAACTACACACACACACACACACACACACACACACACACACACACACACTGACCAAACCAAGATGGTACACCAAGAGACTTCCTCATACCACAGTGAACATGCTGTAATGCCATTTTCTATTTGGATGAGAATTTTAAATCTAATGTCGGCCTAAATTATGGCCATTTCTTTCAGTTAAGTATAATACGATAACTAGCTTCTATTATCTACTTTCAAATATGTGGCTTAACTGGAATTATGTGGTAACATCGATAATCTATCAATAATCTATGCACTGTAGCAACAGTATTCACTTTTGGAGAATTTGATGCAGTGGTAATCTATCTGTGTGATCGGTGTTTGAACATCGGTGGTAGTTTGCTTGCCTCACTGTTGTGGAGCTAATTTATCCACCCAGCTTTGGATATAAATTCTTCCCATAAACTCAATTGGTACACTCTGACTCTCTTACCCCAAAGCTCACACACATACACACACACACAGACATGCATACACACACACACACACACACACACACACACACCACACACACACACACACACACACACACATACACTCAAACACTGTGCAATAGTTATGTTCCAGGATGTAAGTTCTTCCCATAAACTCAATGGGTACACTCTGACTCTCTCTACCCCAAAGCTCACACACATACACACACACACACACACACACACACACACACACACACACACATACACTCAAACACTACAATAGTTATGTTCCAGGATGTAAGTTCTTCCCATTAACTCAATGGGTACACTCTGACTCTCTCTACCCCAAAGCTCACAAACATACACACACACACATGCACACGCACACACACACACACACACACTCAAACACTGTGCAATAGTTATATTCCAGGATGTAAATTCTTCCCATAAATTCAACAGGTCCCTATCTCTTTATTTCTCTTTCTTTTTTTGCCTACTTTCAGTTTCCCTATGATCTCCTTCAGCCTCTAGATACTTTAGACTTGAGCACTCAGACTTACCGGATCACAACCCCACATTGCACAACACAGCGACAAATTAAAGCCAGGCAGCAGAGACACAGTATCATCTTATCTGCCTATTTATTATACTCTATATCATTAACAAATATTTACAGTAAGTGCACAGGATGTCTGTGTGTGTGTGTAAGCCTGCATGCACTTGTGTTTACACACACACACACATACTC
>PYXC01002067.1:230000-262500 GCA_015244755.2 Tenualosa ilisha
TTATGTTGGCTAGTATGAAACCCTACACATTACAAACTTACCGTTGCACAGTGATGTGCTTATCATAGTCTATGTCTTCCTTCATAACCTCTGAAATTTGATATTCCAACACTTTTAGTTCTTGCAATTCTGACATTAGCAAACTAAAGCAAATAGCCTATTCTCTCGACATGCCTTGCACCGCTGACTACAGCAGCAAATCAGAGCACAGCTCATTATCATAGGTGGAAAAATAAGGCACTTTAGGTATTTTTTACTTTAGGGCTCTTTTTGAATAGGCTGTGTATAGCGCTGTATTCAGCCCAACTACAGTTTGGAGACCTCAAAGAACAGTTTTAAATACCATATAGATGTATAGCAGGACAGCTTTGAAATAATGCTAACATCAATTCTGGGTCTCCTGCACTGTTAAAGATGTATCTTTGACAACCAAACTGTTTCTATGGCAAAGCTGAAGAAACATGAGAAGAGTGAAAGCAGACATAAACTGACCTAAAACAATCACTATGGAGATGACTAAGATGCAGATACAACAGAGACAAAGGAGAGAGGAGAGAGTGAGAGAGAGAGAGAGAGAGAGAGAGAGATGAATGAGAAGGAGAAAGAACAGGGATAAGGAATAGGAAATAGACAGAGGTGCACTGGAAGATAGAGGTGTGTGTGTGTGTGTGTGTGTGTGTGTGTGTGTGTGTGTGTGTGTGTGTGTGTGTGTGAGAATGTTTGTGTGTGGAGCATGCATATGTGCTTCAGCATTTCCTGAGCAGGCAGGCAGGCTTTGAGTTATTGAGTTATTCAGAATATCTGCTTACCTTTTCTTAGGTAAACGTCATCTGAGAAACAAACAGACAGAAGGATACATGAACACATACACCAGCACCAGCTCAGACTGAGGTGCCGTACACACACTCACACTCACACTCACACACACACACACACACTCATACACACATAAACACGCCCACATACACACACAAATACACACACAGTCATCCATGCATCAGGACACTCACTTGAACACACATTCTCACATCAACAGACACACACACACATAAGCAAATGCACATGTTAAAAAAGAGTATATGACATTCATTCACCCACATACCCAATCCACAATCCACCCCCCCTCCCCAACACTCCCATTTTCTAAGCACATACGTGTGCACCTTTCCTAAACAAAAATAAAGTATACACACCTCTACATCCACTCTCTCCTGCCCCTCTTTGTCTCTCTGTCATGCAAAGGCATACACACACATATGCACGCACACAGACACATGCACATACATCCACCCAACCAGACACACATGCACACACACACACACACACATGTGCATACACATACACACAAGCACACACACAAATGCACACAGCACAGCACAAAGACTGTGCTGTGAGTTTGAAAAAGCATCCAATTACAGCAAAAACAACACCACACCTAAAGCTTCAGTAAATAATTGTTCTAGTCTCCGCTGTGGTCCTTTGCGAACTACAATTGTTCTCCATACAGTCCTACACTATAAGGATGTAAGAACACCCAAACCCATGCACAAAAACTGGGCAGAACAAGGACAGGTTTAAACTAAATGATAACGATGCTACTGTGAATTATTGAAGTTGCCAAGTAAACATCTAATCAGTGTGTAAATATATCAAATAAGTAAAGTTCAGATACCTTTCAGCCCTTTAGATCTTGTCACACATCTGTTTTAGCAGAGGGTTATTTATTTAGTTTTATTTAGTTTTTTTTATCCAAAGTGACTTGCCAAGATGAGCAATACAGTATAAGCCTGGCCATCATCTAAAATGTGGTGATGCAAAACAGTACATCCTTGCACAATGTCTGAGCAAGATGCTACTGGATGAGATGCTAATAGTCTAATCCGATTCAATGATCTATGCTAGGCTGGAGCTAAAAGCACTACTGTCAGACTGAGAGGCTAGATGAAGTAAAACAGGAAAAATACCAGAATTCTTAGTCACTTTTGAGCAAGATGCTAACAGGTGAGATGCTAATGGTCTAATCCGATTCAATGAT
The DNA here is from genome assembly GCA_015244755.2 of Tenualosa ilisha. Taxonomy (NCBI): domain Eukaryota; kingdom Metazoa; phylum Chordata; class Actinopteri; order Clupeiformes; family Clupeidae; genus Tenualosa; species Tenualosa ilisha. The sequence goes on from PYXC01002067.1 coordinate 232,036, forward strand.
CTATGCTAGGCTGGAGCTAAAAGCGTGACTGTCAGACTGAGAGAACAGCTGGATGAACTGGAGAGAAAGTAAAACTTAAGTTTAAAAGTTAAAAAAAGTTAAACCCAAGAGGAGGTGGAAAATTAGCATAATTCCCCAAAAGGTGGCATGTTTCTTTAAGTAAATACTAGTACAAAATGAGGCAGACAAAATTTTTGCAGCTATTCACAAAAATCCACCAACATCATTGCAACTCTACAGCTACAGAAGCCAAGCTCACTACCATCTCAGCCATCACTAGACTATGGTACTATAGCAAAAACGTTGCTCCACAGGGTTATCACAACTCTTTAACCATCAGCAACCAAACAGAAAAATGGCCTTATCTACCTCCTTAACTGATCAAAACATCTGTCCACAACTTGCATAATCCTTCAACAAGCATAATCCTTCCACAAATAACTAGTAATAAGTAGCTTTGACCACAAGTTTGACTGTAACACAGCAAGCTATTTATGAAGACAGAATGAACTTCGGCTGTGAACCTCACTGCATTTTCAAAGTGCCTGCCTGTCACAACTACCTCTTTCTTCTGCCCACACATAACAGACAGATAAGTTAGCCAATGCTCTCAGAGTAACACATTCCCCCATACACTTGATATGTTCAGAGGATATCAAACCAAAAATTTGTCCCCCCTCTCCTTGTCCATGGAACACGGGGGCATATTACATATCTACAACCCCAAAAAATGTTTGTGCGTTCTGACAGGTCTAGGGTCACAGGTTGAAAGTTATTACATTACATTTGTGATATACACAAAAGGGCTGAGTTATAGCAGCAATCTAATAGAAATATAACTACTTTTGATACCAAGTACAAAGCTAAGCAATATTATTTCTATTCAAAGGGATAAATCGTAATTGGTAGCTCACTACTCTTCCTGACTAACTAACCAAACACTTGTTACAGTTCCTGACAATGACTAGAACAAACGTCAAACATCACCTGAGTCACACACACGCACACACACACACACACATGCACACACACACCAATGATGTAAATGATAATGGGAAACACTGCCATATATGGGGATTTCCTTTTTTAACCAAAAATCTATAGTAAAGTAGAAGTAATGGGCTTTTAGTCAGTAATGGATTTTGGATTCGGTAATACAGCAGATGTGTGTGTGTGTCTGTTTATGTGCATGTGTGTGACATTTTATATTAAAATATAATCAGAATGGATGTTCAATTAAAGATGTGTTGCTGTTGCTTCCACTTAATGACCATGTTAACTGACAAAGAAACATACTGTGTAACCCAACTGAAGCATGACAGAACACTCCCAACAGACTCAACTCATTCAAATCAACACACACACACACATAATCTTCATGCATACAAGCCCAAAAACACCCAATGAATGCACACAAAGCTAAACAGTACATTCATATAAACATATAAATACATATAGACCCACTTGTGTGCGCGCACATACACACACACACACACACAAACACACAGAGAGTAACGGTTTCCCACATTTTTATCATTACCAATGCACACATACAGAGACGTACACTATACCACAGGGCTAATTTACAATATCACACACAGGAAACCGCCTGTCAATGCCAAAGCAATGAACTTTACTACTACAAGCATGCCTCTCACAACTACCTCTTTCACTGACAAAAACACACATACACACACACACACATATATATGTATATTATATATAGATATATATTATATATTAAACGCTTCTGAGCTAGTAAGAACATTGTTAACATAGTTAACTAAAAATGTCTACCCACACAGCCCTGTGCAAATATTGTCAACACACAAACATGTAAACATCTTTACAGAAATAGAAGGAAAAAAAAAACAAAAATGCTATGCATGCAAAAGTACTACACACATACGCACTGTTCCTTCCTAGAGTAACTACATTTACATTTATGCATTTATCAGATGCTTTTATCCAAAGCGACTTACATTTTGTCAACTATCAATTGTTCAGGGCCAGTTTAGCCTAGCGCAACTTAGGGTTAAGTGCCTTGATCAAGGGCACAACAGTGGCAGACGGGATTCAAAGCACCAACTTTCCTGGCTACTAGACCGCTAGCTACTAGACCGCTAGATACTCGACAGCTTTAACCGCTACGCTACCACCACCAACCTAACATAGCTAAGTAACTAACTAACTAACATAGGGGAGTTTTGCCTTGCTCTTGTTGCTCTTGGGTGCTCCTTGCTGTAAAGCGCCATGAGACAATACTATTGTAAAAGGCCTATGTGTAAATATAATTGAATTGAAATTCGCCTTAGGGGAACCTAAAGTGATAAAATGTTCACATTAGTCTTGCATGGGAGGCCATACTAAAAGTCTATGCACAGAAACAGAGAGGCTGTATTTTAGAGGCTGTATTCTGTTTTAGAGGCTGTATAAATGCCAGTAACAAACAAACCATGAAGTATCACACAAATGACATTCTTACCCTAGGGCTATACCAGGTAAGTTAGTGAAGCGTTAAGTTCATGACGCATCAAAATAAATTTAGAAAACTGGTCAGTTATTTGAAGGATGTAAGCAGCTCTGACGTTTCTAGAATATCCAGCTCTAATTCACTGATCTTTGGAAGCTAATTGTTGCAGCATGTACAAAGCAATGCCACTGGAACACACCCTGTCTCCCTGCTACAGGAAAGACAATGAATGTCTTTAGTAAATCAGTCATCACAGGTATGTCAGACATCCGAAACAATGCAGTGGAAGCTGCACTGGCAATGTCCTTGCTGTAACATCTCTTGCACTAAGGCAGGATGCACTTTTGTGTTTCCGTGACTGATCAAGGGGTAACACAGGTGTATAAGTTACTGACCCTGGTATAAGTTGGTACAGGTGTACAGGGGTGAGAATCGAGAGCTGGGTATCAAGTAGAACCAAGGATCTAATGCTTCAAACTACTGGAACTGTAAGGCTTTGACCTTATGAATTCTTCTTCTAAATGCTGGCATGTTTTTGAGATTACGAGCACATTGGTCTTTCTAAAAGTCGAATTGTAACCGATTAACACAGTTCCACGTGGTTTACCTCCTTCTAATAAGCCATTATGGCCACCACTGTAATATAGTCTATATTATAGGTTTATGTGTTGATACTGAAAACCTGTGAGAGTACTATCTTCAGGATATATGCAGGAATATTGAGGTTAAATTTAATTAATTTAATACCTGTTTTACTACCTTCTGAACCTTCTACCTTTCTAATGCCTTTTAAAACCCCGTGGACACACACTCTTTACTGATAGGAATTGATAATAAGCAATCAGACCAATAAGCAGGATCATGCATCAAATGATAAATCTATATCTACCTAAGGTGTAATGGTTACTGATCCAGGCAAATCACTGTAGTTAGTACAGGTGGATAAGTTACTGCAGGTAATGATACCTACTGTACAGATGGATTAGTCTCATTAGTTTCATATCTACATGTGTTTTCAGTAACACTTTATTTGAAGGAGTCTATATAAGGGTGACATTAGCCTGTTGTAAACATGACATTACACTTATCATGAACATTAATGACACTTATCATAATTCATTGTCACTAAGTGTCATTTGGTTTTTGAAACACAGACTTTGTGATGCAGACCTTACAAAAACTGAATAACCCTTAATGACAACAGTCATAAAAGTCAGTGAAGTGTTATTAATGTTCATGATAAGTGTCATGTCATGTTTATAACAGGCTTGTGACACCCTTATGTAGACCCTTCAAATAAAGTGTTACCTTTTTTTCATTTTCTCTTTCTCTCTTTTCTTTTTTTTCTTTATTTTTACACACATCAACCTGCTAAGGATTACAGATGAAAATTAACCTTTGGCTAAATCTGGTACATTTACAGGGCCTGTGTAAATGGGTATTCCAATTAATGTACATGTCTCTTCTTAAATACATAAACATAAACACATTAATTGAGGGAACAGGTTAGATACACTAACTGATAATAAAGCTGTGCTAGCTGACTATACATGAGGTGTATCAGTTAACACAGGTGTATCAATAAGCACAGGTGTAATTCGCCAGGTGTGTGTGCTTACCCTCAGGCGGCATGAGGACTCGGTTGTTCTGTGTGCACCAGCCAACTGGGTGAAGGTCGGCCGTCATTACATCACACCAGAAGTCCGCCTTGCGGTCATCTCCGTAGCCACAGTAGCGTAGCAACAGCAGCTGGCCGCAGGTGGTGATGATGGTCGCCACCCAGTAGGTGTCTGGACTGCTCCTATTGGCTACTTCCAGCTTCATGCCAGGCTGGAAGCTACTCTGAAGGCTGATCTCTACCTGTAACCACCAATCAAAAAATACAATAAGTTCCTACTGAGGAAATAGTTTAGTTAGAGCTTCATGAATCTTATAGTGAGTGAGTGTGTGAGTGAATAAGTGAATGAATGAGTGAGTGAGTGAGTGAGTGACGGAATCTAGATGCACAAAGCTTAAGAGTATAGAACTGTAGCTCTGAGGTAATAGCCCAGGCAGCACTTGATCTCAGAGAATGAATGAATGAATGCACATTCACGACAGGCTCTGAGGCTTAAACTTAATTAGGACTTCAATAATCATAAGGATGAAGAAATGATTAGGTGAATGAAGTACTAAATGTAACAGCAATTCTTACAAATGTCTGACAAACACTTTTCTAGAAGCTCAAACCATTCTATCTAGTATGACATAACAACAGGTCCAGTGATCTGTCTTATATGGTGGTAGCAACCAGAGCCTGACTGTGCTGGAGAGTATTCAGAGACCTTGGCTGTGAAGGATTCAATTCAATTCAAGGATTCAAGAGGTACTTCTGGCCAATACACTTTGGTAACTCTCCCTACTTTTTTCTGTTTCGTGGGACTTTCCTTTATTCTTGGGACTTTCTTTTACAAGCATCCACCACTTTTTTAATGTCTCTTCTCTCGTACGGAAAATATGACACATTACTGTAAAATCCCTTTGTGGCCCATACCAGGTCCAATCAAAGTGGAGCAATAACACATTTGATGATGTCATCAGAGGGCCATTAACTATGATAATCTGTCATAGTGCTCAAGGGAATCCCTCCCCTGAAACCACCCATAGCTGTGCTTATAAATCACCCTCTTATCTTGACGCAGGTGTAAGGAGACAGCTTTACTGTGAAGAACAATGATCTTTCAGCAGGGCCTTCTTTTCTTTGCTTTCATTAGCTATACAGGCTTATCCATAGTATATTTACATATTCACACTTTTAAATTTCACATCTATGGTTGAAACTTCTTTATTTAGTTTACTTAAACTCTTTTTTTTATCATTTCAACAATGTTTAGTTCTTTCAAATCAATATCCATGTTATTCTTGTATTTTCTATTTGTTGAGCTATGTGGGCACTACCTTACATTCCATCTTGAGTTTTGGAATCCACCTGTCTGTCAGTCACTTCTGAGAGGCTCGCCTTAACATGACCTCTTAAACATCACTCACATTGACTGTGAGGTCTATTAGCATCGTTCTGATGACTTCATATGGATGTGTTTGCATGTGTGTGTGCGTGTGTGTGTGTGTGTGTGTGTGTGTGTGTGTGTGTGCGTGTGTGCATGGATGTGTTGGTACTTTTTCAAGTGACTCATGGTCATTCACACTTGATGTCACAGGCTGAGTCATTAGGTACATATCTTACCTCATATCTTGACTCTGATAAATTGGTGTATATCTGTGGTATGACTTTATGGACAGGTTGTGGGGTGTGTATAATGTGCTATATGGCATGTATTTGGATGGCGTATACTGTGTGTGTGTGTGTGTGTGTGTGTGTGTGTGTGTGTGTGTGTGTGTGTGTGTGTTAGGGATTCAGTGGTTCTCTTTAACGGGTGTGTTTGTACATTTAATTGATTGTATACGTCATTTATGTGTCTGTGTGTGTGTGTGTGTGTGTGTGTGTGTGTCTTTGAGAGTGACTCACATGTCTGAATGATGTGTAGGGGGCAGCAGTAGCTCCATTCTCCTCTAGATATTCGTCCCAGTTAAATCCATTTCCTCTTCTCCTCCAGATTCTGCTCCTGTGTGTATATGTGGTGTGTGTGTGTGTGCGCGCATGACAGAGGGAGCAAAAAGTGTGTACATGGTTTTTGTGTGTGTGTGTGTGTGTGTGTGTGTGTGTGTGTGTGTGTGTGTGTGTGTGTGTGTGTGTGTATACGTATGTTTGTGTGTGGTGTGTGTGCGTTTGTGGTGCATGTGTGTGTTTGTGTGTGTGTGTGTGTGTGTGTGTGTGTGTGTGTGTGTGCGGGAGAAGAGACGGATATCCACAGTCAATCATTGCTATAATCACATGAGTCAGCTATGCAGAAACAATTACAGTGAAGCAATAAGCCATCCTTATCCCTCCATTACCATGGGCTGACTGTCCACCATAAAGCATCCACAAACTCAATAACAAACCTCTTCAAGTAAACAACGCTACAAGATACACAAATAAACATCAACAAGGACATAAAAGTACTACCAAAGCTGCCAGATCCACACAGAGTCTTTGTCTTTCAAAACACTTAGCGTAACGTAACGCACAGAAAAGCAGAATCTGCTCATGTAAACACCTTGCGCAACATGTGTAACCCACCATTATCTATGACAAGAACAGTGGCATATGCCATATACTCTATGCATGTATGCAGTTGGAAATCTAGAACTGATCTTTGTATGTGTGTGTGTGTGTGTGTGTGTGTTTCAGAGAGAGAGAGACAGAGAGACAAAGATAGAGAGACACTGAGAGAGAGAGAGAGGCAGAGAGAGAGAGAAAGAGAGAGAGAGCACAAGGGGATGGAAAGGGAGAGGAGGAAGGGGGGATGGAATGGAATGGGGGAGAGACGAAAGAGGCACAGTGAGAGGGTAAAACAGAAGAGAGAGAGAGAGAGAGAGACTGTCTGCCAAATGACTAAATATACTGTATATGTAAGAATAAATGTCTATGATCCATGTGTCTGTGTGTAGCTGTAAATGAACAGATGAACATCTTGGCCATTACTTCAAGACCATGTCTTACTGTCAACATCACAATACTGACAGGTAGTTACTTAGCACATACATATGTCCCAGCAGACTTACAAGTGAAGTATAATATTGGTAATAATAGTAATAGTAAATGAATTAGAACCATCCCATAAAAATGTTCAGCAGTTTTGAATTTTTATATTTGTTTATAAAAACGTACACAGCGTACACACTATAATGCAAACTAGAGCTGGTGTCTTGCTGGCATTTCCCATTGTCATGGTTACCACTGTTACTGTGGCTCTTTCTGTACATCATATTTTATTAAAAAATTTAACTTAAAATCTTTAATGTCATAATTGCTATCATAATGACCATATAACAATCCGGTTAAGATAATATCAAACATGTTGTAATTGACGTGTGTGTATATCAGATATTAATGCATGGCAAAAGTAGAGAAGTGGTTCAAAGATCACAATATCATTAAACTCCATACAGTATCTGTCTGGGCAGAACCGCTCATCTAATGCTGGTTAAATCTGTCCACTGGTATAGATAAAGATACTCCCAGTGGCTTTATTTTATATTCTATTTCTTTGGGCACTGTACAACTCTTATGACCTCTATTCCAGAAGTATTTTAATCATTTTGTAAGTGCAAAGGCATTAATGTATCAACAAATTGAGGTTTGAGTCAAGAATCTGGACTAAAGTAGAACCGAGAATCAAATGTTTCAGTTCACTGTATTTGTTTTTTTTCTTCTTAGACCATATTAAATAGGTCTTTATAGAAAGCGAAACTGAAATAGACAACACAATGGTTCTATGGGGTTCACCTCAGTCTAACAAGCTGGCCACCATACTAGTGTAGGTGACATTATAAGCCCGTGTGCTGATACTGGAAAATCTGTGTAGACTACCCTCTCTTTCGAACAGAGTTAATAGGAGAGCAGATCAAGAGTCAGATTGATAAGCTGAATCAACAATGCCTATCAAAATCTTAATCTTAATAATAAAATATAATAAAATATCACACCTCTCTACAAATTGTGGATGAAACTAAAATCCTTAGCCATTTCACAAGCATCGTGATTTATTATTATTATTTGGTTTCAAGTAAAGTTGACTGGCATTTGGCAGACTTTTTCATCCAATGCAATGCGGACTCACATGCGGTTTACTGTGTGATCTGACACGCAGCCATATGCCTTTCTATCTTATTGGCTGCTATTTTGACTCAACAGAAGGAAGAATAAAAAACCTGCCTCTTTATTTCTCTCTCTAAACAATCACTCAAGTTTATTTGAGTTTCAGTTTTGGAATCAATCTTCTGTAATGCGACATAACCACACACAGCAGAGGCAATTTATTATTTCCAGTGACAAGTCTAATGCTACCTTACAATTTACTACTTCAAGATCATGATTTTATAGACAGCTAGCATTGGTATAATTGACTTTGTAGCACTAAAATAGTAAATGCATCTTGTCATCCTTGCACTCTCTCTCTCTGTGTGTGTGTGTGTGTGTGTGTGTGTGCCTCTCTGTCTGTCTCTTTCTCTCTCGCTCTCTGTGTGTGTGTGCACATGTAAACATACACAAAAAACCCTTCACAATCAAACAACACCAACAATATTGGTAGAGCAACAAAACATGACTTAGCATAACAATTAGCTTTTGCTTGATGTGCTGTTGTTAGCATTGTGATGAGCACTGTGTTAGCATGCCTTTTTAAATCAGCTGTTCCATTGCTAATTTCCCTGCATAAACCCCACTAAAACTTGTTACTGCTGTTTTCTCAACAATAATCAATTTGCTGTGACAGCTTACACACCTGTTGCCACGTATGCATGACGGCTTGTTAAAGTACAGTAGGCCTGAGAGAGACACTTTACTGCTTGTCATAATAATGACTGATAATGATAGCAAGACTGTGTTGTGCTGGTGTAGATCATGTGTCTATAACGATTTATGACAGCCAATGACAGAATACAGCAGCTGCCAAGGCATGTGTCTGGCACAGTGTTGTCACAGCCAAGCACATGTTTTTTATACAGGGACCCCCATGGGTATACTATATTGTATATACTGTGTTAGAAATGCTCTGAAAGGTACACACACACATACAAACACACACACACACACACCAAGGGGGGTGGGGGCTCAGAGAACATTTTCATATTATAATCAATCAAATCACTTTCTGTCACAGGGTGCTGCACACACATGCACATGCACGCGCACACACACACACGCATACAGAGAGAGAGAGAGAGAGAGAGAGAGAGACATACATATTATATAATTCAATGGAGTGAGAAGGGAGAGGGAAAATTGTCCATGTGAAGCTTTTTGGTTTCATCCTTTGTATTAACCCCCCCACCACCACCACCACCACCACCACACACACACACACACACACACACACACACTCACACACACTGTACACATTACGCATACAATACACACACACACACACACACACAAATTTGCACCCACACAATTTGAACACTCACACAAAATAATGTCACACTGCCTTCAAATGGAGAAAACTAAGACGGGGAGGGACTGCAGGCATTTCCCTGCAATCTTCACTTCCGTCAGAGCTCCTATCAGCAAAACAATCACTTCCTTTTTTTCGCTGGGTTCCATTTAACAGTGACTCAAACACACACACTCTCACACACATACACACAGCAACTCTATCTCCTTCCCTCACTCAGCAACACACACACACACATACACGATTTCTGGTCAATTACTGTGTTGTGACTTGTCTTTCCCTGGAAAAACTGGTACAGTGGAAAGGTACCCGAGCCTGACACAGGAAGTACAGAACCTTGAGCTAACCTGAGATCTGCTGTTCCAGCTTGCCATTGGATGGACTAGTGCTTGGTCCACCTGATGACATCATCAACCGCTCCTGTGCGCCAGATGACGACTGCATCCTGCGGCGGTGGTTGTCGTGATAAACTAGTGATCCAGACCCGATCCGCCACACTGTCTCTAAGCCTGTAACACAAGGGTTCAAAGGTCAGGTCATCCCAACCAAGAACATGTTGGAGACTGTGTGTGTGTGTGTGTGTGTGTGTGTGTGTGTGTGTGTTGCTGAGGGCAAGAGAGGGATAGAGGGATAGAGTTGCCTTATGTGTGTGTGTGTGTGAGAGAGAGAGAAGGAGAGAGAGAGTGTGTTTGTCCACTGCATACTAAATGGCATGTACTTTCTATTAGGCAGCAAAAACAACAACAACAAAAACACCAACAAAAACAGCAGCAGCAACACAGAAAAGTTTGGGGAAGCGCTACTCGTGTCCCCTGAAACTACTGGTGCTCACAAAAGGCGACGCACAGAGACAAAGAAATGGGCAACAGCAACAAGTTCCAACAGCTACACATTACACTTCTATAGTGTTTTTCAAGGCTGCCAAAGTGCTTTACAGTGGAAAAACCACCAGCGTGTAGCACCCACCTGAGTGATGCATGGCAGCCACTATGAGACAGAACACTCACCACACACCAGTTTGAGGTGGAGAGAGAGGGAATGAACGAATGAGCCAATTACAGTGGAAAAAGGCATATTCACTTATTGCATGTTGTGAAATCACTTGAAGCCGTCAGAGGATTAAAAACACAGTTTTTGCCTTTTATCATGTATACAACAACAAACTATAAATACCTTTTCACGGGTAGCAAGAAAGTTCCATCTTACATTCAGCTACTGAATACTAGCCTATGTGACAAAGTACAGTCTCTCCTTCTCAGTGACAGAATCAATTCCACTACATGCTATCTTGCTACATATCAGATGGAAAATAACCTTTTAACAGGTGGTGAAAACAAATGATGGTAAAAAGCTTTTTACAGTCAATGAACTAGTACCAAGTAAATTCCCCAACTGCTGACGTAATACTGTAAGTAATGAAAACCATAATGTTTTTTTAAGTTATATAAGCTAAGCTATAATATAAGCTAAGCTATTAGCTACAGCTAATACATTTTGGGCCTTCATTCACATTATCTACATGAGAAAACGCTAAGTCACTCAATGAAAAAGGTGTCACTTGCCACTGATGGTTGTGTTTAGGATCTTGCTGCTGGTAGTAAATCAGAAAACAGATTTTACCTCACTTTTAAATTAAATTAGCTTTAGTGAGCTTTAGATTTTCAGTTTTGCATGTCAGCACATTTTCAGCTTGACACTAACACTGCCTATCACAACCTGCCTTCATAAATCTAGCAACATCATTCACTGATAAAAACAGCTATAGTCACTTCCTTTGTAAGAGTTTCTATTTTTTTTAGGATTTCTAGAACTATTGACGGGAAATGGCTGTGGATAATTTGTTCTTCGTGGTATATGTCCCTGTGGATTTTGTTACACATCAGTGACTTTCAGAGGTTCAAGTAAGTGAATTCACATGTGAGAGAGACAGAGAGAGGGAGAGATGACCTTGTTCACTAATTGACATTTCCTGATAACTTACAATTTATTTCCCCTCCCCCTTTATCCTTTATTTGATACACACACACACACTCTCTCTCTCTCTCTCTCTCTCTCTCTCTCTCTCTCTCTCTCTCTCTCGTCCTCTCTTTAAAACAAAGCTTATTACAAATCTTCCCATAACAACATGCTAATCAGTACAGTGGTAGCGTTTGGTCTGAAATGAGCTTTGCAGCAGAGCCTGCAGAGGGATTTCGAGTCCAACCCCTTAACCAGCTTCTCAGTCAAAGGCATAAATTGCTTTAATTCACTGCAATTTCATGAGGCTCGATCCAGCTGGCCTCGACCCATCTGTGTTCATTAACACATCTCTCTGACTGTGGAGATACATTAAGAACTAATCGTTGTGTTCATTCAGTTCACACACTTAAGACTCTTTGTCACTGTCCATGAATTCAGAGGTTACTTTGTAACATGCTGTACATGAGATTGTCCATTCACTCAGAAAGAAGTGTCAGTCACAGAATTCTGAGTGTTAGAACATACACACAAAAAAATACTCTACTCTCTCTCACTCCCACTGTCTTTCTCAAACACACACACACACACCCACACCCCTCTACCTCTCCTCCAGGAAGTGTACTCTCGATCTATAGTTCAAAGCCTATTTGATGGCTTACTGGAACTTTGATTCATATTTCATTGTTCCCAGGAATCCCTCTGATGATGGAGATGCAGTTATAGAGAGCTTTATCCACACCTTTTCCGACCCCACCAGACACGTCACTGCTCTTTTCCTGAGACCCTCTTATTCAGCCACCATGTAATGACTGTCCCACTTAACAAACACACACTCACACACAAACAGGCACACATGCATGAACATACATGCGCACACACACACACACACACACACACACATACACACAGCGCTGGAATGAGCCAAAAACACATTTAATTTGTCTCACATGGTCTGTCCCTCTAACCCCCTCCCCTTCTGTTCATGTCTCCCCCTCCTCTCTCTCTCTCTCTCGCTCTCTCTCACACTCACACACACACACACAGTCTTTATCTGCCTTGTTCCCCTTATCTTGTTTGCTTTTGTCTTTCTGTATGTCAATTCGGCAATGCTTTGTTACTAATGATTAATGTAATTTTATTGCCAAGGCATTTCAATGAAAACAATCTCGCTCTCTCATCTCTTGTACAATACTCCATCCCTCCTTCCCTTCATCTCTCTCGCTCGCTCTCTCATCTCTTGTACAATACTCCATCCCTCCTTCCCTTCATCTCTCTCGCTCGCTCTCTCATCTCTTGTACAATACTCCATCCCTCTTTCCTTCCATCGCTCTTTCTTTCTCTTCCCCTCCTGGGGACCTACTGACCTATCCTGCTCCAAAAACACACAAACACACAAATGTACACACACACACAGAGTTCCTACTCTGTGTCTCTCCCAGATTGGGTTTAAGGATTACTTTGATACCGCCTCGGAGATCAGACCACAACAAAGCCCAGGATTTACTTCCAGGACTATATTGATTAGCTTCACTTACAGCCACACGCTCTAGATGCTAAATTCCCCCCACCCATCCACCCCCCTCCCCCTCTCTTTCTGTCCATCTAAAAGCCAGAAGCTGTTAAAGTTCTAAAAGAGCATTAAAGGATTTACAAAGACAATTCAACCCCGATTTTCTTTTTATTATTATGACATTGTAGCTTTGTCAATCACATTACATAATCCTTTTTAATCTAATGCGGCCCTGTTTTGAATGCTGCTGCTCCTGTGTGTATGTGTGTGCGCGCGTGTAAGGGACTACATACACAAAATTGTAGATTTCATTCCCAGTGCCATATGACAACAATGTTTTGCCAAACATATGAAACACTTTGCTGATGTCATCCCACACCACCACTGTGTCGCTGCCATTGTGATATCATCCTGTTACGTAGCAACCCTCTGTGATTTCATCAATGTTCCCCTGGCTTCCCAAAAGACTTTTAGCAAACACAACAACATCAGACCATGTGACTGGGGCTTGCTCTCAGCTGAATACTCAAACCATGACAAAGGATGAGAGAACACACACGCACACACACACTCGGTCTGAACAGAAAACACATGCCTCTCTCTCTCTCCCTGTCAGACACAGCCACACAATCACATACAAACACACACACTTAATTTAATTTTCGTTCCCATGATAAACACTGCCAAATCCAGACAGCTGGTTGCAAATGTCTATCGCTATGACTAAAATATTGGGCTCAAACTATTCATCTACTACTGTAAGCAAAAACAGCATCTCTTTGTCCACTACAGCACTACTGTCTAAAAGTCCAAAAAGGAGTTTGTAGGCCTTTAAGGACACTTTTGCCTGAAGCCTACAGCACCTGGATCCCAGTTGCCAAAATGATGGAATTAGATGATAGAATTACTGCTGCCTGTATGGCATTATTATTGAAGCGTCGGATGGGGAAGGTAAATTCGTCGTATTGTACAGTTTTATGGACGCCCAACGGGATGTAAGGAATGGGTGTTTTTTTCTTCCTCATGGAGAGAGCCTTTCATAGGCCCATGTTTTCAAAACATACTGCGTAGGGGGCTGCGTGAAATTGTGCAATCTATGCGCCCGAAGCACCAGCGGTCCACTTAAAAGGCGGCCGACACACGATGCCTCCAAGCCGACTCAAGGACAAACGATCCGCTTACTCTACCGGCCGATCGCATTACTCACTGAACGGGCCTGTGTCACATGCGGCCCGGCCACGGGTGAACTTCTATCATTCTCCTTGACCAGTCGATGAACGAGAGGCGATTAGGGGGTATGAGTCTGACCTTGAAGGTGAAAGAACATACTCTATCCTACCAGCACACCTACCTAGCCATACCACAACTCAGTTGCAAGCCACGTGCCTCTATCACAGTGTGTTTTGACTATCGGTGGCGATCTCTCTCTCTTCGCCCAACTTGCCCCAATTAATTCTGATGATGAGAAAGCCGACGCACGATTGGATCCGTTCGTCTTTATCCAGTAGCGCCCCGTCCTCCATATCATTCGGTCGTTAACGGCACACACCCTTCCGTGGACCAATAGCTGCACACTCGGCTGCAACTCTGTGTCTCTCATTCGCAGAATATTCATGGTGAAACGGTCTGTCTGCGCGACAGACCACAATGGAAAAATCTGCCAGAATATGAGGACATGGGTTCATTTTGACATCGGTCTGTGCATTATTGAATGCTGTAGTTACTCCAAGGCTAGACCCTCTAAATGCGCGATGCATTTATTTTCTCCTCCTGAATGGCAATTTGCATTTAATCCGGAAAGCATTCCCCGCAATAATGAGAGTACAGACCCGGATTTGCCATCCCTCAGCCAAAATAAATAAATAAATACATAAATAAACAACAAATACCTTTAATTAAATGGATTCGCAACGTTCCGTCAATTAACAACTTCATTAAAGACCTTAAAATTCCACGCCGAGCTGACGTATGGAAATCAATCAGCCCCTGTTATTTTCTACTGTCATCGAAACATTTTCCTCTAGAGGTTTAGCGATTATATAGGCTAATGAAAGGGACGATTAATAGTGTGTTTTCTACTTATATTAATGATGCAGCAGCCTATGTGAAAATTGCAACGAGGGTTAAAACCGAAAGAGGAACTGCTTGGTGTGTGTGTGTGTGTGTGTGTGTATGTGTGTGTTGTGTTGGGTTGTGTGTATGCGTGTGTGCATGTGTATGTGTGTGTGCGTGTGTGTGTGTGTGTGTGTGTGTGTGACAGTGTATCGTCGCGGTTCCCTCTGTGCAGACCTCCTTGGGTCGTTACGTATTCAGCATGCCGCCTCTGTACTTTGCACAGTCTAAAAGTATTGTAGCGGAAAAAAACTCGGACGACATAGCCTTGCGTTTGCTTCGAATTTAGTTCAGTAGAGCACGTCAATGTGCACCGAACGAAACTATAATCGAATGGTAATGTAGCACCGTTTTATTTTTTCCCCATTCAAAGATTTTGCGTGCAGTTTTACACACCTTAACCGCCATGTTGAAAGTGGCTTTGACATATCACCGAGGTTCGCTGTGCACTGCGACTCTGCCTGCCTATCAGCTGTGCCACCTACATACATATTTACTTTTTTTCTGAAAATGAGGCATTTTTTATCGAATCTTGTTAAGTTTAAATGTTTATAGAGAATAACACATCGTGTCCTCTGGGAATTCAACACAGCTTGGACAGGTTGTGAACTTCAGTTGACAGCAGCCCGATATTCGTATTATCAATGACATATATATATAATGACAAGAAAATACAAATTTTGTCCCAGTCAACTAAAAACACTTTGATGTTACCCATTCGTCGATATTCAATCCGTAATATAGACTAAGGTCGTTAAAACCGCGAGCGATGGGATCGAAAGTAGATTTAATACATTTACGATGTTGAAGAAACCCCATAATTATATGCGCTACATAATGACACTTTGTACAACTTGCCCACTTAAAGCTTCGCTATTTCTGATTCCGCGAAACGAGCCTCCAACCAGTTAAATATTTTACACAGGAAAAAGCTTTCGTGCTGCTCGGTTCGGAAAGAACTGAGCAACACTTCGGTAAGCACTTTCATATCAACTTAAAGAAGCCAAAAGGGATCATTTATCTTACCGCAATCAAGTTTTTCCACGTCTTTATTCGTGAGCTCCTTTCGTTCGGTTGAAGACAGCGCGAGCCGTGTCTCTTTCGGCTGCTCGGGCCAAGTCCTCCTTCCAATATGGCATCCAACATCTGCGCATGTCTAAAAATCTTCAGATTATTTTCAAGCCAACTCCTTCATCGACCTTTACAGCAGTTGCAAAATTTGTTCGGCCAATTATAAATAGAATGCTGAAGCCTCCTCCCCCCGAGTCAAAAGGGCCTTTGGCTCGCATCGTGTAAACATGCAGCCTATTTGCTGTAGGTTACCGGAGCCGATTACACAATGCAGTTTACGTATTCAGCCGGAATGTCTTAAAACCAATTTTGAAAGTGTAAAGTTGACATTAGATTTTTGCCGTTTTAAGGCGCAGACTTAATTTTTGTCCCAAAATACAAAGGGCCTTCAAAATGTCACAAAACCAGTGCAAAAGGCAAATTTTACCTCGTTTAAATGCGTGTTTGTGCCTTCTGTAAGTTGATGTCAAGTGGCTTTTCTGTCTCTGTCTTACGTTTGTTTACTGACTGAGTCGGATAATCAGTGGGTATTTGGAGAATTTCATTAACGAGCAATCTTTTAGGCTATGTTAATTTTTACGCGCACCACCTAAGCAGACTTTGAGAGGTTGATAAATTTTGTTTTGTACTATGGTCCTTTTCAGAAGTTTTTTTCGGGCCTTTTTTAAACCACGAACTCATGTCATTAGTTATTTGAGGAATTATGCTACTGTCCAACTCCCTACTTACCATAGGATAAGGGTGGAGGTAGAGGAGAGAGTAGAGGTCTCACAAAGAGGATAGAGATCCAAATCGGCTTTTAACATATCTGTTTTTATAACATTTTCATCATCATCATTTCATAGGCTACTCGGTATTTATCAGTAAATAAATAGGCCTATGTGTACTATAGAGGTCTATATCATATTTACAAAATTTCCCTCAGCCTCATTTTGTTTATTAGTGTAGATATTCTTACGGTGTAAAGAAAAATGTAATTGGGTTGATCACAGTCTATCTCTGCGCCAACGCTGTCCTCTAGCGGTCGGAACACGCCCAGATACACCGGAATTTGCACCTTTCAGTAACAGCAGGCTAACCACATAACCTGATTGATATATACGTATATATCTAAAACCACAGCATAGCCAAAGCCTAAAAAGTTCAAGTTTTAAGAGAAATCAAGTCAACACAGCAGAGAATTTGATGCAAATTTTAAATCGTTGAGAATATTAAATCCACACTGTATGGGATGTTTCTGCGTGGTGCATATCTTTTAATCTGTAAATTAAATCCTTCTTTTACTTGTGGATGATGCTTTGATCATAAAATTGTCTCTCAGACAGACATTAAGACTATCAGACGTTGTTATGCAACGGCCTTCAAATAGAACACACGGTATAAAGTTAGAGCGGGCAACCCCACGTGAAGTTTATCCCCATATCCAAGGTTAGTGGATGACCCTGAGCGCGCCGCCACTTCCAAGTGACGTGAATGACATCCAACCACCCGTCACTCAAATCGTCGTTGGTGTGCTACTAGAGTGTCCTGCACGCGGGTAAATAAGGGGAGGCGTCAGCAACAGATGGTTTGGAGTTTGCGCATCCTAATCTGCCGGGGCTTTTACACGAGCACGCGCGCGCTGGCTGCAGATTACCTGCTACATCCCGTGTAGGCCTATACTGCCCATGGATTTAAAATATAAACCCAGCCACACTTTTTTACCATTTGCTGTGGTCCTGCGTATGATTTTAGTGGGATAAGAACCTTAAACGTGGATGACACATAGCCAACTAGGATTTTGGAATGAAATGATGGATCATAGGTGGCTGGATGGACAGATGGATAGATGGATGGATGATGAAAATATTAATGAAAAGATGTGTTCATGCCTTGCTATATTGCTGCATTACAATATAACACATTTCTCATTCTATGTTTTGGCCAGTGTAATGACTGCAACATCCGCAAAAAAGACACAGGCTGATTAAGGCCAGTTTTTATTCATATATTTGGGTTAATAATATTGGCCAGATGGTGTGGCCTGACCTTCACGTAATATTTTCTGATTGGTTTGGTAATCTCTGTTTTTTTTTGCTACTGCCTGTCATGTGGTCAGTTAGACGAACTCTGTCTGTGACTAGCAAGCCTGTGCATGGGTCGAACCCTTACTGATCCTGTGAAAACCTCTCAAGTTGGCTGTAAATATTAATCTATGTTTCAATGAAAATAGTTCCTACGGGCTTGGTATTAGATACATAAGTAGCATGCAGTACAGCCAAGGGTGTTTGTGTTCGTATGTCTATTTAACATGTTTATCCCATTCACGCAGACAGCCGGAATAGTGTGACTCACAGTCACCTTATAAATATAGGTCCAGTAATCATTTCCCCCATGAAATAGCCTACCATCAGTTTCATCTCATGTAAATGTCACACTACACCACATAAACTGAGTTTATTTTTGAGGCAGGTGACTTTAGTGGTGTACCTAATGGTTTACATTTTCTGAAACGTGCCATTTTAGGGATTTCTATTCGTCGGACAGTTAGTTGTGTTGCAATAACTACAGCTGTTTCTACATCCACCAAAGGTAGATCCGTCAAATCAATAGTCACAGGAAAGCCAGGTTGCTTCATCTGCTTGTCCTGATCATGGAGGCTTTTAGGCAACAGCTTAACACTGGTGGACTGCCAAAGGTCAGATTAGACAGTTTAGGCCTGCGCTTCTTTTTGTCGATGTTTGCATTTATTACTGTGTCTCACTGACTGAAATTATAGCCTACCCTATTTTTTAAAAGAAGAAATAGAACTATTCCATGACCATGATCCTACTTGCATCAAAGCGTGTTCTGTTGACATAGTTTCATTTTATACCGGACAACTGACTTTCTATAAACAAAACGTGAAGTGGAAATCGAAGACAGCTGGAAAATTGATAGGCAAATAGCAGCCAGCGACCTCACTGCGATGCGCAGTGAATGAGACAGCGGATTAGCGGCACGCTCCTCCAACAAAAGCCAGGGGTCTCCCTCTCCAACAGGAGCAGGAGGTGACGTCAGCATCAAGTGTTATCTTCTCGGGTTGTCTTGTTGGCTTAGAAAACACGAAAATGGGAAAGTGGAGGCCACCGACGTCTTATCTCAACTTTTCGAAGATTACCTTTTCCAAAGATTGCTATTCGCATGTCTTTTGAGTCACAATTGATTGACTCAGAGGGTGAAGTTATGCCGCTCTCGGATTAACGTAGCCTTTATTTCTTTGGTCTGTCCTTCCCCGTTTTGGATGTTTTCGTGTCGTCGAAGAAGTACCCTACCCTCGTCCTTTGTTTTGGGAAGAGGTTTTAATCAAGAGACATGGATATGTACGGATATGGCGATATTTTCCTCGTGAAGAGACTTTTACAAAGCAAGATGCTCGTGGTGACAAACATGAGCGACATCACAAAGGCGACGCCGCGCGGCTGCGATAATGGCTCTTTAATGGATGGCTTCGGAGTTCTGATCCAAGGGCTTCTCGCCGTAGTGGCATTCAGCACTCTAATGTGTACGTGAATTCTGAAACAACTTTTTAATGCCCGATAACAACATTGTCCCGTTATTTTTCAGTGTTTCTACAGTCGTTGTTTTTGTGATCGGTATGTTGGAATGTTAAGTGTCTCAGCTGACTATTTCAGCTCTTCCCATAGGACGGTCCGCTAACACGTGGCCGTTGTTTTGTATTCAGCTTGGATACATTTCCTGTAGACATGATTGTGTTTTTCATTCAGCTATAAGTAGTCTAATCCTGACTGTTGTGCAGAAATACAATGCGTAATATTACCAATAGAAACAGATCTCTAGTTTTTAGCATTCATAGGCTACCCAATCTGTAGGCAACGTCTCTGCCTTTTGGGCAGAGTTGATCATTGATAATAAATCTATAGACCTACTAAAACTACAAGTAAGGCTATAAACTACATAAATGCATAATCTCAGTGAATTAATTCCAGTGCGCAATAATATGAAATTTTCGTTTCTTTTTTTTAACTTAGGCTAGACTACTGACAACTTTGTGTGTCATCTCGGTTGATCATATCATAACAAACCTTTAGGCCTACCAAAACATCAGCAACTGCACTGCATTGCGCATTCAGCAGTTACTTGGATACAGCGATTGTGTGTGTGTGTGTGTATGTGCGCGTGCGTGATAGGTTTTGTTGCTAGACAACTTTCAGAATTCAGTGTCTGGGCCCTTAAGACCTCAACATAGGCACTGACTGTGCTACCGGCGGCCAGCACTGAAATATTTCATGTCATTTAGTGGTGTCATGTGCTGGTGAATTTATGCCCTGCAGGCTTACTTGGCAGCGCTGCTAACTGTGTGTGTGTGTGCACGCGTGTTTGTGTGTGTGTACTTTAAGGACGGTGTGTCACAGGACCTCAGTTGTATCCTAACCCCCCCACCCTTTACTACACAGAGACAGCAGTTAGCCTTTGTTTCCTGTCACATGACCTTCCAGGAGGGGTTATGAGATTGTGAACCCCAGACCTTATTTTCAGGACCAGTGCCAGATATGCTTGGACACAGAAACACTGGTATTAACCCAACAAACCTAGCCCAAACCTGGCTCTCTGGTAAACAAACCTAGCCCAAACCTGGCTCTCTGGTAAAATATGGCACACAAAGATAGGGGGAAACAGAGATAGTTGTTGGAGAGGAACCCAACAGAGATGACGTACTGAGAGAAAAGGTAGAACAATGGGGGGGGGGGGGGGAGAGAGAGAGAGAGAGGAGAGGGAGAGGGAGAGGGAGAGGGAGGATAGAAATAGTGGAAACATCTCATCACTGTGTGGGGGATGAGTGACTTCTGCATTACCATAGGACTAAGACCTAGAAGATTAGTATGTTGCAAAATACAATGGTGTGTGTATGTGGGTCTGTTTTTTTCATGACAACCTTGTTAATTTAGTTACTTATTGCCATGTTAGTAGGCACTGTGCAGGGATGCAGATCTCTGAAGAATACCTTGATAGAGTATCCCCTACCATAACGCTGAAGCACATTCCTTAGAAATCAGTGCTCCTGCACAGTGCTGCGTATTCTTGAATTGGCCTATTACTTCTGCCAGTGAAGGGAGGTGGAGCAAAGGAGCTGTCAGTCAAGTGGGGGGACACAGGGAAAGAATATTTCCTCATCCATTAGCACAGCTATCTGGTAGATCTCAAGTTGTATTATATTTGGCCTAGAATGACCCACTGTTAACATTTTTGTTTTAAAGTAGATCACTGTTAAAACCCTTTTTGCCAATGGCTTGATCTTATCTCCCTGGCTGCTTATTGTTGGATGTTGTGGTAATTTATTTATTTATTTATTTGCTGCTTCTGCAGGTCTTATGTTTGCACTTGGACCACATAAACCAGTTACAAACCCCCTCAGCTCTCCCATGTGGTTCTCTCGCTCTCTCTTTCCTTATTTCTCTCGCTCTTTCTCACACACATACACACACACACACACACACACACACACACACACACACACACACCACACACACACACACACACACACACACACACACACACACACACACACACACACACACACACACACAGAGGACCCATAGAGTGAGTGAGTGGGTGATGGGGTGTGAGAAAGCAGTATGCTTTGCCAGCTAATGAAACTATTCAGCTGTCACGGTGCTCACAGTGGACAGTAATCATTGCTAATGTGGTTAACCTCATGTTATCTTGACTTTATGTCAATTACTTATTCATTTTCATATTAAAACAAGCTTCAGCTTGTAGTGCAGCAGCATGACCATTTGCACAAGTAAAACAACCCTCATGACTTGAATACACAAGTCAAATCAAAGGACTGGCAATTTACTGATATGCATACAGTCACTCATTAATTCATGGAGGTGTCTCATTGCAGAATTGCATCGGTCATTGCATTGCATGGCATCATTTTGATTGCTTAGTTACCTGTATGCCGTCAATCATTGCTTAGCAACAAGATGAGCGGTTTAACAGGATCTCATGATGAGAGGAGAATGGACAGAAATAGTGTAAGACAAGCAATTTGACTAGATGTGAGAGAATGGAGAATAGAGGACACACAAATGCACAGTGAAAGTGAGGAGAGAGAGAGATCAATCGAGAGAGATCATTTAAGCAAGTCTAAAAAATTTTGAAAATCAATTAAAAATATTGTGTCTTGTATGGTCACCTGCCACAATCCTTTCCATTATAGATTGCCCTGCATATTCAGTTTGACTTTCACAGTCATTTGCAGTAGACCTTGCAGACCTTGGATAGTCACTGAGCTCAGTACCTTTGCACACTCCTTTATATTACACAAAGGACTGCGTAGGAGGGAGATCTTTGTTGGCAGAAAGGAGAGGGCATCTAAGAAGATTCCTAGAATGAGTAGAAATAGACTTAGAAGAAAGAGGAGACAAAAATAGAGCACAATAGTAAGGGAGTGAACAATTGAAAAGAGAGAGAGAGAGCGAATGACTGTGACTGTGAGGAAGAAAGAGAGAGAGAGAGAGAGTGAGTGAGGAAATGGAACAAATGCACATAACCACCCTATGGTGACACCCTCCATACTGGCCGCACTCAGCATCAATATTTTTGATTTTGTAAGCCATTTCCTGTCATGGGCCAGGCCGTTGTGTGACAGAGCTGACTTCCTCGTTGTTATTCTCTCCTCTTCCTGTTATTCGCTTGCTTGAGAGAGACACACCTCACAGCTCTACAACTGCAATAGGTTACTGACAGCACAGGCACATACTGGATCCTCATTACATTTCAGCTCAGTCCTTTTGAATTTAGTTGGATGCCATTTCATTTATATATCACCAGTAACATAAATTGTTCTAAAGCAACATTTAGGAAGTGTTTGTACTTTAATACAATGTTGCCAAAATCGTTATGGTTCATGAACTACTAGTGTGTCCTATTTTAAAGAACCCCAAGCGAGAAGCCCTTAGTGCTAACTGCATAGCTACTTGGTGTTGATCACAGTTCAGTTTAATACATTTTATTTTTGTCTATTCTGCAGTCTGACTGATAATACCTCAGATACACAGTTTGAAATTATTTATGAATATTTGCAAAAATATAGGTGTCTCATTTTGCAAATGAGCTCTTCATTTATAGTGTTGGTAACACTTAAAATTGCTTCAAGCTGCTTTACAGAAGATAGGGTGTGAATGATTAGCATTCAGTTCAATCTAATTCAGTGGTGTATTTTTTATTTGAAAACATTTTCACATTTTCATACCACATACACATTTTTATCCACCTCTCACTTTCTTGGTAGCTTCCATCTCTGTCACACTCACACATATAGACACACAAACACACACAATCACACACAGGCTACACACACACACATATTCCACACATAGAAGGTCAGGATTTATGTCTTACATTTCTCCATACCTAACATCTCTGTGTCAATACTGAGATGGGGGTTTTAAAGTGGTTTTAGTTAGTGGCAGAAACTACTGAAATTGGCTCAAGGTAGTTTCCCCAGCCCAGAAGCTGAACCCCCTGAGCAGGCACTTTGGTGACAGAGGCACCAAAAAAACAAAAGTTCTGTAAGAGAAAAAAACCTTCAGCAGAACCTAGCTCCCAAAGGGGGAACCCTGAGGCCTGAGGCCTGCCAGGAGGACCATGCCATGGGTGCAGTGTGACTCTTGGGGAGGTTTGGTATTGTGTCTGGGAACAGAATATGTGTTTGTTGAAAGGGGGAAGTGAGCTGTTTTTGATGCTAGAAAGTTAAAATGTATTCAATTCAGTGATTCAAAATGCTGTGTGAAAACATAAAACGTTCCATTTCATCACCTTTTATATTACAAAAAGGCATTTTGCCGACACCCTTATCCATTGAGGAGAGTGAAGGAATGGCAAGCCATATTTTTATCCACTGTCATCATGTTCATTTTGCGTTATAAGGCGGTGTCGTTCTTAGGGCAAGAAAAAGCTTATAGTGCTTAGCTGTGAATGGGCCCATTTTACAGCAGCTATTTTTCCAAGAAGTCGCTGGGCGAGCACAGGTATTATTAATGATCACTAATAGGTTTCTGATACAGTGTAGCAAAATCAGATCCTTATTGGATGTCATTTATAATACCTCTGCTTACCCTGTGACGACTTGGAAAAATGGCTGCTGTGAAATAGGCCCATTCAGAGAGATAGGTGAAATATTGTCTTTGCATTATAGTTTTAGAATAATGTCATTACTGTGATGGCAAAAATTCCCATAACCACTTAAATGGTTGCTGATAAATAGTAAATGGTTATCACATGATTGTCTGTTCCTCTGGGATTCCTGTTGCAGAAACCATCGTCTCTGAGGAATTCATTCAACGTAGACAACAGTGTTATTCAGGTCAACAAATTAGTTGCTCATTGGTGTGAAACTGTAATGTGGCAAATAGTTCAGACATAAATCACCCCCTATGTGTCACTTCATGGTCATAGTTCCAGAGGCAATGAAATATTCTCAGTTTGCCTGACAAATTATTAGCATATTCTGCTCACTTGTTATTTAATAAATTCCTCATCAAATATGTAGATATTTATAGACGTTATATGAAGCTATTTTTGGATTAGTAGCAAGATATCCCCTGTGATGCTTTAAAAATAAAAAATCAGGCCAGAGGGTGGTGTGCGCATGGAGGGTCGCAGTACTGCATAATCTGAAAACAGCGGTGCCACTTGAAATTTTGGGCCCTATGACAGAAAATTATTTTGGGCCTCCAAAACATTGATTATAATATTAAGATGTTCTCTAGGGGCCCCTATCAGTGCCAGGCCCTTGGAAACATCCTGTGGGCACCCCTGTCTGAAAGCATCAAACTAAGTCATATGAAAATGGTGGATCTTAAATTCACAAGATATAAGAGTAGTAAGAAATTTAATGCTGTGGATGAAAGCGCCACAATACTTGAATGAAAACAAGGCCATAGCCACAGCCTTCCTGGATGTGATGCCGTACACTCAATAAACATGACGTTAACCATAGATAACTGGCCGTAAAAGAATGATAAAGGTGACCTATAGATAAGCTGTAGATGCATTATGAGGATAATATTATGATCATATAGATAAGATCCAGAAGTCAGGTTTATATCGTTATATCACTCTGACTTTATTGTTGTAGTCCGTGTCATACACTGAGTTGCGGTCACTAGGCTCTTAAGGGTGGATGGTGGTAGACCTCACGTGAGGCACTTGGGACTATAGGTACATAATCAGGATAACATTGTGATCTTACAGATAAGACACACAAGTCAGATTCATGTCATTATATCTGACCTAGCTATTGTTGTTGTCTGTCATACAGTAAACTGAGTTGTGCTCACTAGACCCTTGTAGGAAGATTGTCACATGAAGCACTTGGGACTGCATTTGCCTGAATGGAAGTCCTATAAATGTGTCATCTGTATATGAGTTGTGATCACAAGGTTTTTGTGTATTCTTCAGGGTAGAAGAGAAACAGGGTGTTATTTGAGGCACATGACACTGTCCTTGCATTTTCCTGATTGATGATAGACAATTCTGTTGTCATCTTACATGAAAAAATGCATAAAGTTAAGTGTTTACTTTGACAGTAATGTGTATTTAATGAATGTTTGTTTACCTCTCTTTACAGTGAAGAGGTTTCGTGAACCCATAGGAGTACGAAGACCATGGAAGATTTGGTGAGAACTCTTCCCCTGTTTAGGAATTAAAGAGACACACAGACACAACACACACACACCTAGATCGGTTATTCTAATTAGTGCCTTCAGAAGAAATTGTCTGTACTTGTCTGGTCCCTTTTTTTGTAAGAGTTCTCTCACCGTATTTAAAGTGTGAGTGTATTGTAATGCGAGGGTTGATTTTGTTTAGATTAATGTTTTAGAACTATTTATGAAGGATGAGACCGTGACAAGCTTTTTGGGAGTCCGTGGAAATAAATATGGAATGTTGATTATAGAATCTTTCTGATAAGAAAGTCCTTGAGCCATCCCAGTAGCATTTCCCAACATTTGGTTCCATATTTCCTTGCTGCCCAGGTTTTACGACACGTCTAAGCAGGCTATTGGAGCTCTATTCATCCACTTTGCCAATGTCTTTCTGTCCACTCTGACCAAAGCCGACGCCTGCTCTCTGTGAGTTTAGCATTTTAATTGGCTTACTCCTTTAACATTCACCTGTCAATCAGCTGCCCCAGCCAATCACATGCTTTTCTTGTATATTGTCAGGTACCTCATGAACTTTATCCTGGATGCCACACTGGGGATGCTGGTGATCTGGATTGGGGTGAAGGTGGTGTCTCGCATTGTGGAATATAAACAGTGCACCTTGTTAATCTTTGGAGAATATGGTATGCGTACATTTCTCTCTATTTATTTTGTGTGTGTGTGTGTGTGTGTGATCTATCTCTTTACCTTCTAAAGAAGATACTGTATGTCTGCATGTACATTTATTGATAGATGAACATTTATTGTGCAAGTGTGATATACCATATGAAATATCTAGATACTAAATATCCAGTAATGTAAATAGGAAAGTTCCCCAAAAAGAAATAATAAATTCTCAACATCCTCCCGTACTTGAATGACATGCAATCATATGCGAATGGTTGACGGGATTGTATACAATACACAATAATACGCTTTCACTGTGACATCGGAGAAACATGGTGTTTTGAATAACAGAATGTAACTATGGAAGGGAAAAAAATTCAGTCAAAGTGAAAAACAACAATCCAAACTAAAATCATTAAGCCATACCATGAATCACCCCCTTGTGAGCTGGGAATCGCTCATAGCTCAGGTCTTGTTGTGGTATCTGTAGCTGATAAACAAGCCAATAACAGCACTCAGGTCATGGGGTTGGCTTCCACTGTGCACAGAAGTGGGATGCTTGTTTACCTTCTCAGCATCTCCAACGCAGAGTGCACGTGGGAAAATAGTCATAGTGTTCAATTCACCCGTTTGTCCACTAGGAGTGCTGTTTCAGACAGGGACAGGAACAGGGATTAGGTAGATCCTGTGAATAGTATTTCAAGAGATTCATAAGATCTTTAAATACACAAATTTTCATAATTATAGTTATAGGAAACAAATATATTGCACTTAAATTTGCCATTTTTAAATTTTAGTTTAATCTATTCTTAAATATGTTGAAAGATTGTGTTTTTCCAGACCCACACAGTGCAGACATGGTGTTAAAATCTGAGTCACTTCTCTGTATCCACCACAAGAGGGTGATGTGGTACTAATCCTCTTTGTATCGTCCTGCAGCATGCTGGGTGTGTGCTTGTCTTTACACAGCTGTTGCAGGACTGGGAGAAATTACACTTCTAGCGATCAACAGTTTCATGACCCAAAGATGTGTGTGTGTGTTTGTGAACTGTGGAGCTGTTATATAGACCTGAACAGAGTGTGGAAGTACCCATTTTAAAGATAGTGGCAGCCAATCTTTGATGCTAACTGGCTGAAACTAAACCCTCCAAATCCTGACCCCATGTTGTGAACATTCCTCTTCGGCACTTCCTCATCTGAGCCACTAGGGGTCACTGTGACTCTAACTGTGAATTGGAACGCTGGCCTGCTGGGTGCGGTGTCCGTCATGGCCGAGCCGCTCATGTCCCCAGCCAAGAGCCCCAGCTGCAGTTGCGCAGGGGAAAATTACCCCCGTAACTGCCCCGCCAACGCCTGACTGGGAAACGCAACACAGCTGCTGCAGCCTGTGTGTGTGTGTGTGTGGTGTGTGTGTGTGTGTGTGTGTGTGTGTGTGTGTGTGAACTCATAACACGCAACTGCAGATTGAAACAGAGGCACTGCTTACCACAGTCATAACAGCGCTGCAGGTTTAACGTCTGTGTTTATTTGGTTGTAATATCATACTTCTACTAAGTGTCAGTTCCCCCACGTCCCCTTCTTCTCCAACCTGAAAGACACTTTACACTTCAGACTAGTTCACAAACACAGTCTTTTGGTTTCTCTTTTTCTCTTTGTCCCTTACTCTCTCTCTGTCTATCTCTCTGTGTGTTCATTTCTCCATTGTCTCTGTTATTGCCACAGTATTAAACATAGACAGTGAATAGATTATGTGCTCTCATTCTCTTCTCCAGGAATATGGAGACCTTCTCTCTCAAGTGATTGGTTAAAAAAAGTTCTGCCTCTGTTTCCGCATCTTTTCACTCTTCCTTTCTGTCCTCTCTGTTAATCTGTTTCTCCTCCTGTCATCTCCTTCTTCATCTTTTCATTCTTCATCTCTCTCTATGTCTGTGTGTGAGTCATGGCATGGAGTTGAATGCTGAATGTTTGCCTTTGTGTCTCTGGGAACTATGTCACATGAAGACCCCTCTCAGGTCCCCAAGGGACAGTGTAGATCACGTTCTCTCTCTCCCTCCCTCTCTCCTTCTCTCCCTCTCTATCTATGTATTCATCTATCTATCCATCTACCTTCTTCTTTCCCAATTTTTTTCTTTCTCTTTAAAAGGGCCAGTCACAATTAGTTAAGATGCTTAGATGCTCAACACAGTAATGACTCAATGGTTTGTGTGTGCACGTGTGTGTCTGTGTCTGTGTCTGTGTCTGTGTCTGTATCTGTATGTACTATACATGTTAATGGGAGCCTATGTGTTTGTGTGTTAAACACAGAAACTGTGTGTGTACTTGTTAGAGTGTGTGTGTATGTGACGAGGAGCTCCAATAATGCACCTCGCCAGAGACAGTCAGTCTAGACCAGAATAAATGAAGGGTGATTTTGTGTGTGTGTGTGTGTGTGTGTGTGTGTGTGTGTATCAGTGTGAAGATCACAGGAAAGTGAACAATGGTAGCCATAGCAATATGCAACATATGCAAAGAGAAAAACCCTTCTCTGAAAGGGGAAGGAATCACACTGGTGTCAGTTTTTATTTTGCTGGTGATGAAAGTGTATTATATTTCTGGTAATGCAAATGTGAATATTTGCTGATGTTAATATTATGCTCTTCTTTCTCTCTGTGCTCTTCTAATCTCTACTCATCCTTCCTTACTTCTTACGTTTATTTCACTCATCTTTTTCTGCTCTTTTCATTCTATCTCTCTCCTTTTCTCCTTTTCATATCTCTCTCATTCTTTCTCTGTTTCTCCCTTTTTCCCTCCGTCCTTCCTTCCTTCCTTGTCCGCTCTCTCCTGGTCTCTTTCATTTATTAACTTTCTTTCTCACTCAATCTCCTCCATCTTCTCTCTCTCCTTGTTTCTGTCCTTCCTTTTTCTCTCCCTCTCTCCTGTCCTCTTTCATTCTTTCATCATCCCTCTATTCCATCCCTCATTTCTCTCCTTCGCACTTCTATCCCTACCCCCACCTGTCCAGGTGACCCTCCGAGGGCGAGTGCGTGGTGGGCTCAGTGTGTCGTCTACCTGCTCATCATGATCCTGGAGAAGGGTGTGGTCACCCTCGTGCTCCTCATCCCCGGCTGGACCAACGTAAGTACCCATAATGCACCTCTCCACGAACTGAACTACCAGGTAACTTCAGTCTCATTCTCTCACAAATTCACAGAGAAGAAGAAGGAGATAGAGGAGGAGAGAAGGAAGGAGAGACATGAGGGAGAAAGAAGGAGGGAGAGAGGACGAAAAAGACAGGAAGAGAAGTTCTCTACCTTATGATAAAGTGATGGTAGAGTAGCAGGGAGAAGATAGGAGAAAAGGATAAGTGACAGGAAGAGAGGAAGAGAAATAAGGGATGACGAGAAAAAGAGATGATGAAAAGAGGAGAGAGATGAAAGGAAGAATTAGAGGGAACAGGGAGTTCAAATCACTTATGTGGGAACAGGAGGGTGTGTTTGTGAAAACAGGAGGGTTCTGTTTGTGTGTGTGTGTGAGAGAGAGAGGGAGAGAGACTGTGTTCTAATACATGTTTGTTTATTTGTGAAATTTGCAAATATGTAGTTCTGTTGTATTAAATTTCTCCTTGTGCATAATTGAATAGTCTTAAGCATCACAAAGATGTGTAATGAAGAACACACACACGCATGCACACACACACACGCACACACACACACACACACACACTATACCTCTCCTGTGGGAAGCAGAGAGATTTGCTTCCTCTCTGCAGGATACTGGAACCACTCCAGTTCTGATATACAACAAAGAATGGATGCTGCAGATGAACAGAGGTTGTCTGAATTGGTTTTGGCATCAACAACGAGTTGGACAGAACTTTTTCTTACAACACACATGGACAGACAACACAGCACTCAAATTTTTTGTTGAATGTTAATGGTAATGAAGTGTTGCATTTGTATCAGTGTCTTTCTACAGCAGTGTCACACAGGTATAAAGTTTATGTGT
>PYXC01002067.1:267500-275000 GCA_015244755.2 Tenualosa ilisha
CTCTCCCTTGCTGTTTTTCCGTCTTGTCCTCTTTCTCATTCTCCGCATTTCTTGGTCAGTCTGTTTGTCTGTCTGTCAGTTTATATGTGTGTGGGGAATGGGAAATTTATGGAGCAGTAAATTTCAAGGAGTTTCAGCAGGATGTTGACATCTTTAGCCTTCATTTTAATGATGCACGCACACCACACACACACACACACACACACACACACACACACACACACACACACACACACACCACAAATTCACCTGTTAAGTCTGTCTGGCTGGATGGGCCTCAGGTGACATCTCTGTCTGTCCAACAGATGAAGATAAAAAAATGGGCCCAAGAAAACAACATAAAAATACAGTACTGGACAGGCAGGGTGAGCCCACGGTTAGCCAAGACCCAGACGATATGTGACCAATGAATGCTGGTGTGGGCCACAAACCTAGGTTACTTTGCATGTACACTTTCACTTCCCTGACATGTGTCATGCATGACTGTGTGCAGTCAGAATGATGAGTATAGGACTATTAAACAACAGCTTAACATGTTGTTTGTTGTTGTTGGTGTGTGTGGTGTGTGTGTGTGTGTGTGTGTGTGTGTGTGTGGTGTGTGTGTGTGTGTGTGTGTGTGTGTGTGTGTAGAGTTCTTCTCTGAGAACTTACTAACAACACCCACGAACTTGAGAGACAGTATTGAGGTACAGTAAAGTGATGGCTAAGCCTCTCTCTCTCTCTCTCTCTCTCTCTCTCTCTCCTCCCTCCTCCCCTCCTCTCGCTCTCCCTAACCAGGTGTTGCTGGCTGAAGACGCAGATCTCTACTCGGAGGATGGCAGCGATGATGGCTGTTACACCCCCTCTGATAGAAGACTCATGCCCAGCTGGGTGGAGGTCTAGACCTGCCAGACACATACATACCCACACATACACACACGGATTCTTTACATAGCCCATTCTGTCAACAGATTCAGGTGCTATAGTTTTAACATTTACCATTCTGCTTCAAGACACACACACACACACACACCACAACACACACACACACACTTGCATATGCGCAGGTATACTTCACACAAACACATTTTATGCTGCCTGTTCCATTAAGAAATTCCAAAACAAATGCTTTCTGGAGCTATCATGTATATGCATATCATACAGTCATGACATCCATGTCAGGCACATGTTGAATCTTGTGTGGGTGTTTGAGTTATTAATCTGAACTGATTCATTTTGTGGCTGGGCTATTGATATCATTGCACTCTGAAATGCAAGCTTCTAATGTTTCTTGTAATTACAAGCAAAGGTGCTTTCTTATCCTTCGCTGATGAACAACACCTGCACACACACACGCGCACACACACACACATACACACACACACACATGCACCGTCCAGCCATAAAAATTCTATCATCTATATTTCTGTCTGTATTAACAATCTGTAAACAAATGCTGCATTTATGTAAAGAATGATTTTGTATTTCTGCTCTGAAATGATGAGCACATACACATTAATGTATGTATGTGCTGTGCGTGCGTGTGCGTGTGCATGTGTGTGTGTGTGTGTGCACTATATGCAAAGACAGGGAATTAAATTCCCAACTGGGATCAAGCGGTATCGTGTACCAAATTAGGACTGATTTTGATCACTATTATGATCACTATTCAATGGGGTAATGATCACTATGAGTCTGGCATTTTTTATATATGTACGTAACATGCACTATTTATTCCTGTGCTGCATTTTTATACTCGGAGATGAATGTCCGCTTGACGTTCCACTTGGGGAAGGGACTTCAGACAGACTTAGACCTGTGTGTGATAATGTGTCAAGTCCAGCTATCTGACCACTGTCTAGATAAAGCTCTTCTCGACCAGCAGACCTCCACAGGCATTTTAGCAGTCCTGTTTTTTTTAAACTAATAACCAATTAAGCATTCCAGTACAGCCACAATTCTAGAATGTCAAGACAAAATCTCGATTGTTGGGACCAATGACTTTGGACATATTCTAGAATAATTCTCAGCAACTGCTACACTCAGATATAAGTATGAATAAATGCAATTTTTTGTAATCTCTTTGAGGTTCTAAGGCCTCAACAAGACAGCTCCAGCATTTGGGTTTGGAAAAGCCATGGTTTTAACAAGTGGTCACTGAATAATGCAGGAAGGTATAAACTGTTGATCCACTGAAAATGGCCGTTTTGCATTTCAGTGGGATGTTTTAAATCTTGAAGCATCATGTTGTGCCTCTTTGGAACATTCAAACAAGTTTTTCTTGTGATGCTATTTTTTTTTTGTTTAAAGGTTCATTTTGGTCATTTTGATGACGTATTTGGTATTTGAGGGGCCAAATCGTACATCGAGTTGTTTACTCTCGCCAGAAGAAAAAATGCAACTCTTACAGTGTTTACGTTGAGTCACTTTGCTCTTTCATGATCATTTCATTTTGGTGAATTGTGTTTTGAGAGAAAATGTATGAAAATGTTTATTGAGGAAAAAATTTACCCGTCCTGGAGTCAAGAGTGTATGTTTTCAGGGAGATTTTATTTACCAGTGTTCACACTTTATACTATAAATAAAGACTTTGATTACAGAACCCAAGAAAGACAAGAAGTCTGTGTTTTTTTCCCCTCCTAGAAGAGCACTCGAACAGTCAGAAGCATTTGTTCTCCTCTGGGGCATGATGAGACCCTGATCTGTCACACTCAAACATTTCAAACACACACACACACTTACATTTACACTGGGGAGTAATGTAGGAAGCTATTGGAGCGATGCTAATGCACACACATACACTGAAAGAAAAAGGAAGAATGAGATGTCAAAATGGGAGACAACACAGAATTTATTGTAGAATTGGTATATTCCATGGTAATCCCACAGGCCCTCTACAGTTGGTATAATCTCATCCCTCAGATGGGACACTTTGATGTTTGTTTATTAATTCCATCTCAGACAGGTAGCCTTAAGGTTTGTGAATGACTCCTCTCTCTTGCGGCTACAGAATCACTAACAGCAGGGAAACTCCCAGGATTCCTTAGAACATGTTCTTGTACTCCTGTCATGTGGTTCTTCTTAAGGAGCATTTATGATCAGTGTTAGACCTGGATAAAGACAGAGTCTTCAAGCGGTTCTCCGTATTCATTTCATCCATATTTGGCACATCATGCCAAATACAGGCTTACGGAGACATCTATGTTTTTAATGTTTGAGATGGATGTGTCTGTTTTCATAAGAAAATGGGGCTTAAAGTAGCTTTAAGTTGATCTTCAGACATTTTTTTTCTGTGCGCTCGTATTCAGTGAAGTCTTAATTAGGTAAGTAAAAGCAGGATTTTAGAATGTAAATATGAGACTTGAATCTCATAGATCTAATTAGATCTGATGAGAGTACACACACACACACACACACACACACTAAACACAGACACTCACACACCTGCTGAGGTGACAGAAGTGTGCGTGTGTGTGTTGGGACCTGGTGCAATTGAAAGGTTATCGCCTGTTTCTGTTTTCAGAATGCTCTGGTGACCTGCTCCACTACAGGTTTGAAAAGGGGGAGTGGCTTCAGATGATGATAGACAGGTTAGCACACCTGAAGTGGTTGTGTCCCTTGACCTGGTGACCTGCATGTGATGACAGGGACAAGTCAAGCAGAGGGGGTGCTGAGCTAACAGGTGTGATTGTGTGGTGTACGTCGCTAAGTTTAAGAGCTGGCTGTGTGTGTGTTGTCAGTGTCGCCATGTTTATGAGATTGTAGTGTGTTAAAGCTGTATTTGTGTGTGTGTGTATGTGTGTGTGTGTTTGAGTGTGTGTCTGTCGCTGTCGCCAACTTTATGAGCTGATAGTGTGTTAAAGTGTATTTGTGTGTGTGTGTCGGCATGTTGAGTTAGCAGTGTTTGTGTGTGTGTGTGTTTGCCAATGTGTACTCTGATTTGAAAAGCAACTCCTAGAGTAAGCAAGTGAAGGGCAAGTGTGACGTAAAAGATTTAGTCTTTATGTGATAGTTACACTCTGGAGTTACACAGTCTTTTCCCAGTTTGTTTTTAGAATGGCATACAGTTTCTAACTTCACATGTGTGGTTTTCTGAGGGTGGTGGACGAGAGGACTTCAAGCACACAATTAAATTCTTTGGTTAAAGGCTTAAAATATATGACAACACCAACAGGCAAATAAAAACAACATGTAGCTTAACACATCACACATTTTTTTTGTATTACATAACATTAAAATAGCAGTATAAAAATATATTCAAAAGTAATGGAACAGTTATTTAGTCCGTAGGAGGCTTAACGCCAGATTCTCCTGAGTGCATGAATATGGAGCCAGAAGACTGTGTGTGTGTGTGTGTGTGTGTGTGTGTGTGTGTGTGTGTGTCATACCTTTCAACACTGAAATATGGAAGCTTTCCCAACCCAAAATATTGAAGTATTAGTCCAGCTTCCCATTGGTCCTCCTCTGTTAACAGTAAAAAAACGTTGAAACTGCCGTCGTTTATTTCTTTAACAGAGCAAAGCCCATGGCCAGCGCTGGCAACACCAGAGCCACTGTTCTGAATCTTGAGCTTTGTTGAGATTTTGGCTTCGTTTTCTAACAAATCAATGCGTCTGAGCTCTTTCTGACCTTCCGACCTGTTGTACTGGACGGGACAAGAATAGGCGTAACATTTACTGACTGACAGACTTCCAATCATAACTATATGTTCCATTCTGATTGGTCTTTGAATTTTTTGAAAAAATACAGGATATTTTCAGGAAGACAAGACAAGACTTTGGGAAAATTTTAAAATAAGGGAGAACCCTGGTAAAAACAGAAGTGTTGACAGGTATGGTGTGTGTGTGTGTGTGTGTGTATGTGTGTGATGCGAGCTGCTTGTGTACAGTGTGTGTGTGTGACAATGTGACAGGGAGGTAAATATGGATTTGAAGTATAAAGTCTAAAATGTGCAGAGTGCAGGTTTGTTAGATTGTGCTCTACTGTAAATATCATAATTCTTATTCTTTGTGATGGGACAATATGTATCATGTTATTGCGACTAGGAACTGGGTGCTAAGCTTTGGGTCACAAGTTTGGATAGACCACATGGGTGCAAGCAATTAATTGTTGTATTAGGGTATAAGAAAAAGTTCTACTGTACATTATATAAAGTAGGTTTACAGTGCAATGTGGGCCGAGCTGGCACAGGGAGTGTGTTCTGTGCATGAACATTCACTTGTTTCTGGTTCTAGAATGATGTTTGAGCTTGTACTGTCCTTCCTGGCTGCTGTACGCCTCAGTCTGTGTTGGAGTTGTGTGGCCAGTCCCCCGTGTCGAACATGTGCGACACTACGTAGTTGCCGTATTCGCCGTCGATCAGCTTGGCGGCGTTGTTCCGTGCAAACCAACAGTCAACCGTCTGCTGGCCACTGTAGATGCGCCTGGACTTCTTCACCACGGGCACAGTGCGACCTTTGACCTTTAGGGCGGTACGCGGCGGTAGCAGCGGCTGAGGGACGGCTTCAGTGGCACCTCCTGCTGTTGGTTGCTCAGCAGTGGCATTAGCGGCGGTAGCGGTTAGCTCAGCCAATGCTACTTCCTCATTCAGGAACTGGCCTGCAGGAGAAAGAAACACACCGAAAAGTTGTGTGTGTGTGTGTGTGTGTGTGTGTGTGTGTGAGAGAGAGCGAGAGAGAGAGCTCTTACCCAGAAGGCCGTGCGTGTCCTTGCTAAGCCCCTTGCTGTTAGCAATGTAGAAGCCCAGATGGTCCCTCTGGTAGGGGGCGGGGTTTTTATACTGATGCAACAAGATGACGAATCCGATCGTCCCCCTGATGGTCACCGTGACGTTGGAACGGGCTGCTATGGCGACAGCCAGGTCACCCGACTCCACGGAGACACTTTTGTCGCACGGCAACACCATTCGGTCTCGGCCGTCCAGGATGACCTTCTTCGGGGTGACCTCGATGTAAGAGCGGCAGGGTTTGTCGGCGACGATGGTGATTGTGCTGAAGTAGGTGCGCAGTTGCTTGTGGCTGCCAGGAGGAGGCGGTGCACCAATCAGCTTCCCGTTCACCGTCACACCTACGGAGCCGCACAGGACCAAACAATTACATTTATGCATTTAGCAGACGCTTTTATCCAAAGCAACTTACTTTTTTTTGTCAACTATCAGTTGTTCAGGGCCAGTCTCCCCTAGAGCAACTTAGGGTTAAGTGCCTTGCTCAGGGGCACAACAGTAGCAACTGGGATACAAACCCACAACTTTTCAGGCTACTTAACCACTACGCTACCACTGCCCACAAACACAGTAGACATACTGTACAATCAGAGAAACACAGTAGACATACTGTACAATCCAGAGAATCACATCAACAACTAGCACTGAATCACATGTAACCACAATCACATGTGACTGTAAAAAAAGTTTTTTTTCTGTATACTGACCGGATTTTGTGTGGTCAGTGACCAGACGGAGGACGTGACCAGGCTCTCCGTTAATGTTGAAACACACTGTCAGTTTGCTCAGTGGAAACTCCACCACAAAATGAGGATCACCATCAGCTACACACACACACACAGATACACACACACAGACAATTATATCAATTTGTCCTACACATTTACTTGAAGAGATATTTCATTAATGTTGACATTTTATTGATGCTGATATACAAAAGGGTTCATTGATTGAGTGAGCAGTATTCGGAAGGGTCGTGATGGGAACCACGTTAAACTCTCTATCTTTCCTTCTTTCTCTCTCTCTTCCTCTGCCTTTCTTTCTGGGGTTTGTGAGGCTAGTGAACCGAGCCAGTTGAAACTGTTCTCCACTTATTGGAGTGACGGATGGCCTGTTAAACATTAAGGGAGAGAGCAGACCCGGCGTTAAAGGCAATATCAGATAAGAGAGTATGTAGAGGAGATTCAAGTTTCAGATTTCAGTGAAATATTTTTCAGATGGACTGATGGCAAAGCTGCTTAGTGTTGGAAATAGTCTCACCCACTCTATTTCTTTCACCATCTCTCTCACTTCCCTCTCTTTTTCTCTGCCTCTCTTTCCATCTCTCTTTTTTGTTCTTTTCCTCTTTCTTTATTTTTCCTTTTCTTTCTCCTCTGCTTCTCTCTCTCCATCTCTCCATCTTTCTTTTCTCCTTCTAATTTTTCTCTGTCTCTCTCTCTCCTTCACACACATGCCCCTAATCATGTCAGACCAGTAGGATTTCCCAAAGTGCTCTGCAGTGCCACTTAAAGAGTCAGCGCTGGTTGCTAATTAGGGTCAAAAGAGGCTAAATTACAGAGCCACCTCACCCCCAATACTGTACATTAGCTCTGCTTTCATCTGTCTGACACACACATACACACACACACACACTTATGCGTCCACACACACACACACACACACACACACACACACACACACACATACACTTATGTGTGCTTACAGATGTTGCCTAAAGTTGTCTAAAGCAACAACTAGTTCAAAAATGTGGTCAATTACCGGATGTTTTGGAGATGGTAACAGACTTTTTGGAAGGTCTC
>PYXC01002067.1:280000-295000 GCA_015244755.2 Tenualosa ilisha
CCAGCAGCCGGTAGTCCACGTCGTCGCCCATGCCGATGGTGAACACGCAGAAGCGCTCGGCTACCGCCTTCTGCGTGTTACCCAGGATGCTCCCCGTCTGCAGCTCGCCCACCGTTGGGCGCCCGTCTGTCAGGAAGATGATCAGAGACACCGAGTTCTGATTGGACGCCGCCTCAGGGCTGGACAAGTAGTCGCTGAGCAGGGAGGAGCCTGATTGGATGGCACTGTTGATGTCAGTACCTGTGAAGGAGGTTATGAGGTAGGAGGATCAGATTTACAGTAACTGACAAGACGTAATGAGAAAACTGAACTGATTTATTTAAAGGAAGAGTCTAGAAATCTGATTACAGTAATGGTGATTGACGCTTGAGCTCAGCAGAAAATCAAACTGATTGGTTAGAATTGTTTATGATTTGCCAGGGCCATCAAAGACCTTCAAGTACAAATACTAAACTGCCAACTAAAGCACCCTGAGGTAAAATCACAGTGATAGAATTTGACAAAAAATGATTAAGTGACAACTGTGGACTGTGCCTATGAAGGGACACTTCTGTAATCAGACAAAGTAACATATGACTCCAGGCCGTATAAATTCAGTACTCTACAGAGCCCTATGCATAAGTAATGTCTGCAGGCCCCCCTTCCGTTCTTAATCAAGCAAAAAAACAAACATTTTATTCTGAGCTATTCAATGGCCTTTCCGCTGTTGAGTCCCTGATAGATTAGTTCCATTACGATGCCCCTGCAGTCAGATAGTAGCCAGTTAATTACTTGGTTGGAACTGCCGTGAAAAGAACTGAACTAAAAAAAAGGACTTGGTTGGCTGTTCCCTCTTGCTGACCGATCAAACCTATTGATACTCTGCATCAATTCTTTTCATGAAAATGGCAGAAAGAAAAATGACCTTTTATGATACAGAAAAAAGTTAACTATCCTGTCCTGTTCTAAGGCATTTCAGTTTATGTATGAGACATGATAAATAAGATGGATTGCATCTCATAAGAGACTAATTATTACATTCCATTAGGGAGTGCAGGAAATAAACCTAAGCATGCTTCCTTTGTGTGTGTGTGTGTGTGTGTGTGTGTGTGTGTGTGTGTCTGTGTGTGTGTGTGTGAGTGTTCTGGAGGTAGTTATGATGGACCATTGAGTTCAATTATGCAGTCCCTAAACCCATCAAAACAAAGTATCACTCAAGTCATAAAACATTACGCTTAAGCCCAGAAAAGCCCATGTTGATTTGCACGGCCATTAAAGCACACTAAACACAACACAGGGATTAAGTGTGGAATGAGCAGTGAGCACACCCTGGAACACTCTGCCATGTAATGACTATGTGTTAATAAACGTGAGTGACAGCAAGGAACACACCTGTGTGTGTGTGTGTGTGTGTGTGTGTGAGAGAGAGAGAGAGAGAGAGAGCGAGATAGAAAGCAAGTAAGTGTAGCACAGTATGAATGTGTGACAGTGTGACAGAACTTAGAGGCACCTCCTGTGTATGTGTGCGTGTATGTTTGTGTGTGTGCGTGTGTATATGCCTGTGTGTGTGTGTGTGTGTGTGTGTGCAAGGGCACCTCCTGTGGGTGAGATCATGTAGATGAACTTCTTGGCGTCGCGCACGCTGAGTGGTGTGACGGGCACCAGTTTGCCAGGCTGCCACACACGGATGCGGTTGGAGAAGGAGACGAAGTTAAAGCGGTCGTTAGGGCCCAGGTCCCGCAGGATGGTGAACAGGGCCTCTTTCGTCTGATGGACAGAGAGAGCAAGATTAGATAGAACAGAAAAATGGAGAGAGGGAAAGACATAGATAAAAAGGAAGAGGAAAATGTGTGTTTGTGTGCGTGAGAGAGAGAAATGTTTGAAAGAGAATAAAAGAGAAGAAAGAGAGAGATGAGAGAAAAGAGGAAAGGAGAAGGGAGTGAAAGAGAGGCATGAAAAGGGGGAGGGCAGAATGAAGTGAGAACCAAAAGAAAAGAGAGTGTCAAAAGGGAGTCAGCTGGCAAAAGACAAGAGCAATAAATTAAGAGGAAGATAATTATGAAAGCATGCAGTGCGAAAGATTGGAAGATTGGAAAAAGATGGAAAAAGGAAGATGTGTGAGAAAGAGAGAGAGAGAGAGAGATTGACAGAAAATGAGTGAAGAGATTAGGGGAAGAGATAGGAAAAAGGTGAGGGGGGACACTGGAGTGAGAGTATACATCATGTAAGAAAAGGAATATTTGAGAGAGAAGAGTAAAGGAAGGATAAAGAAAAAGAGGCAAGAATGAGAGAGAGAGAGAGAGAGAGAGAGAGAGAGAGAGAGTGTGTGTGTGTGTGTGTGTGTGTGTGTGTGTGTGAGAGAGAGAGAGAGAGAGAGAGAGAGATGGCACAGTGCTGTCATATATGGAAAGAGCTGAACAGAGAGAGGCTGTGGTGTCGATGCGGAGCGATAAATAGACTATTGTCCGCTCCCTCAGTGAGCTTTATGGCCTATGGAGATTATGAGCTTTTCTAATACAGGCCCATTATTTATGCTGTCAGAAGAAGCACACAGAAAGGAGAATGAGTGAGAAAGAGGGAGAGAGGGAGAAAGAGAGGGACGGGGAGAGAGAGAGAGTGGGAGAAAGAGTGTGTTCAGAGACATGACATGATGCCTTTGCAGCTTGGACTTTCTTTCCACTAGGGGATGATGCGCTTGAAAGAGGAGAGAGCGTGGGTGTTAGAGGTCAGAGCGAGGAGGGTGTGTGTCAGTGTGTGTGTGTGTGTGTGTGTGTGTGTGTGTGTGTGTGTGTGTGCGTGCGTGTGTGTGTGTTTGCATGCGCAGGGCTTGTGTCTGATGTCATGAAATGGGAAAAAACTGTCACCAAAAATGACCAGTCCACTTACATAGGTCAACTCCTCCGATGACATGAATTAATTCTTTCCACAAAGACACAGAGAGAAGCACACACACACACACACGCACACACACACACACACACATTCCGCACGTGCCTCCTACCCTGCTGTTTCTCAGGGGGTTTGATCCCATCTAACAGTCTTGGCCCCAGACACCTAACAGCTGGATCCTTCAGACACTTACTGTACAATCTATACAAGAGGAGTTGACTACATTCAACCTTCGGCTTTTGTGTGTGTGTGTCTGTGTGTGTGTATGGGTATGTGTATGGTTGTCTTGCTGCATGTCTAAGTGTGTTTATTTGATTGAGGGTTGGGAGCTGCATGTGTGAGTATGTGTGTGTGTGTGTGTCTGGCTGTCTGTCGCTCTGTTTGTGGGTTGTGCAAGTGAAAGAGAGAGAGAGAGATGTGAACATGAGCATGTGTGTGTGTGTTTGCATGTGTGTGTGTCTGCATGTGTGTGTGAGTGTGTGTGTGTGTGTGTGAGTGTGTGTGTGTTTGACTGGGAGCGGTTGCAGATGCCCCACCGTACCTGTCTCATCTTGGTTCCGAGCATGGAGGCGCTGGTGTCGATGACAAACACCACGTTCTTGGGCACCACGGGGAGATCTCTGGGAGCAAAGTAGTGAACAAAAAACCCATCCTCCACCTGAGGAGAGGGAGAGAGAGAGGGAGAGGGAGAGAGAGAGAGAGAGAGAGAGAGATTGAAGAAGGGAGATAAAGAGATGGCGGGGGAGGGGGGGATGATAAGAAAGGCAGGGGGAGTAGAGATTGGAGAAAGTACTAGAAGCAGGCAATAAGTCTCGGTTACACCACTATTACCCTTTTTCTAAGCATCATTGCCCATACAAATCTGGTGTCATTGCTTAGTGCCAGCAGGTTATTCTTTTGTTAAATGACATATTTGTTTTAGCCGTTCTCCTGTATCTAAACATACCACAATCTCATAACCACCACCATGTAAATACACACACACACACACACACACACACACACACACACACACACACACACAGGGTTTCCAGGGTGCTGAAAGGGAATTCACCACACTTCATCTATCAGAGAAGGAATGTACTCACACATATCTCTCTGTATCTGTGAGAATCTGTGTGTGTGTGTGTTTTGTGTGTGTGTGTGTGTGCGTATGTGAGAGAGAGTGAGACAGGCGTACCTGGATGTCTCCGATGCCCATCTCTCTCTCCACATCATACCGCACCACAAAATCTCCCAGAATGCCAGTGGTGGTCAGACGAGCCTGCTGGACGATGCTGGGGCTGAACTTGACCCTGCAGAAGCTGTTGTTCCGCTGCACCACTGTGGCTATGGGCAGTGTGGGCTTAGCTAGAGGTGAGGCAGAAAACAGGAAACGTTTGTGAGAGTGTGTGCGTGTTTGTGGTGTGTGTGTGTGTGTGTGTGTGTGTGTGTGTGTGTGTGTGTGTGCATGTGTAGAATAATGACCAAGTCACAAAAAAATGTGTAGGCAGCTGAGGAAATTGAATAAAGTGTTTGATCTAAATAGCATGTGTGTGTGTGTGTGTGTGTGTGTGTGTGTGTGTGTGTGTGTGTGTGTGTGTGTGTGTGTGTGTGTGTGTGTGTGTGTGTGTGTGTGTGTGTGTGTGTGTGTGTGTGTGTGTATGTGTGCAGGGGTGTAAGAGCAACCACCATTGGGAGGAAATGAGAACAGAAAAGAATAGCACAATCTGGAAAGCAGTTATGGTCAACAGGATTATAGTCATGGAATTAAAAACACTAAAACTGATGTGCACTCACACACTCACTCACACACACACATATACACACATCCGTACCATCTGCATTACTGGCTGCAGTTTTGCCGTTGCGTAGGGGAAGAACCTCTAGGTATGTGACGCGCGAGTGCTCAACGATGGTGACCTCCACGGTTAAGCGACTGACCAATTGGAGTGGCCGTACGCTGGTCACATGCTGGTAATAGCCCAATCGCCTTTGCAGCAGCTCCTCGTACGTTAGCATGAATACGGCAAAGTTACGACCTGGAATGTTGACCGCCATCTTGAAGGTTTCCATGTCACCCTCACTGTAAACAAAATAAAAAGAGGGAGTGTGTGTGTGTAAGAGAGCTTTGTTATGAGAATTGTTCAGGCAAATTATTTTGTAACAACAGACTGTCTCTAGACTGTAGCTACCCTGTCCTACATTTCTTAGGGGTCTTACCTCCTTCTTTCAACATTTCTCTCTCTTTTTTCTCTCCGTCTGTATCACTCTCATTCACTGTCTCTCCGTCAGATTGGCAGACAAATGCGTTCAAAAGAGAGTGAAACAGAACGGGGGGAGAGAGAGGGGGAGAGAGAGGGAGAGAGAGCAGGAGAGATAGAGCGAGCAGAGACAGAGAGGAGTTCCAAACAATTGCATCATCACTCTGGATCTGACATTTTCCTGCCAGTGAGCCTCATCATGGGACATGACTGCTACATTTTTATGGAGAAATTTTATTTTGGAGCGGAAAATCAAACCTCACCCCTTTTCTGCCTGCAACCTCTCTCTCGCATGCGCGCGTGCTTGCTGTGTCGCTGTCCCTCTCTCATTCTTTCTACTTCCTCTTTCTTTCTGTCTTTTCTCCCTCTCTCATGCCGTCCTCTTGTTCCCCCTTTTCCTAAGCCTCTGTAACTGATGGCTGGTGGCTCTGCTGTTGATATGATATATGGCTGCCTGAACTCCTTTACTGTTAATAGGGCTCCACATGTCACCAGACAGTGGGACTGGGAGAGCAGAGCAGACAGACTGGAACAGACAGACAGACAGACCGGCAGACAGACAGATACATAGACAGACAAAGAGACAGAGGGCAAAAGAAAGTCACTAAACTGAACTGTCATAAATTAGCCAGCCAATCAGAGTCTTTCAGCCAATTCCTGTCATTTTAGTGTTTGAGGGTTCAGGGCTAGGAATTAGGAATGAGGGGGACATTGAAATTCAGCCAAAGATATGAAGAAATAGCCCAAGACAGGAGACAAACATACAAACAAACAAAATGATACACAAGAACACACTTGGACAGACAGACAGACAGACAGATGCAAAGACAGAGTGACTGTGAGAATTCACACAGCTGGGAGCACAACACACACATACACACACA
The DNA here is from genome assembly GCA_015244755.2 of Tenualosa ilisha. Taxonomy (NCBI): domain Eukaryota; kingdom Metazoa; phylum Chordata; class Actinopteri; order Clupeiformes; family Clupeidae; genus Tenualosa; species Tenualosa ilisha. Next base: position 285,996 of record PYXC01002067.1, read on the forward strand.
CACATACACACAGGCGCAGTCTCAATATATATTTCACTGTTTAACTGTGCGTGCAAAATCATACCAGCATTCCAAAACCAGTTCTGTGGTTCTCAGCAAGATGCTCAGGGAGGAGGGGGGGGGGGGGGGGGGGTGTAACGCTCAATCTGCTCCCAATTACAGTTCCATCGCAAATGAGCAAATAAATTAACAAGCAGAGTAAACAGTAAACGCAGTGCCTGCCACTGGAGGGCTTAAACTCATCGGAAAGATTGGCGCTGATAGCACAACAGGCCACTACTCAAGATTCTTTTTTCTGAAAAAAAATTGTACTCCAATAAAAATATTTTAACATTATGTAATGTGTGTTTATTTTCATAATAAATTATACTCCTGTACCAGCTAAGTTAGCTACACTCATGGAGCAAAATTCTGCTAGTCAAGTAGAGTTAAAACATTCAGATCAAAAAAGGATCAGCGTAGAGAGGAGCTTGTAATACTTAGGCTTGACCAGCACTTTGCACTTTGCACCAGTATGTTACAGCACTGTGTGTGTGTGCGTGTGTGTGATTAAGGAACCACATAGTGGGCAACTTGACCAGCACACATCTGGAAACCGGAGCAGCAGGAGCTGAGGTTTGGTGTGTGAGACCACGGCCATTTGGCTGGCCGAGCACGCTCTGAATTCACAGCCAGGCAAGGCGGAGACCCTGCTTGTTACTGGGCTGACTGACTACAATAATAATAATAACAGTCTATAACCATGATTGAAACAGCGGCCGAGGGAACGATTTAGTCATGGGCTAAACAGTAGATTTATGCTGGAGTTGTAAAAATAATGTAAAAACACTAAATAATATGGAAAAAATACATCTAACTAACACCATCAGCAACATTCAGTTTTGTTGCATGACCCTCTAGAAACCTAGGAAAATGTGCTACAAATATATTTTTATTTTGTAGAAATTACAGTATAATACAGTATAGTTTCATATAAAGCACAAAAATACATGCATGCACCTATGGGTGCTTTCCACAGCACAGTTTAAACATGAACTGTCCTTGATTATAAATTGTACGTAAACTGGATTTGTAGCTAATATTGCTTAACATCATACACAAACATACAGTATGTTATTGGGTATTCAGTGGGCTGATGCTATTATCAATTATTATTACACATCCTGTCACTCAGGGTTAAAGGAAAAGTCTGACGTAAAACATTCCATATGCCTGTTGCTCGAGCCTGTCAAGTGCTGCAGACAGGAAGAGGAGGGATAAAATTCAGCACAACAATACTGAATCTGTGAACCGCCAGCTAACGCTAAATGAAAGGGCCAATGAAAGTAAATGAACAGAAACCGAGTTTCCTTGCCCTCATGAGTTAGTGTTAACTGCCATTTCGTTATTTGGTCCTCGATGTAACACACTTCCTCTACCTTGAGCAACGGGGATAACAGGGATTGATTTACTAAAGACTTTTTCTTTAAGTGCCTTACTCAGAGGCACAATGGTGGATTTAAACCACAACTTTTCTAGCTACTACATGCTAGCCCGGCTGCTTTGTCACTACTCTACACTACTACAGCAAAGATCATAGAATACTGACAGAGAAACAGTATGTTACTACGGCAGCAAACATGAAGAGTTCCGCATAACATGTCACATTACATCAGAACCCTCTCCCCTCCCCCTTGCGAACATAGAACATGGAGGTTGTCGAACGTTTGTGTCTCTTGCTCCGCTTTACCCTCTCTGACTACAGTGTACAGCTTACACAGCTAGATGGGGCTAGGTTTACAAATGGACAAGAGTGAGATTCTCTGTGGTAGCCTGCATTGAGACTCACCTCTGGTTGTTGGAGGCCGTGTCTTTGGGCTTGCTAGTGGGGTTCTCCTTGGGTGCCCCATCCTTATGCTGCTTGGCCTTCTTCTCCCGGGGCTTGATCTGGCTGGGAAAGACCCGACCTCCAACGATCCTGGTCACACACACACACACACACACACACACACACACACATAATCACACAAATGAATACACACACACACATTCAGAGTCATACTATGACACATAAAAAACACACTCACACACTCCAGTAGTCCACTGGAGTGCTTCTGCCTCCAAAGCAACATCCACACATACACACACACACACACACACATACACATACACACACTCACACACTGCATTGGGAGGCCGTTTCCATTAGGTAGGATATATTTCTGTGAAGACCAGGCATCTTGTTCACATTAGTGATTCATAATCATAATTACAATCATAAACTCATAGTTTTTATTTCAGAATTATACGCAGCAGACAGGCTATTCCACAGAAACTTGCCTCACAGGGTAGGTATGCATTTTGTGCCCTTGGGAGGACCCACATGTACACATGTCATAAATGGTGTATCTGCACTTACACTGCACATACAGCAGATGTTTTACTCTAAGGAAACTCACAGCAGTATATACCCTCTCCTCTGCATCCATATGTATGGGATCTCTCTGCATCAAACCTGGACTCTTGCCTGTGATATTGGCAACTTTGCTCTTCCAATTTAGCTGACATGCAGAACCAAAGTCACTTAAGACGTAGTAGCCTAGACACCCACAAACAGAACACCAACAGCACTCTGCGACATAGAATAGAATAGAATAGAATAGAATAGAACGCCTTTATTGTCATTACACAGAGTGTAATGAGATTCAAAGCTGCCCCATAGAGTGCACACATAAAATGGATTGAAAAGTATGTACAAATCCAATATGCAAAAGAAAAATATGTATATATATATTTACACAACAAAAGATAAAACCGTATAAATAAATAAAATAAATAAATAAATAAATAAACACAACAGGGCTAACGGTTGATTCACTCCAGATAATCCCTTTAAGCAAAGACCATTATAGAGCTCAATTCAGGTCATTAATTTAGGTCCTGAACTACAGTGGCTGTCAAACTGGGGTACCCATGGGGGTACTTGGATCAATTCTAAGAGGTACACAAACTAAATTACTTATATTAAAGTACATATTAAAGTACAGTAAATAGAAGTACTTTCACTTAAGTAGCATTCCAGTGGGTGACTAGAGCTTCTTCCAAAGTACATTTTTGGTTGGGTGTCTGTACTTCTACTCAAGTGTGACTTTCAGGTACTTAATACAACACTGAACACAGAGAGTAGCTCTGTGGTCCTGTTAATCTAGACTACGGGATTACTAACACCAAAGGTATCCACCAGGCAGAGGAAAAGAGCATCTCCAGCTGGTTGCTTTGAAAACCCTTGACCACCCTCCAATTAACTCTCAGCTTCATGGACCTCAAAGGGCAACGGCAACACAAACACCACTACAGATTATTCTCCTCTCTGTCCCGTCACAGACGAGGGGGTCTTTAATCAGTTACAGTGAGAACAACAACTTATTCTCTCTCTCTGTGTTTCTCACACACACCCACACATAGGCCTCCATACATACATAGCCACATGCATGCATGCATACATACACACAAAGATACAAGCACATACCACACACACACACACATATACATACACACACACACACACACACACACACACACACACACACACACACACAGTGATCTTTCAAGACTGTAATTGCATACCACTCATCTACTAACACATTAACAGCTTCAGACAGTTCAGCGATGGTCATTCATGTCCGTGCTCTTCCAGTGAACCACTAATAACACACTGAGACAGGCAGGCTGGGCCGTAACACAGGGGGGTCGTCTTAGGGACCCTGTCACAGACAGTGGGCCCCTGCGTGGGCCCCGCCAGGACTTTGGTGCTGTAAGTGCTAGAACTATGACAATAGAATTTGGATGTTTTGCAAAGATGATTGTTAAGGTTCTCAGGGCGCACAACATTTCTAGCCCAGACAGACAGACAGACAGACAGACAGATAGACAGATAAATATACTGCTAGATGCTTACATAGTGAAGTTGGACACATATGCGGCCGCGGGCATCTGGAAATGAAAGGTCCCTTCTGTAGCGGAGGCGTGCCGGTTGAACATTTTGCAGTACACAGCCGTGAACGCGTACCGGGAGATGATAGTGGTCTTTACCGTCAACTCAGTCATATGCGGCTTGGACTCCTATTAAGAAGGAAGGAATTCATAGATTTGATAAGAACCAATTGAATGCGGTAAACAATTCACCGGGGGACATATGTCTTTATCTCACAGTAAACACAAATATGCTTACAATAGGTTACACTCCTCAGTCATTTTGCTGCCTACCCCCTCGAAATGTTGTAGGCTACAGTTAACTTATTCGTGTTACCTAGAAATCACTAAAGTAAACCAGTTCAGTCTCAGACTTAAGTATTACCCCATAAAAGCGCTCTAGTGTAGACTATTCCAAGTTGGTAGGCTAATAGCCAGACAATTTCAAGATTGGGTATGGAAATGTATGGATGACAAGTCTTGAGACAATTGCCTACAGCTAGGCCTAATAAAACACATAAAGCTACTGATGTCTTCGCGATTATCATTATCCAAACAATCACGGATTGTTTTCCAAGTCATGGCACAAGGCGAAATAGATTTATCATGATGCTTGTTGGCAGGTCCTAGTCTAGCAGTGAGTTCCAAGATAGTTCAAGCGAGATCCCTCTTCAACCCGGTCTCATGCTCTGGCAACTTTCGACCTTCGATTGTGTCATCCCCGAACCGGTGCCAGGATTATTGTTCCGATAGCCTGCAGTTAAGGCACACCCCGGTACTGAACCAATTCTTTAAAAAGTTTCAGACTACTCCAAACAGTGCTTATGCCCGTGATTTTCTTCTAAACTACTGTAGCATGCATGCTTCCACAAATGGAGTTTATTTCGGATGATTGCTTTGCGTACTGGATATGGGAACAGGACAGGTGTGTGTGTGTGTGTGTGTGTGAGGCCTACCTTTGCCAGCATAGTTTTCACCTGCCGACGCTCCCTGCGCGGCGCCTGAAAAGAAGGCGCACAAGTCGGGCTGTCATCACCGCTTTTTCGCATCATCTCACTTCATCAATACAGACACGAACTCTTACCAGCATCTCACATTTTAAGTAAATATATTAATAATTCGTCCACTGCAAGGATCTTGTTGGTGATACGACTAGCTTACATTGTTTTAATACTTATGTTGTTATCTTTATTTTGATTTAATTTCATAACATGCTGTTTCCCTCAAAAAATATTAGTCATAACAGCCCAACATTTTTGATACTCACAACGTTCAAATCTAAATCCAGATCACTCAAAATTTCATCCTCCAATTTAAATTCATCTTCTTGCGCAAATCCAAAAGAGCTGGTGCTCAAGATAAGGGCGCACAATAAAATCCAAATCTCCATATCAGAGGTGTCCCGTGCGGGGCTTCACAACTCCGTCTACGCTGTTTACACGGCATCTACGGGCTGAGGTCCGGTTATTGGGTCCAGGGACTAGGCGAAAAACGTTTCCAGCGGAACGCCCACCCGCGTCTTGGAGTGGCAAGGCGAGGCTAGTTTCCCAATTGCTTTGTAAGTGTTATTGCAGTTACACAGTTACAAAATTTCACACACAGAGAGAGAGAGAGAGAGAGAGAGAGAGAGAAAGAGAGAGACTGCTAGGCTTAAAGGCTCTCACATTCCACAGGTGACAAGATTTGTTTATTTAAATATTAGTTTATTCGCCTCCCAATTGACTTCACTATTACAAAGCCAAACACATTCCATTTTTTTACGGATTGCAAAAATAATTTACATAGCCTTCATCGACAATAGAATTGTTGGGGAAAATCGCTGTTGCCGCAAAATAACACTTTGCAAAGTATGTGCAGGTGTTACAGGAAATAAATTAATATTGTATAATTGTGTAATATAAGAATTAATAACAATGAGTAATAACTGTGTAATATAAGAATTCACATAAATTCCACATTAACTCCGTGCCTCCCCACATTTCAGTCACTTAATGCTGTGTCCATTTACAGTTTCTCGTGTTCTGGCGCCCCCGTGTGGCTGTATGAGTGTCATAATTGTGTGTCTTTACAGCCGAACCGCTGTCATTTCAAACAGTTCACAGTGCAAATACCAGTTTACGTTCATATCTGTTGTGTAACGGTGAATGTGTTATTGTAATCAGGAGTCTTAATTATATGCATCTTAAGTATTTCTCAAATGTCTTACATACAAAACATGTTGGACTTTCAGGAGAATCCCAATTTATGAACTTCCAATTTCTGACAAGAACTTGAACTTAAAGAAAAACTCTGGCCATTTTCAACCCATAGCCTTGATGTTTAAGGTCACCAATTGTTGTCAGCAGGACGAGAACATTTGACCGAACATTTGATAAAACATAGACCAAAAAAGAACCTGAATTTATGAACAGCCAGGGTTTAACAGGGTCATTACATGGCTGATGGCCAACTCACTTTTGCTTACTGTGATTGGCTGGCTTGATCCAACAGGGAAACACTGCCACCCATACCAAGTGCCAGGCTTCTTTATAGTGGTTCTTTCCCAGTCACCTCTACACTGGGAAGCCAAGTTAGCGACCTTTGACCTTTTGATTGAAAAACAAAGCTAAGAGTAAGCATTGATAGAAGGAGAGGGGTCATGATATTTTCTCTGTGTATGTTGACAATTCAGTAAGGCACACAGATATGCTGATGATTTCGCAACTATGTGGATATATCCCTATAAAATGGTCTCTTATCTCACACTAACACTCTCATTCATGCACATTCACAACCACTTGCTATTACATACACTCAAGTGTGGGTCAGCATGAATCTGCATGTATTCACAAACAAACAAACACACACACACACACACACACACACATACACACACGCACACAGGCATTTCTGAGTTTGCGATTCAGATCAAACTAGATTTGTGAACATTTATTTTTTGTTGTACCTGTTGGAGTGTGTGAAAAAATTAAACTAGCACACACCAACACAAAAGCACACACGCACACCCACAGAATCGATTAAAAACCAAGCCATGGGCCAGGTTTCAAAGGTTCCCTCTTGTGATTTTGGGTCAAACGGAGCACAGCAAATATTGACCGGAGCCAAAAGTCCCAACCGCCCGCTACTGTGCAACAGATCTTTAACCCTACATCCCGCTAGTCTGGAACTGATCTGCTCTCTCTCTCTCACACTCGCTCTCTTTTCTCGCTCTTTCTCTCTCTCTGTCCCGCTGTCCCTGTCCCTGTATCTCTGTGAGTTGTTTCTCGGCCGGTCGGAGCACGTCAGATTGTCGCCATGAAGCTCCCAATTTTCCTTCTGTTCAGCACATTGCTCCTCCACCAAACACACACCTTTGAGTTTGTGATTGACGGCGAGTGGGACAGTGAGCCGGTGAGTGTGTGTGTGTGATTTTTTTTTCAGTCTATGTACTTGTATGGCAATGCTTTTTTTCTTTTTGAATCTATCTGTGTATGTGTGTGTGTGTGTGTGTGTGTTTGTGTGTGTGTGTGTGCATGAATGGTTCAGTTTTTTTGTTATTTGTTATTTGTAATGTAATGTAAAATGAGGAGTCTGACCAGGCCTGTCTTGTTTCTGTTCACAAACAGATTCAGATCCTAGCTCTATGGATATATATCTAAAGCTGAGAATCTGTGTGTGTGTGTGTGTGTGTGTTTATTGATATTGACTTTTCATTTGAGAGATTTTGTTTATGTGTGTATGTGTGTGCATGAATGATTTGTTTTCCTGTTATTTGTAATATTAAATGTAAACCAAAGCATCTCTGACCGGCCTGTTCAAAGATGCTTTGGTTTACATGTAACATTACAACATTACAAAACAGAAAAACAAATCATGTTTTCATGTTTTCTGTGTTGTTTCTGTAGCAGTCAGAAACAGAGCCCTCATCTTTGGAACAACACTGCTTCAAATTTAAAAGACATGTCATCCCACTGTTAATCATTCCATTGTTATTTGTGGTGTTTTGTGTAAAGAGATGTTTCTGACTGTCTTGCTTCTTGAACAGGCAGAAAATTACGAAGAAAGTCACTCTAAGGAATTGTCAGTGAAGTTAAAAAGAATAAGTCAGTAGATCTTCTGTCTTTAGTCATGCCAGTCAGTTTTGTGACATTGCTCTGAAGCACCGATGTTTTGTTCATGTGATTAAGATGTACTGTTTAAGATGTTTTCTGTGTAAAGTACACCATAGCTGACAGGAATGACCGAAATAGCCTACTGTTTACAGTAGCATACTAGTATACAGTACAAATTTTCCACTGGTTAGCAATGTTGTTGTGTGAATGGAAAGTGAATGGGATCTTTTGGGGGAGTTTCTGACTTTCTCTCATGCTTCTGTTACTTATCTAGAGCCTGACTGTTACAGAAGCAGAGCCTGCTTCTATGGAAATGGGATCTAATTTTAGAAGACGGGTAAGTCAGGAAATAGACCACCAGTCATGCTAGTCAAAATGCAATGCTATGCTATGGTTCTGAAGCACTGATGTTTTTGTTCATGCGATTACAGTAAGGTGTGTAATCTGCAGGATATTACTGAGGACGTTGTGTCAGGGATGACTGAAAAGTATACTGTGTAGTATAGCATACTGCTGCGCATGCAGTGTGATAGATCTGTGATATAATGGCCCACAGCAAGTGGTTCTTTTACACTTTCTTTCCACCTTCCACTGGTTCTAGCATGTGTGTAGTGACGTCCACTCAAGACTTGTCCACTCTTGACAAGCCCACAGGGGGTTCATGAGGTCATGGCCTGTTGACAGCGAGTTGAACTCTTTGATTGTCACTGACTTACATGGCAAAGCTAAGCCAGACAGTTAGCAGTCAATAGCCGTTTAAAAGCTTAGTGATTTTCATAAAGTGCTTTCCACATGAAGAACCTTTTGTCTGTGAACACTAGACTAGTAGGCTAAGGTTCTTCACAGAGAAAACAACTGTCAGACTCCAAACCACAATACTGAAAATGTTGTACATTTCCTTGTACGTTGTCCATTGCCTTAGACTGAACTTGAGTTAACTCTGGATGTAGAGCACCCATCAGT
>PYXC01002067.1:300000-330000 GCA_015244755.2 Tenualosa ilisha
CATCACGCAAAGCCACTTCGATAAGTTCTTTCAAGGCTCGGAGCTGGTGGTGGCCGGCAAGCTGCAGTCCACCGGGTTCCCCACCCTCCACAGCTTTATCACTGCCTCAGGCGTGAGTCACACTGGGGTCAAAGGTCAAAGGGCAATGGGTCAAAGGGCAATGGGTTACAGTGGAGGGGAGAGTAAGGCCAGTTAACGATCAGAATGACATGAGTTTCAATGTACAATAGATTTGTTTTTCTTTATTTTCTTTATGTCTTATATGACAGTTTTATAGAGACAGGAAATGATTTGGAGAGAGTATCTGGTTCCATGTGGTGAGTGTGGTCAGTGCCACCATTTGAACCTCAGCTCCCTTTTAATGTGCATGTAGTGTTTTAGAAATAAATTGCTTGAGGCAGTTATTTGTTCCAAAATAATACGTTTGAGCCAGTGAAACCACCTCTGAGTTTATATGGGTTTATAAGTAGCCTGCATAAGTATATAGTACCGTAAATATATAAGTTTAAAATTGTAAGTATGTATACTGTCTGTATTTTGATCTCTGAGACAAATCTATGCACTGCAGTTTATGGCTTATCTACAATAGTTCACCTGCAAAATATTTGCAATATCTGGATTTTATGAATGGGCATGTTGGTATGGTTTGTGTGTGTGTGTTTCAGGCCACCATGGACCTAAGCCTGCAAACAGAAACAGACATCACAGAGCTGGATCCCATTCTGAACCAGCAGCAGCACTCTGTGACTGGCTTCGCTCGGCAGATGTGGGCCTACATCACCATCAACCAGCTCCTGGCCGAAAGGTGTGTGAGAAAGAGTGTGTGTGTGTTTGTGTGTGTGTGTGTGTGTATGTGTGCAAGCAAGGGAGTGAGTAGGTTGTGTGTGTGTGTGGGGGGGGGCATGATCATGCAATGCCATAGATGTTTCTTTGGGTCTGATTCCACTGCATGACATGCTGCTGTGTGCAGGGCCCTGGCCCCCACCGCTGCTAAGAAGCGGAAGATCACTCAGCGCATCCTTAGCCTGGCTGTGGAGCACCAGTTTGTCACGCCGCTCACTGCCCTGATCATCGAGAGTGAGAACGAGAAACTGCTTGCTGACTCGCCCAAGGACCCCAAACATGGCTGCTGCGCTGGTGCAGGTGCCTGATTGAAATAATATGTCACACACCGATATGTTCTTTTAGATTCTTCTGAAAAGCAACGCGTTCTCAGACTTGATCCCTCTCTTCATTTTAAAGGACAATTCCGGAGCATTTCAACCTACTACCCTGTTGTTCAAGGTCACTGAATGCTGTCGATTGGAAAAGGAACTAAAAAAAATAGTGCAAAATACACTGAATAGTGAACCAAACTGCAAACTGAACAGGAAAATAAAACTAAAAGTGAGTTTCTGTGCCCCTTTCAGTTAGCATTATCTGCTGGTTCGCTATTAGGTCTGTGTTGTACCAAATGTTTTTTTCTACTGACAGCACCCGGTAACCTTGAACAGGTTGAATAGGGCTATGGATTGAAATGCTCCAGAATTTTCCATTAACTTGTAGTTGCCCAACTGTGAAGCATTTTTTGAAGACATTACAATATGCTGCCTCTAAAAGATTCAACACACATAAGATAGACTGGCCTGCTAGTTTTATATAAATGCGGGGAGATCAGTTTTAATGTAATTGTGAAATGTGAAGAGAAGGATTAATATGGTCTGTCTCCTCCGCAACACCCTCTTCCTTCTTCAGGTATGATGCGGCCACCTGTCCAGCAGCAGGTATATTCCATCCCACCCTGGGCCCGAACAACACCTCCACCCACTCCCAGCACTGCTATAGGAGGAAGCATCCAACAAATCCCAGCTAATAATGGTCCCATCACCGCAGGTGAGGGGTCAGTGGTCATTGTTTGTGAGAATACAATACACTCCCCTCCAGTGTTGGGGAGTAACGAGGTACATGTAACGAAATTACATAATGTAATTACAAAATAAAACTAACAGTAATCGGTTACATTACTTTGAGAAAATGTGTAATTAAATTTCAGTTAGTTATGAATAGCTTCTGCAGAAACATTGGTTATATGTTTAATGTATTATATATTTTGCTATTTCCTCTTGTGCACAACATTCAGTTAGTAACATTCATTTACAGCTTAAAGTCTGATACTAGTCCGATGTGTCTAATTGGTTCTCCTATCATGTTTTAAATCATAACAGTATACTGTAATGCTGTAAGGTTAACCCTGCCAGGTTTCAAAAACTGAAAATTCATTCAAAATGTAAAAGAGTAATCCAAAATTAATCAAATGTAATTAGTTAGATTACTTTGTAAAAGTATTTGAAATAGTTACATTACTATTACATTTTAGATTGGGTAACTTGTAATTGTAACACATTACATGTTCAAAGTAATTTTACCAACACGGCTTCCCTCTGAGCTGGGTTTGGTCTGATAGGCATGGATTTGCGTGGGAATTGTTTTTCAGCCCTGAGATTCAATAGCTGCACCCAAGACTCTTGGTTTATTATTTGCTTGTAATACACAGTAGAGAAAATGCCTTGTGATTATCACAGTAACCACTGAGCAGTTGATCGGTAGATGAATAGCATGTTCATTTGTTCTGTCTGCATGAACCAAAATACAGGTTTCAATACCAATCAAAGCCTTCAATACCAGACTAGAAGTGGCAGTATGAATGTCAGAGAAATTATTGAAGGGTTACGTATTTGGTTGAATCCAGTCATTAAATCCATCCAAATGTATTGCAATAATTCAAGTTATTAACTCAATTACACATGGTTGTGTACTCCTTTAGTGGACAATGATCCTCATTTCATCATTCACCTGCCCAAGAGGGACATGGACGTGTGCTTTAACATTGACTCTGAGCCGGGCAAGATCCTCAACCTGGTGTCGACCCTGGCACAGGTAATACACACTGATTCCTACAACTGATCAGTACACCACAGATGCAATCCACATACTACCTGTTCCAAAGTTATTTTTTGCTTTCATGGAGATCATCTTAATTACTGTATTAGTCTGGCAACCACTATGTGAAAAGGTAGAAAAATATCTAGTATTAGGAGTATTTTATAAAAATAGTGAATTTATGTTCACTTCATAGCAGTGAGCATCCATTAGATACCTGTGAGAAAAATATTTTATTTTCTAAAATATTTAGTTTTATTATTCAAATACAGTACTTTTGTCAGAAAAAATAGTAGGGCATTTTCACGCAAACTGTCATGTTCATAACGCCAACAAAATGCCATGGTGTTTGTATGATGCAAATGATTATGTGAAAAATTTGTGCTACAACCAAGAAGAGTGAATGCTCAAAGTTTATGTAATCATCAGTCATCATACCATACCATGGCATTGTGTTGGCGTTATGGACGTAACAGTTTTGCATGGAATTGCCCATAATATATTATATAATAATATTAATATGAGTGTTTTATTCTCTCCTCAATGAGTTTGACTCCACCTGACCTCCCTCCATCCTGTATGCACCTCTCGTTCTCTCTCTCTTCATCTTTTTCTCTCTTTCTCGTTCTCTCTCTTTCTCTCACTCTCTCGTCCTTTCTGTCTCTGTGGATCAGGTGTTGCGATCAATGGCGAGCTTATAGGAGCCAAAACGCTGCAGAACAGCAAACTGAAAACTTACTTCGGCACCATCAGCGTGTTCTACAGGACTGAAGGAGTGATGGTGACCGTGAGAACTGACCGCATTGACGTCGTGGAGGGGAAGAACAACCATTCATTCTCCTGGAGCGGAACAGCGCACATCAACATCAATGGGTATGTATGTGTGTGTGTGTGTGTGTGTGCGTGTGCGTGTATAATCTTTTTGTGACAGATATCGTTGTAATTTTCACATTGGTAACATGTACATCTATATTTTCTCTGCATCCTTCAGTTTTGACCATCCTCATTTTGAAAGTCTGGTCTGATCTGAGCATTACTCTATTAATTCTCTTGGGTTTAAATCTCCACAGAGAAGGATTCTCCTCTCATCTAGGCTGCAGTAGGCATGCAAATCTATTGAATCCAGAATCTTGAATCTATAGAATCTAGAATCTAGAAAAGTGCATTTCAGGACACCCAAACCATTAGTGTTGTGTGAACTAAAGGCAAAAATGATACAAAGCATTTGAGCTAAAATGCCATTTTTAGTGGATCCATGTGGATGGCCTGTCTGGATTTTACGCTACTGCATACCCAGGGTCTAAATCTCCATAGAGAAGGACACTTATTCCAGGATGTAGGCCTAGGATGTGGTGGCTTAGTCTTGTATTTAACCTGAAAATCATCCTATCGTTCCTCCAGAGTTAATATAGAAGGACTTGTTTTATCTAGGAAGTAGTAGGCCTATGTTTTTGTTTAGTCTTGTATTCAAAAGGAATATCATCCTTTTGCTCCTGCAGGGTTAACAACTAGAGATGGACTCTTATTTCATCCGGGAGGTAGTAGGCCCAGGTGTTTGTTTGGTCTTGTATTCAAACTGAACATCATCCTTGTTCCAGGGTGAACATCTCCATAGAGAAGGACTCTAAGGTTACAGTGGTGGTGGATGGGCGGATCACGGCCATGATGCTCCTGCACCGGGTGTGGAAGAAGCATCCGGTAAACGTGGACTTCCTGGGTTTCTACTCCCCCAACAACAACCAGTACTCGGAGAAGGTCCACGGGCTCATTGGTAAGCCAAACCGGCGCAGAACCTTAAACTCAGCCGTGATGGGGCCAGAACTGGCCCTAGTGTGGATTGACACCGGGGCGGTGGTGGCGTCGCAGTTAAGGAACTTGGCTAGCATGCAAGTAGCCTCGAAAATTGTGGGTTTAAATCCTGGCTGCCACTGTTTGTGCCCTTAAACAAGGCACTTAGCCCTCAGTTGCTCTAAGGGAGACTGGCCCTGATGTAATTGATGACAAATATGTAAGTTGCTTTGGATAAAAGCGTCTGCTAAATATGTAAATGTAATGTAATGACACTGATATCAACACTGTAGATTAACGTGTGTGTATGTGTGTTCTTTTAGGCCAGTTTGCCAATGAGCCGGAGGTGAAGGTGTTCAACATTCATGATGGTCCAGACCCCAAGAAGAAGGAGGGCACCATGGATGTAAAAGGCAACAAGCTGGCTGTCACCAGGTACCAACACCAACACACACACACACACACACAATATTTAATGTGTGTATACTGACAGCTTATGTCAGTTTTTTTCACACAGTTTGACTGTTAAGTCTCCCATCATGTAGAAAATCCACCATTAACCACTATATTGTGTGTGTGTATTCTATAGGGGATGGCAGAAGGACTATAGGAATGATATAAAGCGGGGCACAGACGTTTACTGCTGGTTCGTTCATAACAGTGGAAAGGGTTTCATTGACGGACACTTCAGCAACTACATCGTCCCGTCACTGGACAGCTTTCTTCCCGAGCTCTGACTGGCTGAATGGTGAAAATGAAGAACGCTGATTGGGTGTTCATGCGGCAGACTACTGTCATATGGACAGGATATGAACAGGATTGTGGGACTTGGAGTTTAGACAGTAAAAATCCACCACGCACTGAGTTATTCATAGGGTATGTGTGCGCGCGCACACACACACACACACACACACCTTTACAAGTGGCTGACATAGAAAACAAGGACTTTTGCTTTCTGGACACCAATAAATTATCTTCACACCTTTGCACCATGTTAGTGACAACCAAGTCTTAAACCTTTCTGTTCTACAGGTTAGTTTCTTTTCCTGAAAATGCACCCAGTCTTTGGTGCACTGCTTCACCAGTCTTAAATAATATTATAAACCTGTTTTTAGACACCATTTCCCAAATATGGCAGATATCTGCCTATGAATGGGTGCTATAGATTGTCTTTGGGTCTCATCTCAGCGATTGTTTGTGTTAATGAAAATGTAAAATAAGAATTGTGGTTTCTATGGGATGACAAAGGCCAGAGACCTGGTAAATGATACTAACATGCTAACATTAATTTGTAAACATCTGTGTTACAAACAAAAATGCACTTTCAATGAATATGGTGTACAGTCTGTTAATGATTCAAAATTAAAAAAGCCCTTCCTTATTTAGATGTTTCACATGACAAAGAAATTTATTTGCAGACTCATCCTTTTTAAAAATTACAGTATATAAAATAAATGGAAGAAAAACAAACTACAAAAAAGCAAATTTTTCGTTCAAGTTTTTGGGGTTTCTGACGAGGGTTTCGGATGAGGGGGATACGGTATGTACAAAGAGAGACCCAGCTGGGGAAACAAATGAGGACAGACTGATAGATACTGATAACGATCTGCCAATCAGGGTCAGATCTGATAGATCCAAACCAGGTCAGGACCAATCAGTGCCAGTTCTGATGGATCCAAATCCAGCTGGTCCTGGTCAGTCTGGAGTGATGCTCATCATGGCTACTGTATGGAGAAGCCTTGTGTGTGTATGTGTGTGTGTGTCACTCTGACACAGTAGAGCACACCAGAGGATTATGGGATTGTAGCTAGGCCATCTTGGAGAAGTCCTCATATGGAATGCCTTCCACCCTCTTCCCTTTCATATGACCCTGGAGTGTGTACACACACACACACACCACACACACACATACACAAACACACACACACACACACACAGGTTAACATTGTGTGGATAATGATGTTAAAGTAAGACCAGTCTTTACCACTATAGCTATAGCTCTTTATTTTTGTAGCCAGACATCTACCTCATCCCTCTGGTTAAAAAACGTCAATGGCTAGTAAGACATGTCGGCCTTATGATGTTGACATTGATATCAGCGACATAAACATGATTTGAAAACACTCTAAATGGTTTTGGTTTTGTTAAAAGTTTTAGAATATTCTTTCACTCATAAACTGTCGTTTTTTTGCGTCTCGTGCTTTTCTGGGTAAAAATTCTTGTCTATCTCATACTCACCGAGTCCAGTGTGACACTAGCAGAGAAGCTCTTCTCATCAATCCCCTCTAGAACCGCCTCAGTTCCCCTGTACTGCCCATTCACAATCAGAACCCGCTTCCCTGCAGAACAACACAACAGTAGAATCATTAGCACGCCATGCTCTAGCACAGATCTGACAAAGACAGAATGTTTTCAGTCTCCTTCCAGAAAAGTCTTTCACTACTTATCCATTCCGGCACCTACACCAAAGGAATTTAATGGAAAGAAGTTGCCATAGCAACATGTTACCTTGTGCTGGGATGACTGTTTCCAGGTGAGTTTGGTCCAACTTCAGTTTGTCACCAGAGTCAACCATCTTCACAACGGCTGTATATTTGTTTTGCACCTCCTAGTTAGATCACAGACACACATGCAAACACATATTGAGCCTTCTTGCTACAACAGAATATTATTTTTTAAAGTAAAGTAAAGTTGACTGATATTTAGCAGATGGGTTTATACAACGTTTGTATATTGTATTGTTATTCAAACCTGGGTCGCATGATTGTCAGTCAAGCAATGTAACCGCTGCTATAGGTGTGTGTGTATGTGTGTGTGTGTGTGTGTGTGTGTGTCTGCATTTCCATCGGTTTTACCTTGATCACTCCTTTCTTCTTGTAGTACTTTTCCCCCAGTCTCTTTGTGACAATCTTCACCACTATGTCTGTGTGAAGCCAGTAGTCCAATTTCACCATTGTCTTTTTCTTCTTCTGCTCCTCCATCTAAAAGCACAAATACACACACACACAGAGAGAGAGAGAGAGAGAGAGAGAGAGAGAGAGAGGAGAGAGAGAGAGAGAGAGAGAGAGAGAGAGAGAGAGAGAGAGAGAGAGAGAGAGACTGACTATAAGGGATGGGGATGGAATGATAACTGATGAATCAATACATCAAGATGAAATTCCTGAAAGATAATTCAACGGTTTTCATTATAAATTAGCAATGTATCAAATAATTATTTTACCACATATCCACAAAAATTGTCTGAAATTTTGTCCCCTACTTCAGATTCCCCTCTTCTAGCAGCACAATACCATGTTGCCCACACTGAGAGAAACACTGGAAATTATTTAATGAGTGCCAGTGTTTCTGATCAATTCAGAGCACCCCAAAATTGAGATAATATTGATAATCATAACATTTCTAGTTAGATTGTGGTACCAGGTGAGACTGCGTTTTTTATCTCCAGAGCTCTCTCTGGAAATAGCAACAAAATTGTACATTCTCACCAATCCATGTGAATTTACTTGCAAACCAAAGAGTAGGAACCAGCAATGATTACTTTCGTGCATTACGACTAACAAGCCGATAATAAATGCAATTCCGATTTCATCTATTCTTATGTTTCCTTGGTCCAGTGTTTCAGATACTGCAAGTGTAGGCAGGCAGAGAGAGGCTTCGTTCACTCCGTAATGAGCCACTGAATCATCAAAATGACTAGGAAACTGATAATTTAGCCTAAAAACATTGCCTAGTGTGCCTTTAAATTGCCATATCTTTACATCCCTAGGGTTGACTGGGACAGCAACTGGAGGACCAGAGCAATGCTAACTGATGAGTATCCACAAGACGAGAAGAAAGTAAAATCACAGGACAAGAAGTAGTGGGTAGGCAGTAGGTGGCAGGTGGTAAAGGTACCTCCATGATCTCGTCCAGCGCAGATTTCTTCTTCTTGTCTTTGGAATCAGAGCTGTGAGATGACGGGTCTTTCCTCTTGGTGGAGGAGGCTGCTCTGAGAGCATTGGCTCCCAGTGAGGATCTGATGGAGAGAAGGAGGAGTGAGACATCACAGAGGGAAAGAAAAGAAAGAAAGGAAGAAAGGCACAGAATATGATGGGTAGAAAGTGTGTGTAATACTTTTAGGTTCAAATATCCAAAATGACATAGATGCAGCAACAGAATGTGAAGAAACAACTGCATTGACATTATGTCAAAAAACACATTGTCCAGACATCCACTAAAATGCCGCGTTGTTTAGCCATCCACTGAAGTTAGCATGCAAATCAACTAGCTATGTTCAAGGTTTCGTGTAATATCACATTCTGCCACCGGTGGCAGGACCCTTACCCTTTAGATGGACCAGCAGAGGATGAACACGCACCCTTGCTAAGGTTGAACGTCACTAAAAAAAAAAAAAAGATAAAACAAACATAAATTGTGGGTTAATGGACCAACATTAAGACCAAGGGCCGTGCCATTTCCAATCAGCATATAACTGTGTGTGTGTGTTTAGAGGCAGATGGACTGTGTGTGTGTGTGTGTGGTGTGTGTGTGTGTGTGTGTGTGTGTGTGTGTGTTGCATAGTGCTGTGGTGTGCTAAATTCTGTGTACCTTTCTCTTCCTCACTCTCTCTCACCAGTTCAGTGTAGACTGGCTCCTCCTGCAAACATGCGAGAGAAAAATATTGTAACAATAATCTTTATCATGCGACAAACAAACACACACACACACACACACCGCCTGACTGACCTCTGGCTCCTTGCCCTCGCGTCCTCGTCGGACTTGATCCTCAATGAACTTGGCACTGCGCTCCTCATCATCCAAGTCCTGCTTCTTCTTCTTCTCCTGCTCCTCCTGACGGCGGATCGTCTCTGGGTCGCGATCTATGTACTGGATGTACCAACCTTTAGGTGTCTCGTCCACTTTACAGTAACCTAAGGAACACACACACACACACGGGAATACAATGCACTGATTGTATAGATGTTAGAAACATACTCATGCAGTGGGAGAAATTATATTTCCCCCACGCAACATACTTATCGTACTTGATGCGTAGCTATGATACCACAGAAGTGTGTGTGTGCAAAGAAAGACAAAGAATGACCATACCCTCTCTCCCAAGCCATTTGGTGAAGTCTGTGAGTGTTTCCCACTGTGTGGAGTTCATGTGGACGTGTTCCCTGTTGCTGATGTACTCGTTGTATATAATGTTGTTGTGGACTCGCTTAGTGCCTGCCAATGAAGAAATAAAGACTATGGGTTAAGAACAATTTTGGCTTTCAGCAATGCATTCTGGGTGGCAATAAGACTTTTTAATCAGACAAAAGTCAGCTATGCTGCTTACAGCATTAGCTTTTGCCCAACACAAAAAAGTCCTACCAACTTAGCCAGTCAGCCAAGCTGCCAAGCTGAGCAAGCCCAGTGACTTCAACACACACAAACAGAACCTGACACACTTCCTAAGCAATGGCAAATTGGGTGCCTTTGGTAAAAAGATTTCTATGATAAGAAAGTAGCCCATAATCAACAAAGCTTACTGGGTACAGATTACACATTGCTCTCACTTACCAAATCGTCGTCGAAGAAGCTCTAAAAAGTCAGTCCTGAATTCACTGCAAATGCAATGTCAGATATTCCAAAGTTTTAATATTGTTTACATCTTATGTATGATAAGAAAATATATCTCTATTTTGTTCTATGTCACTACTTGTCTATATCCTATTCTAGACAAGGTGAACTTACTCTGAGAAGTAGTCCATGAACTGGTTTGGGTCCTCGGAGGCCAAGAGCAACTGTCTCTGGTGGGACTCTGACATGCAGTGACATTTGAAACCATTCTGCAACAGAATTGGTAACCAGTACATAACTGACTTGTTATAAAGAAAAGAGGCTATGTTTAGACCAAACACACAAATGCAGATGACAGGATGGTAGAAAAACGATGTCACATGTAAGGTACACTAGTTCTTAGTCTTTATTCTTACGCATTCACTGCATCTGGTACATTTCCAGGAGCTATACTTGTGGAGCGTATATATGTAACAGATAACATTAGAAGGTAAGTTATAATTCGTTTGACTTTAAAGCTTATGCTATTCCAGCCAGCTTACAAAGTTAAAATCAAGACATATTAGGCAAACCACTTTCCTTAACGTTTGGTAGCAAACTTGGTAAACTAACGTTAAACTCACCTCGTCTCGACATTGTTTCTGACACATTTGGCAATACCATCTCAACTTTTGAAGACCCTTGGACTTGATCCTGTTGCTGATCGCTTTAGGACTTAGGAAATCAGCCTTCCCCATCTCCTATGTAAGGCGTTTCACAAATGACTTATTCTTCTGTTTGGTTTCTTTATCAAGTTAAATAGATATTTCGCACGTTTCTTGTTTCCTTCTGCTGTGTTGATTATCTTTCGTCGTATGTATAATACGTCACAGGTTTCTTAGCACAGCCACTATCGCGAGAAACTCATTCCATTTCACTTTATTTGCGCCTGCGCTGTCGGGCCAGTCTGACCTTCATACAAGTGAACATGTTCGCCAGGACCAGCGCGGCTGTGTTCCTCCCACAATGGTAACGTTTGATTTTCTCAATAATTTGACTTCATACGTAGTTAGTTACTTACAATGTGTTAATTGTGCAATATGCGATGAAAACACTTCCATATTCTGTCCGTTCAACAGTTATAACATTCGCAAGGACGCGCTAAGCCGTAGGCCTCAGTCTGCTAACTTGGATAGCGTGCTGACGAATGAACGACCAAGTTGATCTGTCAAGCTAGATGTTAACGTTACCAATTCAGGGGAAAGCGGCCTGCATGATTGACTTGGGCAAAACTCAAATGCAATCACTTCTGAGGGTGGATTATATCTGCTTCTTACACTCTCTGTCTTCGTGCAGGACGCTATATGATTGTGTTTCTAACGCTAGTTTGACTGCCATTAGCTTGCTACATGTCAGCTACCGTTAGCCGACACACTGCAGCCTCTTAGCTGACGTTGGTTAAGCTAATGTTAACTGAAACGGCTTTTTCAATTACCATTTAGCTGCTTAACCAACACGTCACTTTTGTTACATGGAATAGTAATATGCATCAAAATGCCTAGCACGATTGGTTTTCAAATCGTTTAGCTGGATTGTTAGCAAACAGCACAATGTTAAATCTCTGAATGAATCTCTCCCGTGCAGTGGGCAGGTCAGGACCATGGCTACCTTGAAGGACAGTAAGTACTTTTTAAAAACTACGTCATTGTGCAAACTAAACGACACACAAACTGTAATTGTCAAAAGATTTTTGTGTAATCTTTGTGAAATGGATTTTGAATTTACGTTCTGCCGTGTCGAGAAGATGTGCAAGTGATTGTTTTGAATCATGATGGGCTAATTGTTGATAACGTTTGACTGACGCTCAACGTCACTCTTGTCAATGCTAGTTACCATCCGACTCAAGGCTGTGAAAAACATCCAGAAAATCACCAAATCCATGAAGATGGTAGCCGCAGCCAAGTACGCCAGGGCTGAGCGTTCCCTCAAGCCTGCCCGTGTTTATGGCACTGGTGCCCTCGGTAAGTGTTGCCATTCTACCCTGTCACGCATTTCACACTAAAAGGAATGAGTGACACAATCCATCATGCAGCATTACAAACATCACTGTTAGGATACAGGTTAGGAGCTGTGCCAGACAACTGGCACAATTGGCAGACTTGGTACTTGTTGCTTGGCAGGTCTTGTGCATTTTGATAATTCATTCATTTAACAATATATGTTTTTCCCCAAAGTCACTTACAGTGGTGCACCTCTGCTCCATGGCTATTCAGGCCATGACCTTGATCATTTTGGCCTTCTACACTACTAGCTGAGCAAACAGATTATACACAGAGATGGATGATGTATAGACAATATACATATTGTGTACATATAAGATTATGTATAATTTTAGACCAAGGTTACATACACGTTTACATTTATTTACAGACACTTTTATCCAAGGTGACTTGCATTTTGTCAGCTATCAATTACATCAGGGCCAGTATCCTCTAGAGTAACTTTGTGTTAAGTGCCATGCTAAAGGGCACAATGGTGGCAGCAGGGATTCGAACCCACAATTTCCAGGCTACTAACAAAGTGTGGTGATTTGGGCTCTTTTATTGTTACTGACTTGTGTTGTGTGTCTTTGCACAGCTTTGTACGAGAAGGCTGAGATCAAGGCCCCCGAGAATAAGAACAAGCACTTGCTCATTGGCGTCTCCTCTGACCGTGGTCTCTGTGGTGCTATCCACACCTCTGTTGCCAAGGCAATGAAGGCTGAGATTGCCAACTTGACTGCTGCTGGTAAAGAGGTGATGCTGGTCAATGTGGGAGACAAGCTAAGGGGCCTGCTTTACAAGTACGTACTTGACATGTACTTACTCACACACACACATTAATATTTGCTCACTGGGCATTCATTATTCTGTGGAGAATCTATACCGAGCTAAATACCTCCCATAGTCTGCTACAACATGACTTGCACTCCTGGTGCATTGATATAATATCCCACATCTGTACGGTACTGTACACATTCTTGTACATCGTTAAATTGTGCAGTTTGGTAGTTTTGTTTTTGACTGAATCTTGTCAGTGGAGAAAATGTGCTCTGTTTGGTTATTCTGTGTATCTTGTGATGCGTGTGTGACTGCAGGACTCACGGCAGCCACATCCTGATCAACTGCAAAGAAGTTGGCCGCAAGCCCCCCAGCTTCACAGACGCCTCGGTGATTGCCACTGAGCTGCTCAACTCCGGTTACGAGTTCGACCAAGGTTCCATCATCTTCAACAGATTCAGGTACAAGGTCCCCATTATATCTTTCTCCTGTTCTTTCCGTGTTCTCTTTCTCCCACACATGCTCGCTCTTCCCCGCCTTTCTTACGACAACCTCACTACAGCCGTTTGTCTTCATCTTTTTTTTTTTGTAATTCATCTACACCTTGTCATTTATAACCTCTGCACAGTGTAATACCACATAGACAGAATTAATTAATGTTACAAAATGGCTTATGAGTTTCTGTAAAAGCTCCCATGTTGTTCAAAGAGCACTTGGCTTCTGAGTCGTGGGTTCTATTTCCAACGGCCACTATTGCGCCCCTGAGCAAGATACTTAACCCAAAGTTGCCTCAGGGACAATGCTCCTGCAATTGCACTCTTTAAATTGCTCTGGGATTCTTCTCTCGAAAGCATTTTTGGCTAACTTCTTCCATCACAAGCTAGGTAGTTATGCCATCAGGTGTAACAGTATAGCTTCCAAAATTGCTGCTGAACTTAGCCAACAATGCTTTCTAGAAACACACCCAAAGTACATCAGCTAAATGCACATTTATATGAATAATTCAGTGAGCACTACCTGTGTATAGAGCAGCACAGTAATATGCAGCCATGCAATTTTGGAGTCAAAATGCACAGAATTTTTGATCAGACGAGACAGAAGCCCTCTTACCCATGCCTCAACCATATGAGTTCAAGAAGTGATTATGGAGCTGTGTGCACTCACCTGTTTTTGTTTGTTTGTTTGCTTTAATACAGGTCTGTGATTTCCTACAAGACAGAAGAGAAGCCGGTTTTCTCCATGGAAACAGTAGCTGATGCAGGTGGGTTGACCTTCTGAAACTGTCCCTGTATCCGAGCATTTAAAAAAAAAAAAAGAAGAAGAAAAATTCTGATGGCACTAGTCGAATCCCAGTGTCACTCCTAAGCCCTGAGCCTTTAAGGACTTGACTTCATGCTAGGCAGATTCATGCCAGTTAAGTCTTTGAGGGTTTAGGACTTGGGGTTAGGGGGAACATTAGGATTTGCTTATAGAGTTGACTAACTCATAAAGCCCTCCCCTTGCCTCTGTACAGAGACCATGGGCATCTACGATGACATTGATGCAGATGTCCTAAGGAACTACCAGGAATTTGCCCTGGCCAACCTCATCTTCTATGGCCTCAAGGAGTCAGCCTGCAGCGAGCAGAGTGCCAGGATGACCGCTATGGATGCTGCCAGCAAGAACGCTGGTCAGTGGCCACTTGCACACATATTAATCACATACTAACACAAGACACACAAGCCGCTTTGCGTTTATTTTTTTATTTTTTAAACACACACGTTAGGGGTTTCTTTGATTTAAAAGATGCAGGCCCTGGAGCATAGAGGCCACATCCATACAAACCATAGGCACTGGAAGCTTTTTACCCTTGACCCAGTCATGTTGACCTGTGACATTTTTTTTTTTTGTTTTTTCTTTTTGGTCTGTGTGTATATGACCTTTCTCCTTCCATAGGTGAGATGATTGACAAGCTGACTCTGACCTTCAACCGTACCCGCCAGGCCGTCATCACCAAGGAGCTCATCGAGATCATCTCTGGTGCTGCTGCCCTGTAGGTATCTCTCCTATATACACACACACACACACACACACACACACACACACACACACCCTTACAACATGCTATTCCTGTCATAAATCATCTTTCCTGTTTCATGAACACACATGAACATTGCATACCATGATTCACAAATACATTCCTATTGCTAATTTTGGTTTGCAGTGTCCCAACATGTCATGATGTCTCCCTCCAAATGCTCAACTACACTAATTGCTATGAACTTGGGGCTCATTACTCTAACATACAGTCCAAGTTTATGAAGCACTCCTCTTTGCCTACCCTGCAACTAAACTTAGAGGTTGGAAATGGGGATCCTGTCTGAGTCCCACTTCCCCCTCCTAACCTCAAGCCCAAGCCTCAAAGAAGCAACTGGCATGAATCAACTAATCATTAAGTTAATTCGTGGCTGTAAAGTCTTAGATTTTCAGGGCTTTAAGGGGGCATTGAGTTTTAGACATGGACATTGAGTTACATGCAGGGAATATTCCCGTTTTAAACGGAATATTGGCAGTATTCAGTTTTGTATGCGAGTAATGAAAACTCATACTGATCGTTATCTTCTGAATTTGCCGTATTCTGGTTTCTAAAAACCCAAATAAATTATTTGATAAAATGAAAGATATGCCTGAATTAAGGGTCATGTATACACCTTAATCGGAAAATGCTCCCTACTGGTGCGTTTATTTCGCATGTGGGCATGTTCAGTTGGCATGACGCATCCAATACAAGGCAACTTTGTAATCTACATCAGTGACCTAACCTGAACATAGTGACTGATATTTAAATGAGAATATTCCTGTTGCATGCTACTCATGCACACATGTAAACGGATCATTCAGGATCTTGCCCTAACCAGAATGTTGACCTTATTCTGAATTTGCTGTGCATGCCGTCGTCACTGCAAATGGTTAAGAGGGTGTGCTTCTTTAAACCTGGTACTGGACACTTTTCCTTATTTGTGGTTATTGTTGTGTTGTCCAGCATTCTAATTTAATCAAACACTAATGTTTCATCACCCCACTAATGCCGCCATCTTCCCTTGACTCCCATCATGCACCTTAACATCACAGGAACTGAGCTAGTGGTGACTGAGGTAACCTGATAATAGGGCTAGCCTGTAGCATACTTGCCTGTAGAGGCCCTCACATCAACCTTAGGGGTGTGATGGCAGCAGGCATACACTAGCTGTAGTGTGTGTGTGTGTTGAAGGTGTGTGTTAACTTAAGTTGTGTGTCAGTGGCCTCTCTCTCTCTCTATTTTTCTGAATTCTATCGTTTTACTATCATAGGGAGATCAGAACTAGAAGCATTCCTCTCTGTACTGTAAACCTTTCTAAATCAGAGTTGCCCGGTTTAATTTGTACACACAGGGCCACAGTGTCTTCAGGTCCTCTTTACCTGAGTTTGGGCAACCCGGGAGTCAGTCTTTTACTTCAGTACACTCCCTCATCATTAAAATATCCGCACAATCGGTTGTGTGTCCATTGTAGTCTTGATCAATTCCGACCTGCAGTTATTTGAGGCTTTATGAATTAAATGGGCAACTCATGATGCATCACAAATGCTGATTCTGTGAACAAGTGATGTAAAATCTAAGCACATGCAGACAGTGTGTTTGTGTGCCTTTACATTAGTTACATAATCTGACACTTTAAGAAACCCCTCAATTGGCTTTGTAGTTTTTGGACAATTATAGTAACAGTGCGATTTTGACCAGACCCATAGTGGTTTCCAGTCTGATCTTTTTAAGTGTCACTTTGTAGGGCATGCCTATGTAGTCTTATTCAGTCATTCTAATGGGCATTTTTCTCTCTCTCTCTTTCCCAACCTACAGGTAAGCGGACAACCAGTCCCACCATCTGCGTGGTCTGGCGTTCATCCCTCCAGTAGTTCAGTCAACTGGTGTCGAAAGTTTATGGACATGCGTGCTTCTATTTGTACAATATCTGTTAAAATAAATAAACCCCTCTTACAGAGAATTGTCCCCATTGGTTGTGTTATGCCTCATCTTCCCGAGGTTCTTGAAAAGAGATGTTTTATCAGAATACTAAAATAAGAGGTGTGTGTCAACATTAAAAATGTCTCTCAACACCAGTGATCGTGTGGTTATGGTGTCATTGAAAATACAAAGTAATGGTAATTTGACTGCTGAGTATGTGGGAAGGTTCTACCAACATTAGACTCCTTTCCCTCACACCAGGGAACAAGTACACAATGGTCTTTGAAATGAAGACGTAGGTCGGTGAGCTCACGATACACACATACTGTTGGGTAAATCCTTCCATTAAGCAACTCAAGTGATCCCTAATGCCAGGCTTCCCCTCGGCTTGTGATCTGCCCGTCTAGTGTTTCCCCCTAGCCGACTAGCAATTACCGCCATCGACACGTCGCCATCACTGTTGTTCGTCCCTATATTTGCTAATCACATAAGTGCCGGATCTTCTCCGATATCCGATGGATCAACAACTATTTCTTCATTAAATACTACGGGGCGGGACAGCCCAGGGATCAAATTCAGCACGTTGGCCTCCATAAAAGGCAGGGGGTGTAGTATATCTGAGACAGTATCAAAAGGTGAAGTTCGGGGTCAATGAACGTAGCTTAGTCAATGTGGCCGCTCTTCTACTCTCACTAATAAATGAACGGACCCAGGGGAAAGTTTATTTGGCCAGATGGCGTCTCATTCATTATTCAATCACCTGTCATCAGACGCTGCAATCTGAAGTCGTCTTGGCAGGCCTTGTGCCACTACGCTCAACATGAGAGCGTACGAGGTCTGCGAAACGTTATCCGGGATAAAAAAGCTCTTATTTGATACACCACCAGACTATTTTAAGTCGCAGCGAAAACAGCCGCAGTGGTTGAGGTTGATTGGGCGAGTCCCAAGGGCTTTGTTTAAGTTTCATTGTTCAGCCCCGGTTGCATTACAAACTGGAAAAGTGAAACGTAACGTCAGAATTTCTGCAAATGGAGAGTAAGCGATGGTTTTACAGGAGTTGACAATAGTTTATTTGTGCACGACGACCAATTAGTTTTAACCAAGGCTTTAACAATGGAACAAAACTTTTCTTAGTTACACTAATGCACTCTTTGTCGTAATGTTAACCCGGCCCGGCCAAGGCAATTAGCCAATGCCAGCACAATCGATGTCGCTTCAAGCCTGAATATGGTATCCAATCGACCCACTCGGCAAATTGATTGGTCTGGGTAAGGAAGATGGCGGGTCCTGCAAAAGCGCCAAACCCCTATTCTTCTGATTGATGAAAACAGTACCAATTTTTCGTGTTTGTAACAATTAATAGCACACATATTCGAGTATTGACATCATGAAGAGGAGCAACGCTTGTCGGACGTAACGGCTAGAAGGACGGCCGAGAAAGGCCGGCGAAATGAGTGAGAACTATGCCCGCTCTGCGTTGAGGGTGTCGGTGGCTCAGATTTGCCAAGTGCTGGGCTGGGATGCAGTACAGCTAAGCGCTTGTGATCTGCTGTCCGATGTTTTGGACCGCTACATTCAACAGCTGGCCCGAAGTTGTCATCGCTATGCCGAGCTCTGTGAGTAAAACATATATTCACACACGCTCGTGTTTACTATCTCGGTCCTAGTCACGTTGTTGCCAAGCGCCTCCCCCTCTGTCTCTGTAGAGCTAGCTGGCTACATTTCTTAGCCTGTTGCTGTGAATGTGAGAGCTCTGTATGTAGAGGTATATCATTTGTAGGGCTAACGAAGATGTTTTTAAAACACAACCTTCCATTCTTAGGGAATTTTGTTTCCAGTCTATGAAGAACAAATTGAGTCGTTTGCTGTTTATTAGTACATAATGCTTTAGCATCCTGTCATAGCATCTTGGCATAGTTAGCATTCTACTTTGCTGTGTTGCTGTAGGCATGACTGAGAATGCGACTAAGTTAGACGTTGTCAGACCACCTATTCACCTATTGAGCTTACTGACTTTCTTAAGCGGAAACTTACCCAATTCAGCCTCCTGTTGCAGAATGTCCAGTTCCACCATAATGTATTTCTATAACATTTTAACACATCACTAGGCTAGCTAACCAACTCTCACTTACACCAGTCTCTTGTGAATTGAGTGTCTTCTTTGAATTCGTGTTACTATCTAAACAGACAATATGGATTTTACCTTTCTGTTTTCCTCCGTTTTTTCATCTTTGAATTGTGGTAATGACCTAACAAATGTAATATATTCAATCTCATAACTCACCTGCCTAACATCCAAAGATGAAAAACAAAGAAAATCAGAAAGGAATTTAATGTAGCGGTAAAGATTAAAGGCATTATGCATTAGATCTAATCTTAAGCTGCATAGAAAGTGTATAGATAAGAGAAAGGTAGGTAAAGAAGATAGAAGAAATCTGCTTTAAAGCCACTGCTTTTTAAAAATGAAGCCTCATACTTCTCTCTTAGACGGCCGAACTGACCCGGTGCTGTCGGACATCGGCCGGGCCTTTGGGCTCCTGGGGGTGAACCTGTCGGAGCTGGAGGACTTTGTAAATCACCTGGAACCAGTATCCTTCCCTCAGACCACACACCTGTTCCCCGTCACCAAGAGCAGCACGCTGCAGTTCCCTTCGCCCAGTGAGGAGAGACGAGACTATATCCCTGACTACCTGCCACCTCTCGTCTCCCTGCAGGAAGGTAAGACAGAGACAGACCACCTCTTCCAATCGTTTGTCTTTTTTTCCCTTTTGAACACCCTAAGGCAAAGAGACAGCCTCATTACTTGTATTGTAAGATATTGGACTGTTGATGTTTTGGTAGAGTGAACCCATTTCAACAGAGATCACTTTCCATAGAAATGAATGTCAGCAAATACGTTAGTATTTAGGAAAACACAAACAAAAGAAACCCACAAGCATCATCCAGTCAAAACACACACAAAAAAGCTGAACATTCCATGCCCCTTCAGTCTCAAGAGCCCATACAATAGCATTACACTAATACAATAGCACCACATAAGAAAACATTTCAGAGATTTTGAATTACATGAGTGAGTGCATACTTCACTCTTCCAGAATCATTTGCATAGTATTGCAACTGCATGCCAAATCACTGAAGAAGACTTTGAAGTCTCAACCAGTGTCAAACCATCTGTCATCACTTATTGAGATTTCCAGGTTAATCTGTTTACCAAAACAGCCACAACACAGGCAGCTTCAATCAAACCAACCTTGCCTCCGGTGTCAGTTTCACAACTAGGTCATTGGAGGACGTGTTCAGACAACAAGTGTTTATTATGGATAAGGTCATTAATTGTCAGTTCAGACCTCAAATACTCAAATAAATGAACACTGAGGAGTTATTTCACTGTTAGTATGTTTAGCTACGAGCAAAATTCTAACTGAGGAAACTGTAAGGATTCAAGGGCCCAGTGGAATCCACTGCATTATTTTCTGTCACAGCTGGTAGAACAGTGTGGTCCCAATAAAACTATGTTGTTACAATGCTTAGAGACACACCAGTTATTTCACATGTCCAATCCAGTTTTCACAAAGAAGAAAAATCGCTTCACGTTACGTTTCCCAGCCTTGCTTGTTAACTTTAATAGCTCTGACAGACTAGTGGATGTCTAAACACAATTCCCCAAAAGTTACTATGCTCCTTTCTCTGTCATTGCACAAGTGTGTTGTATTGTCTTGCCTAGCCACTCGTAGCATACGCTGGAGGAACTGGAATGCCATTTCAAAGCCTGGATAGAGATTTTCAGTTGAATCAGTCACAAAGTTAAACATAAAAGGGAGATCCCGACACAAATCAACCCATAACCCTGTCACGGAGTGCTGTCAGGGGAGAAAAAGATTTAGAAAATTTGGTACAACACAGACCATATAGTAAAACAAAAGCGAAACGCTAACCAGTGAGGGCATGGGAACTTAGGCCTCAAACAACAGGGCTATGAGTTGGTTTACCCTGGAATATGCCTTTAACATCTGTAGAGCATCCCATTTAAACTTTATCCATGCAGACTTTGGCATATCAGATGACTTGCCATGCTGACTTTACACCCATAATATGGCTTGTACTTAATCATGGTTATTTGCAAATTGTTCTCTCTCATGCCACTTGCTGGCTCTGTGCAGTGTGGAATTTGTGTGTGGACATAATTGTTGAGCTGGTGAAAATGATAAAAAATAACACCCTGTGAGAAACTCTCACCATGACTTCTTGTGAGGTGTGTGTGTGTGTGTGTGTATTGTATTTATGTGGAGTCACAGAGTAAATTCAGTCTCCAGCATCAGATTTAAGGTCACTTCTTCATGTTCCACCTGGATTTGATTATTTTTCCTGCATAGCAAAGAAAATGTTATACTGTTGAATTAGATGTACATGTCGGCTACATATGTATGGAGCATAAATATTTACAGGACGTGTTTGAACCAGGAATATGTTAACATTTAGTTGTGTGAGAGTGTGAGTATATGCTATGGGCCTTTGAAAGTTTGTGTGTGTGAAAGAGTCCCAGACTACTTAAGCTTGTCTTGCTGATATTTGTGATATTAATTCTGTGTGTGTGTGTGTGTGTGTGTGTGTGTGTGTGTGTGTGTGTGTGTGTGTGTGTGTGTGTGTGTGTGTGTGTGTCTGTGAAAGAGAGAGAGAGACTCCCTCCACAAAAGAGTTTTTAAGCACATTGTTGTCTTGGATTCTAAATTAGTACATTAGGGTCTAATGTCTTGTAATGTTTTGTGTGGCTTGAAGAACAAAGGAGGGAAAAGAGAAGTAGAACTAAAGAGGGGAAGAAAGTGAATGAAAGGCAGATGGAAAGAAAGAAAGAGAGGGTGAAAGTGAGAGAATGAAAGAGTGAGCGAGCGAGCGAAAGAGAAACCTGTTTCTGCTAGAGCCTTGAGCCTCTGCCAGGAAAACTTCCGATGGGAAATGTCTGCTCAGTACCCATGCTGGCACCAAGCTCTCTTTCTCTCTCTCTTTTGCTCTCTCTCTCGCTCTCTCTCTTTCTCGCTCTCTCTCTCATGCACTCACACACACACACCCATACTCACACACTTGCACTTATACATTCACACACACCCTCATATCACACACACTCTTTCTTTTATCTCTCTTTCCAGACCATACGTTTTCCCTCTTTATCACTTTTTTGGTCTTTCGCTTCCTTTACTCTCCATTCTTCACTTTGTCCTTGTTCCCCCTTTCTTCCGTTTGTCTCCTCTCTCCTTCTACCCCCCATTATCTTCTCTTCTCTTCTCTTCTCTTCTCTTCTCTTCTCTTCTCGTCATCCCCTCTCTCTGATGGTTCTCTCCATCCTCTCTCTCTCTCTTCCTCTCTCCTCCCTTCCTCTTTTCCTCCTCTCTCTGTGGCTTTCTCTCATGTCGGAGGGTCCTGGGGTTCCCGACGGATGGAGACTTTCACAGCAGGACCACCAAGCCGGCAGACAAACACAGAGTGTGTGTGTGTGTGTGTGTGTGTGCGTGTGTGTGTTTGTTTGAGTGAGCAAGAGGCAGTGAGATTGTGTGTGGTGTGTGTGTGTGTGTGTGTGTGTCGATGGGGGCGGGGGGGTGGGGGTGATGCAGAGGGAGCTAAGGAGAAGTACATAAAGGGGGTGATTTGAGGACAGGCAGGAAAGTGACCAGCTCAGAGGTCCTCTGGATGGGGTAACCGAGTCAGAGGTGTGAGATGTGATGGCAGACAGCGATTGAAAGTATCAAGGATCTTTGGGCGGTGTGTGCGCACGTGCGCATGTGTGTGTCTGAGAGACAAATGTGTTTCTGAGGTGTTGTGTGTGAGTGTTGTGCACTGCGTGTGTGCTTCAGAACACTGAATGTTTTGTGTTTCTGTGTGTTTGTGTGTGTGTGTGTTTGTGTGTCTGACAGACAAATGTGTTATTGAGGTGTTGTATGTGTGCGTGAGTGGACTCTGTTGTATATGTGTGTTTGTGAGTACTGAATGTTTTTTTTTTTTTGTTATTTGTGTGTGTGTGTGTGTGTGTGTGTGTGTGTGTTGGGCCTGTGTGTCTGGGGCTGTAGTCTGGCAGGCAGGGCAGTCAGGCTAACTGGGCCTGGAGCCAGAGCCCAGCTGGATGCCTCTCCGCCCGAGAGTGGAACACACCCTTACCCCCCTCTCTTTCATTCACTCACTCTGTCCCGCTCTCTCTCTTTTGCTCTCTCTCTCACACTCACTATGTCCCTCTCTCTATCTGTCACTCTGCCCCAGAGAAACACACCCTTATTCCCCTCTCTCTCATTCCGCCCTTGAGAAACACATCCCTCTCTCTTTCACTCTCTCACTCGCCTGCGCACTAACTCATTCTGTTTCTTTCTGTCTCTCATTCTCATTTTCACACATCGATAGTCAGTTACTCTCTCTTTCCAGTCTCGCTCTCTCTTTCTGTCTGTCTGTCTGTCTGTCTGTCAGTCACAAACACACACATATTTTCCTGGTCTTACTTATGTACTGTCTACCTGTCTCACACGCTTTCTCTCACTACCTTATTCACTCAATGTGTCGTTTCGCTTACACACACACACACCACACACACAACACACATACACAGCCTCTCCTTCCGTATGTGTCCTACTTTTTGCATGCTCTGTCTTTTCTCTGCTCTCTCTTCTGCAGTTTTGTTTCCTTGTCTGTTTTTCTATAGCTTTTTTCTCTCCTTTCTCTTCCTTTCCTCTCTCTCTCTCTCTCTCTCTCTCTCTGTCTCCTTCCTTCCTCTCTCTCCTGTCCATCGTCTCCCCCCTGCTCTGTCTGGACAGATGAGGTATCCAGTTACTGACACTTAGTACAGTCAACCGACTCCAGCCCCCCCCCCCCCCCCCCCCCCCAACACACACACACACACACACACACACACACACACGCACAGATACACGCACATCGTCATCTTTCACCACCTGAGTGTTTGTGTTTGGTGTTTCCACGGTTTTTGTCAAATAAATGGAGATCTGAAGAGGTGAGGTTGCCTGTGTGGGTGCTGTTCTCTTTATTGCCACCTGTGGGCGCTGTTTGATCAGAAATGAGAACGGAGAAAGTGAGGGGCTTTGGCTGTCTAGAGAGCTCAATGGCTTTTTTGGACCAGTGGCTTCCTCATCCCGCTGTGGAGGGAGGAATTGACTGCTGTGCATGCGTGTGTGTGTGTGTGTGTGTGTGTTTGTGTGATACTGTTCGTGTGTGTGTGTGTGAGACCGCGTGTGTGGGCGTGTGTTAGGGATTGACATATTATGCCCATTTAGCTTCTGGTCTGTGGTCAGTTTGCATATGTTTCTCATTACACCACTGGCTTTGGAGAGGGGATGAGAGCACTGGCTCCAGAACTGCTGTCCCTGATGCTCTGCTTCTAGAATTGTTGTGAACTGCGTTCTGTTTACAGAACTTCTGCTTATGATTTGCTAGATTTGGAACCATCAGAGACTGCTCTAAGGCCAGCTATTGAAAATGAATATATTTTCCTCGTCCATATTTCAAAATAATTACGTCCACACTATGCCGGAGAAAGCTGTCAAAAACACTCCAACCAAATAGGTAACCAACCGAAGAGGGACCGTCACTTCAGAATGCAAAACTCTGTTTTCGCCACACGTAGTCACTGAAGCTGGAGATTTCAGAAATCTCCACTGTGGCTGGAGGCCGAGTTTGCAAAAGTAGCCGGCCTCAGTAACTGAAACCTCTGTTTACGTGTGGACGATATGTTCAACCACATCAATGAGTACCTGGTTTTATAAAAACCCAACTACGTGTGTGCATGCCCTGAGGTTAATACGCTGGTTTTTAAACTGCCATCTATGATGTTTTGGCTTTTTAATTAACAGTCGTCTGCTATTGTGTCCTACTGATAGAACTTCTCTGTATGATTTTCTGGATCATTCTAAAGACCAGTGCACTGGTTCCATGGTGATCTGGCTCTAGAACCATTTTTTATGATTCCGGGTGCATCTAGAAACTGCTGTTTCTGATTTTCTGAATGTCGACATGCTGTCTGTGAGGAGAGCAGAACATCATTGCATGGAGCTCGACTGCTGCACTTATTGTGTTCGGAGAGCAACATTTCACTTGTCTTTGTCACTTGTTTTGCATGAAAACAATTAGGGTTCTGGTGATTAGTCGCTCAGTTGCTTGCATCTCTCATTCTGAGCCATAATCTTAACATAACCATCATCAGTTTATTGTTTGATGTCTGCTTTTGGATAAAAGTGTCTCCCGCAAACATAAACAGATTTAACATTAATTAGTTCTGTAGTTGTTTATTAACCTTCTCCTGGCTAGTTAGTGATTTTAATGTCTCTGAATGCCTCTGTATGTAAAATAGTGTACAGTATTTACCTCATCCAACAAAGAAATAAATGCCTGCTTTTACGGGTTGTGCTAATCTAGTCAAATTTAATAACTTTTCTCTTCTTGTGTATCTGATGTTGGGTGTGTGTGTGTGTGTGTGTGTGTGTGTGTGTGTGTGTGTGTGTGTGTCTGTGTGTGTGAGTGCGTGCGTGCATGTGTGTGTGTATGTGTGTGTGTCAGCACTTTTACTTGTGTGTGTGGTCCTGATTGTGTTTCAGTGTATCCGTGTCCTGTGTTTACTTCTGGTGCAAGCTCATCATAGCTGCACGGTCAGTGCTGTGTTAAGCAGCAGATCATTCTGTCTGTGCGTGTGTGTATGTGTATGTGTGCAGTGCGTGCGTGTGTGTGTGTGCGCGAGTGTGTGTGTGTGTGTGTTAGTGTTAGAGAGAGCGAGTGTCCTGCAGGCCTTGTTTGTCTATTGTGCTGGCGCTTGTTATTGTTTACTCCTTGGGGGAGAAGAAGGCAGCGATTGCATCTGAGCACTGAAATTACAGCGATGGGCGTCCGTGATAAAACCTCTCCGCTACGCGAGGAGAGACACGTCGCTACCGCTACCGCTACCCCCTTCTGCCTCCTCGCTCCTCGCTCCTCTCTCCACGCCAGTGCCCCCTCGCAGGCAGCACTAAACGAGCCCAGAATCACCTCTTGCTCCCTCCACCATGCTCCCATCACCTCCCCAGCTGCCAAAACAGGCATTATTAAATGATGAGTTGACCTGTGTGTGTGTGTGTGTGTCTGTGTCTGTGTCTGTGTCTGTGTCTGTGTGTTTGTGTGAGTGCGTGTGTGTGTCTGTGTGTGTGTGTCTGTGTCTCCTGATGCTTCGCAGACATCATCAGTTGATGACAGATACACTCAATTTAGTAGGCAGTGCGCTGAAGCTGTGACTAGACCCAATCAAACAATGCCAGGTCATGAAGCTCCTCTTGGGCCGCATTTAACATTAGCAAATAATGCCAGACCTGCCGGGGTATATTCCTGTTTTCTGACTTGGCCCCATTGAAAATGACTGTAGACGATATAACAATAATAATCTACTTTCACTGTCTCTTTCTTTCTCTCTCTCTCTGCCTCTTTCTTTCTCTCTCTTTCTCTTTCTCTGTCTCTTGCTCTCTGTCCCTGACTTGTATACATTATGAAGGTCTTTTCATCTCTCCTTTCTATGGTGATGCTCAGAGCAGTGCAGCAATCAAGATGTCCATTGAGCTTGCTCTGGTCTTCTGTCCGTCCCACCCCTCTACTCTCTAGAGGAACACACACCTGTGTGGGAGAAACAGAGGGAGAAATTGTGTGTGTTTGTGTGTCCACTCTGCCCCACTCCTCTCCTCTCTCCTGTCCTTCTCAGTGCTCACTTGCACTGTCCTTTACTTCACAAGGGACATAATGACTGTGTGTGTGTGTGTGTGTGTGTGTGTGTGAGAGAGAGAAAGTGAGAGAGAAAGGGCATGTACTATGTGCGTGTGAATGAGACTAAATGTGTGTGTGTGAGAGTGTAAGAGAGAGAGCGAGAAATGGTGTGTGTGTGTGTGTGTGTGCAAGAGATGGGGGGGGGGGGGTCCTCTGTGTTTGACTCCCCTTGTTATCGGCTCTTTTCATTGCTGCACAAGAGTGTAAAATGATTAGAGGGCCCAGGTGACAAAGCCGCGGCGAGATTTGCCTCGTTCGCCGCCTTCGCCGGGGCGCCGGCTAGATGTCAGGTGAGCCGGCGGAGCGAGAGAAAGAGAAAAGGATGAATATTAAAGGACTCGCTCTTTTCTTTTCGTAACGCTGGAGCATGCATGTCTTCTTCGGGGTTACAGGGCGTGTGTGTGCGTGCCTGTGTGTGTGAGTGTGTGTGTGTGTGAGACCATCCACTCCTTTCCTGCTCGACCCCCACAGTCTCACCTGATGAAAAGAGCTATTTATGCCGATAATACTCATTACTTGTCCTCTTTTATATCTCTCTCTCTGTTATGCGCTCTCTCTCTCTCTCTCTTTCTTTTTGTTCTGTCGTGTTCTCTCTCTTCCTTAGTGAGTCTTCCAAAGTGAGGTAGGCCTCATCTTCTGTCTCTTCATCTCTTCTTGCCACAATGTTCTCTTTCTTTCTTTCTTTCTTTCTTTCTTTCCCCTCTGTCTTTTCAATCTTTCTTTTCAATCTATCTTTTTTTGTATGGGTGGATGTCACACAGGCATAATGTCATTCTTTCACTTCCCCATGTTTTCATCCTACTTTGTTTCTCCATGTCTAAACACAAAGAAAGTAACACCCCCCCCCCCCCACACACACACACACACACACACACACACACACACACACACACACACACACACACACACACACACACACACACACACACATTCACACACGCAGACACACTCACACAGTCAAATTAAATAATGAATATTTGAGTATGCAGTCCTACGCCCCCACCCCACCCTCTGTCTCTCTGTGACACTGACTCTGATGTAGTAACGTCAGTATTATCTCACTGGCCACTTATCGTAATACATTTCCCTTCCCTTATCCCAGTTGAGGAAGAGAGAGAGAGCGAGAGAGAGAACGAGAGAGAGGGAGGGAGAAAAGGCTATCTGCTCTTTGTAGTATTCTGACTATTTATGTCGGACAAGGTCAGAATCGTTTAAACTTAGCCACCACGCTCAGACCTACTGATAAGATAGGGAGAGGAGGAGGAGGAGGAGGGGGAGAGGGGTAATCGATGGAGGGCTGTAGATTTATTCTCCCTCTCTCTCCATCGGGATTTTTTTTTTCTTTCTCTCTGCCTTCATCACCCCATTCTCTAGTGTGGTGCTTGTGTAGTAGCCATACCTTCATCTGTCTTTTTAGAGAGAGAGAGAGAGAGAGGGAGAAGGAGGGATGAGGGGGGGTTAGATGAGGGGGCTTTAAAATACAGTAGGGTCCTAAATGCCCCTCTTTACTCAGACCTGATCAAATCAAAGGGGCAAATTAAAACACTATCAAATAAATCTAAGGGCAGAATCTCCCCACCAGAGCTCTCTATTTCTCTCTGTCCCTCTCTCTCCCTCTCTCTCTTCGCCCTCTCCACTCTCCCAGCACTGTGTGTGTGCTTGTGTCCGTGTCCGTGTTCACATTCGCATGTCTGCCATTTTTGTGATTGTGTGTATGTGTCTGTATATGTGTGTGGGAGAGTGTGTGTGTGTGTGTATTCATCTAGGCCTTTCACTGTTGTGTCTTTTTGTATGTGTCTACCCGTGAGTGTTTGTGTGTGTGTGTGTGCGCATCTCTGTACTTCTTTCTGTGTACATATATGCATGCTTGAATGTGTGCCTGCGTGTGTGTGTGCCTGTGTGTGTGTGTGTGTGTAGGTTTTTGGTCACAAACGAGTGGGAAATGCTGCTAGTGCTGTGTGTGTGTCCGTGTCCCTGTGTAATATGTGTGAATATATTAGAGTGGACATTACTGTGCGTGTGTTTATCTTTTGATTGATTGTGGCTGTATGTGTGTGTGTGTGTGTGTGTCTGTCTGTCTGAACATGTGTATTTCTCCTTGTCTGTCTGTGGATGTTTGTGTGTGTGTGTGTGTGTGTGTGCGTGTGTGTGTGTTGTGCGCGTGTTGTGCGTGTGTGTGTGTATCGCTGTGATCTAGGGTTTCTGTGTTGTGTCTCTATGATAGATGGCAAGGTCCAACCTCTTGCGCCCTTCAGCGCACCCAGAGGAGAGTGTGTGTCACAACCGTTTACCACCCCACTGTCTGTCTGTCACCTGTGTGTGTGTGTGTGTGTGTGTGTGTGTGGTGTGTGTGTGTGTGTGTGTGGTAGCTGCATGCATGTTGGCACGTTGTGATTGACAGGTCAAGGATGGCTCCCTGCTGTATCCGTCCAGGCGGCCCCAGCTTCCCAGGCTGTGTGTGTGTGTGTGTGTGTGTGTGTGTGTGTGTGTGTGTTGTGTGTGTGTGTGTGTGTGTGTGTGTGTGTGTGTGTTTCAGTCTGTCTGACTGTACACTAGGCTAATTGTTTTGACTTGTATCAGTAAGATCGCTTAATAACTAAAAAGCGCATTTGCTTGGATATGTGGTGTGTATGTGTATTTGTGTGAGATAAAAAGTTTATTTGTATTGGCACATCTGACTGTGTGTGTATGTGGACTGGATGTGTATGTTAGAGAGTGAGTGGGTGTGTGTGAGTCCCGCTGAGTGGCAAGGTCAACTGACCCAGAATCAGTCCTGCAGAGCAGACTGCCGTTTCCTGCCCATACTAACTCAAACCTGGTGTGTGTGTGTCTGTCTGTGTGTCTGTCTGTGTGTATGTGTGTGTGTGTGTGTGTGTCTATGTGTGTGTCTGAGACTGGACCAAGTCTACATGCACCCTGGTATGTCCGTTCTCTCCTCTTTCTTTCTACCATGTATGAAATTCCCTCTGTCTCTACCTTACGCCTTCTTTCTCTCTCTCCCTCCTTTCCTCTCTCTCTTTTTCTCTCTTTCTCTCTCTCTCTTTCTTTGAGACCCTTTTCTCTTTTCCTCACCCTGCCTGTTCCTCTGTCTCTCCCCACTCGATAATCCTGTTTTACTGATACATTTCTCTGCTATGCCTTTTCTTCACAAACACACACACACACAAACACACACTCACACACTCACACACATACACT
>PYXC01002067.1:332500-337500 GCA_015244755.2 Tenualosa ilisha
AAGTACAACTTACATGTGATCATTTAACTGTGTGTGTGTGTTTTGATTTGGCAGCCTCACAACTCTTGTTGCATGTGGGACTGGAGGGCCTCTCAATAGAAGCTGATATGAAAAGATTTTTTTTTTGCTGTGTGTGTGTGTGTGTGTGTGTGTGTGTGTGTGTGTGTGTGTGTGTGGCATCTATACTTTTGATTGCAGGGTGTGTGTGTGCATGGGAAATATTTATGTGTTCAGTGTGCTGTCTTTGGTTATATGTGTTAAGGCTGAAGTCTTTGATTGTACTGTGTGTGTGTGTGTCTGCGCACGTACATACGTGTGTGTGCATGGAGCTCATGTGTCCTGTTTGGGGCGTTGAGAGTGAGCAGGGGCGATCAGAGGGGGAGGTATGTAAAACAGTCCCCTAGGAGAGGGGCCCTCAGATGGGTTAAACTCACACTCTCTGCCCCCCACCACCCTGGAGCCCAGGGTGGGACGCTGCTGAACAAAGATCTGTGTGTGTGTGTGTGTTGTGTGTGTTTGTGTGTGTGATTGAGTGTGTGAGTGTGTGTTTTCTACCTGGACACCAGCTTGGTATCGAGCCATGTGCTAAATCCATGCACATGTTGAATGTGTGTACTATGTGTGTGTGTACATGCGTGTGCACTTGCACATATGAGTTGAATTGTTGATTTTGTTTTTTGACATATTCATTATATTTTGTCTATAGAGAGTTAATTGTTTATATGTCTGTATTTTGACCATATGGTTGAGTCCATGTGTTTATGTGTGTGTATGAAACATGTTTGTTTGTGTGTGTGTGTGTGTGTGTGTGGCGTGCATGTGGGTGTGTATTGAAAGGGTGGCCCTAAATGGTTTTGTTAATGATCCCAACTTCCTCCTATTCAGCAGTGTGGAGGAATTATCAGTCCATTTAGTGCAGAGGAACAAGAGGGGGAGGAGAGAAGAGGAGAGGAGTGGGGGATAGAGGAGATTGATGAAAGGACAAGAGATGGAGAGGAGGAAGAGAGGAGAGGCGGATAGAGGAGAGAAGAGTTGGGTAGAGGAGATTGAGGAAAGGTGAGATGACGGAGAGGAGGAAGAGAAGAGATAGAGGAAAGGAGAGGAGGATAGAGGAGAGGGGAAAGAGGAGGAGAGAAGAATAGAACATTTAGCACAAGGAGGTAAACGAAGGAGAAGGAGGGAGGAGAAGAAAGAAGAGAGGGAAAGAGGAGGATGGAGGTGTGGAGAGAGGGAGGAGAGGTGAGGAGAAGTGAGCCAATGTAAGATCTAGAGAGAACATAAAGGAGAGACAGAAGGGAATGTGGTGGAGAAAGAGAGAGAAAGAGAATGAAGGGAATGTGGTGGAGAAAGAGAGAGAAAGAGAATGAAGGGAATGTGTTGGTAGTGGCAGGAGGAGAAAGGAATGACTGAAGAGACTTTGACTTCTTCATTTTGCTTCCTTAATCACCATTAAATGAAGGAAATACACACATAAATGAGAAGAGAAACACCCCCTCCCACACTTGAAAAACTATGAAAAACAGGAGAGAGGGATAGAGAGGTTGGATGGAAAAGAGAAAGGGAGCAGAGGAGGAAGGGGAAAGTGAGTGGAAAGGTGGAGGAGTAGGCAACATAAAACAAGAAAAAAAAGGAAGGGAGCTGAGAAGCATCAAACCCACAATACACACACACTCACTCACTCACTCACTCACTCACTCACTCACTCACTCACTCACTCACTCACTCACTCACTCGCTCGCTCGCTCGCTCGCTCGCACGCACGCACGCACGCACGCACACACACCCCAGAACTATGACAGTGAGCAGAAAAGGAGTGGAGGAACAAGGGATGAAGAGGGACGAGAACTAAGGGTGGAAGAAGAAAAGAGGAAAGGAGAAGAAAGGACAGAATATGAGAGAGAGGGCAAGATGACAAGTAAAGACAGAATGAAAGAACACCATGCCTGTTTATGTTTAATCATGTTATTTGTATGGAAGTTCCATGGAATGAGGGCCTTTCGTCACTCTCATAACGCCAGTGAAATGGCAGGTATTTATTTTCATGATCTGAATTATTTGAGGAAATTTGAGGAGTCACTGCATTCAGCTGCTTTTTTTGCTCGCTAGTTCTCTCTTGTCCATAATGTGGAATTACCTCCATAGTAACTCAGAAAAGTAAGATTGCACATAACTAACGAGTCAGACGTGGCCCTGTCTTAGCTCGCCTCTGGCCCTGATGCGCCACTGACTGCTAGAGTTAAACAGTGGGCCCCAAGAGGCTTTAGGGTGCAGAGATTTTTGTTATTTATTTATCATAACACACACACACACACACACACACACACACGCATACTTACATATATACACACATTCTCCCCAGCTCTGACAGTGGTTGCAGAGTGTTTTACAGTGTTTTTTGACTGTGACTGTTCAGCCAGTTCTAATGAAGGAGTGTAGCTCTCTGTTTTAGAATCAGACATCCAGCCCAAAGTCACTTGAGGAGCAGTGCAGTGCTGTGGTCACTAAATCACTCCCCTGGTGTTTAAAGGAGAAATCCAGTGTGATTCAATCCCTAGCCCTTTTCTTCAAGGTCACTAAGTGCTGTCAGTAGAAAGAAAATGAGAAAATTTGGTACAGCATAGACCCCATAGTGAACTGGCAGCTAACACTATCTGAATGGGGCACAGAAACTTATTTTCAGTTTCATTATCCTATGCCCCATTTACTTAATGTTAGCTGCTGGTTTACCAGTTGGCTTATGTTGTCTCAAATTTTCTAATGACAGATAGTACTCAGTGACCTCACCAAAACAGGGCTCTAGATTGATTAACATCAAATTTCTCCTTTAAGGACTGGTAATGACACTAGTCGCTGGCCACGGGGGTCTGGTGATAGATTACTTGTGTTGTCTGTCAATCCTGATCCATATCCCTTCATTCGGCTGTTATTTTGATATTTTACAACAGCCACACGCATCCCTCACTCTCACTCTCCCTTTTGTCTTCTCTCTCGTCCTTACTCTCTCTTCTCAGACTGTCTTGTTCCTCTTCTCTCTCTC
Source organism: Tenualosa ilisha (assembly GCA_015244755.2). Classification (NCBI taxonomy): domain Eukaryota; kingdom Metazoa; phylum Chordata; class Actinopteri; order Clupeiformes; family Clupeidae; genus Tenualosa; species Tenualosa ilisha. Next base: position 335,538 of record PYXC01002067.1, read on the forward strand.
TCTCTCTCTCTCTTTCTCTTTCTCTCTTTGTATTTCTGGTGGTGTTTAGGCCATGTAGGTTTGTTTTTTAATGAAGTTACAGAGAGGTTTAAAAAGGTGTGTGTTTGTGAGTCTTTGCATGCATTTACACTCAAACATACCTCACACACCTTGACATTTAAAACCTTATTCGTAATGTTTATTTATATAGTGTCAATTATAAATATGGAATATTTTTGTGTGCCAACTTGGTTTAGTGCTTGTGTGTGTGTGTGTGTGTGTGTTGTATGTTTTTTGTTGTGTTCTTTTTACTCCTCACTGAGGATGTGGTGACAGTAGTGTGGGCTTTACCTGTGTGTGTGTTTGTGTGTGTGTGTGTGTACGTGTGTGTGCGCGTTTGTATGTGTGATATTTATAATAATCTCTAGTGCATACACACATGGGCGCACGCTCAAAACCACACACACACACAGGAGCCTTTTTTTGCGGAGCTAAAGCTTGGTTTTTTTCTTGGTCCTCTCAGCTTTAAGGGATTAAAAACAGAATCTTTTTCTCAAGCTGAGAGTAGAAAGCCACAGTGCTTTGAAACACACAGACACACACACAACACAAACACACATGATACACATACATGCACACACACACAACCCCAAAATACAAATTCGACACACACACACACACACACACACACACACACACACACACACACACACACACACAGCATCTCATATGTGATTGTGTATTGGCTCATCACTGCTTTTATTCGTTGTTAGTGAGAGCAGTTCTCATTATTCAGATATGTTTGCATCTGCCATTGCACTGTGGACAATTTTTTTTTCTTTCACTTGAAGCAAAATGTAACAACTGCAACCATAATGTTGCGACTGACTTTAATTTGGTAGATATTTTGAACATTAGGCCTCGTCATTCTTTTGTTTTTAAGGGGCCCATTGTGTCAGTGCTAAACACTGAGTGAGAGTGTGAGAGTGTGAGTGTGTGAGTGAGAGGGAGAGGGAGAGAAAGGTAGAGAGAGAGAGAGAAGTGATTTTTGCTGTGAGAAGCTTGTGTGTTCCTTGAGCGGTAATTAGTAATTGAGTAGCGTGTGGTTTACTGGATGACTTTCCAGATCGCCCTTGCTTTTCTACTAATTCATTTAGCAGACGTGCAAGTCATAGCTGAAGCTCAGACACGCTCAGGCGCACTTCACACACACACACACACACACACACACACACACACACACACACACACACACACATCGTCATTAGCTTTAGTGCAGCGGCGAGCAGGTAACACTCGCTCAACATGTTGGCCGTAGGAACTCCTTTGGGACTGTTGGGGAAAGCCATTCAGTCCAGCTGTAGGTGGGCAGAGAGGCTGCCAGAGGTGTGAGACTGGGGTGCAGAACCTGGGAGGTCAAAAAGGTCACACCTGGCTGCTATAAAGACCTGGGGAAAACAAACAAACAAACAATTAATTTTGTGGATTTTTATTTTATTTTAACTTAACTTAATTAATTTATTTATTGGTTGATTGATTGATTGAATGTGGAGGTGGTGAACTTGGTCCCATAGGTGTCATTTCATAGTTTGTTGTTCGTTGTTTACTTGTTTGGTGCTGCTTCTGTTTTTCAATGTAGAAATAAGCGTCAGAAAACGGAGAGTCACTTAGTGAGTCTCAGGCCAGTGTTCAGCCGTCTTGCTGGTTATCTTCAGGTGCTCTAAGAGTTGTCTAAATCACGCAAAGTAAACTAATTAAATGGGACAAGTGGTGGAGTGAGAGAAGAGAAAAAGAGGGAGAGCGAGAGAGGGAAGAGTAAAAGCAGGGTCTGTGTGTGTGTGTGTGTGTGTGTGTGTGTGAGCTATTTTACTACTAAGTGGCTGGCCTTATGTCCTTTAGCCCTTCTGAACCAACCATGCACGTCTAACACACTCCGCCGCAAGGCTTACCCAGCATCAGTCGCTGTGTGGGTGTGGGTGGGCGG
>PYXC01002067.1:347500-370000 GCA_015244755.2 Tenualosa ilisha
AAAAAAAAAAATGGATTCATGAAAAAACATAAGCAAATTCGAACTGAAATGAATTAGACGCAAGTCACAGTTGAATGGGAATGTAAACTATAAATGATCAGGGGTTGGGGAATGATGACGTCCCAAACAGAGTCTGTCATAATTCATTCCCTGTAGGTCTGCTGAGACACTTAAACTAGCATTAGTATTTCTAAATAAGTCTACATGAGTGGATTAATGACTCACATTTATTTATTAAAAAGAAAAAAAAAAACAGGTTCAAGACTCTGTAGCCTGTGGTCTAGTTGAGGTGGTTTCTGTTTAACAAGAGTAGGGTATGTGTTGTTGGCAAGCCTTCCCTTTACAAAATCAGCTCAGGCCTTTAAGACCAGGCCCTTAATCTCATGTGTGTGAGCTTAGACGCAAGGCTACGATTACTTCAGGTGATTTTGTTTTTGTTGTTGTTGTTTAAAGCCAGATTTCACCCCTTTAATCATTCACTTGCGATCAAGTGATCAGAAATCATCAAAAAATCATTGAAAGAAAAAATAAAATTGAATCCCATTTGTTTGAGGAAAGAGAGTGAGAGAGGGGGGTTGGGGACCTTGTGGGTATAGGAAGAGTAGATTACAGTCAGGAAGTACTGAAGGGGAAAAGGCACGCACACACACGCACACACACACACACACACACACACACACACAGGGACCAGCAGCAGATGAATGGAGTAACAAGGGTGAGGCAGGCAATTGCAAATGGCGTTGGGGCCATTACGGTTCTAAGGAGGGAAGGGGTATTTATAGAGTCTAATGACATTGAGTGGGCCCTTATAGGCCTTACCCACAGGCATGGAGTCTAAAGACACACACACACACGTGCACCCTTAAACGCATACACACATGCTGGTTTGAGTGGAAGTTTGTCTGTGCGACACTGAGAACAGGCCAGGCACGCACACACACACACACACACACTCCCACACGGGAAATGTCTCGACCTGACCCAAGAGGAGGCTGCCTTTCAGTCAAAGAAAAATAAAATATCATTCAGACAGGGAAAAAAGACCAGCGAAAATTAAAGGAAAATATTTGGAAACGACAGACGGTTTCTCCTCCCCTCATTTGGTTATTTGTACAGTGTGTGTGTGTGAGAGAGAGTGTGTGTGTGTGTGTGTGTGTGTGTGTGTGTGTGTGTGCGTGTGTGTGCGCGCATGTGTGTGTGTGTGTGTGTATTCCCCCTTGTCCTGTCTTTATTTATTCTCTGTGAAATGGGCCCAACTCTCGAAGAGCTTTCAGTGGATTTGCCGGGGCAGGAAGGTGGGGACCAACCCTTTTTCTTGCTTTCTTTCTTCCTCGCTGTCTCTCTCACTCTTTCTTTCTTGCTTTCCTCCTCTTTTTTAAATTCTTTCTGTTTTGATTGACCCCATTTCTTTTTCCTTTTCTCTTACTTTGCTTACCTCCTCTTTATACGCTTTCTTTAGGCTTTTGGGTCTAGGTCTTTTACTCTCTCTCTCTTTCTGTCCGTCTCTCTCTCTCTCTCTCTCTCTCTCTCCCTCTCTCTCTGTCTCTGTCTCTGTCTCTCTGAGATGTGAACTGCATTGAACTGGCAGTTAGTACTGCCATCATTAAAGCCAAACTGAGATGCAGGCAACCTGCTGACAGATGCAGAAATCATTTCTCATTTCTGTGCACGTAAGCAACTCCCAAACTCCCCCAACTTCTCCGTCCTGCTCATCTTAAACACTCCGGACTATATTTGTATTTGAGTGCTTTATTTATGTGTGTGTATTTATTTATTTAGACTGACATTATTTACTGGACTTCTTTAGATAAAGTGTGTGTGCCTGGAGTGTGCATGTTTGTATGTGTGAGTGCATGAGTGTGTGTGTGTGTGTGTGTGTGTGTGTGTGTGTGTCTTTTCATTATGATTGTTTATTTTGTTGACCTTCTTTAGGTTGAATAGCGTTTTTTATTTGCACAGGATTAATTTTCATTGTGCCATTTTCCCCCAAACCCCCCCGGGAGAGATGGAGGGCTTTATTTCAAAGCACCGCTCTGCCGTCAGATGATGACCCCACACTTTTGTGACTTTAAAAAAGGAGAAACAAATAGAGAGATTAACGCGCAGCGTCTTCATACACTTCAGTGGCCTGTGTGTGTGTGTGTGTGTGTGTGTGTGTGTGTGTGTGTGTGTGTGTGTGTGTGTGTGTGTGGGTGGGTGTGTGTGCGTTTGTTTTCCTTTTTTTTATTTTAAAGAATAATTAAGTAATGTGAACATACATACACACACACACACACACACCCCAGCAGTTGCGTACTGTATAGCAAAAATGGTTTTGGTCACCTGTAAGTCGTGTGGGATTGGTATTGGTGTCATATGTTCTCCCCCCTCTCTTCCATTCTCTCTCTCTCTCTCTCTCTCTCTCTCTCTCTCTCTGGCTCACTGGGTCTCACAAAGCAGAAAGATGCTGATATCTCGACCCTCGGTCTTTACCTCTCCCTGTTGCTCGCATTCCTCTCTCTCTCTCTCTCTCTTTCTTTCTTTCTTTCTTTCTCTCTCTCTCTGCTCAGCCGTTACGCTTTCAGGACAAGGGCAGACTGCTGGCGCCTGAGTGTTTGGGCTCCTTGTGTCTCACACACACACACACACACACACACACACACACACACACACACACACACACACACACACATACTCATACACACTCACACACACTCAGACACGCATACGCCATCTCTCTCTCTTAGTCGCACCCGCGCATACACACACACACACACACACACACACACACACACACACACACACACACACACACACACACACACACACACACACAAACACACATTATCTCCCTCTCTCTCTCTCACTCACACTCACACACACACACACACACGCACACACAGAGTACCTACACTTTAGGTACACCCACATACAGTCCCACATACTGTACACACATACACACACACACACACACACTTGAAAGCACCCGCCCACTGCAAATTAAGCGTATTGTTGTGTTGCCCTGACGGTGGAGAAAAGAAAGAGAGGGTGAAAAAATGAAAAAGAATGTTCCAGCGCTTTTGTGGCGCTTCCCACATGCGGGTCCGGCCACCGGGGCGTACTCGTCCTCTCCTCCCCCCCCCTCCCTCTCTGTCTTTCTTTCTCTCTCTTTCATTCTTTCTCTCTCCCTTTTTCATTCTTTCTGTGTCCCTCTTCCTCGCTTTTGTTCTGCGTCCGGGGTGAAAAGTTCAACCCGTCGGCGAGCGTGTCGGAGAAGACACACTGGCGCATGTATTTGCACAGTCACAGGTACACTCATGCACACACGTCCACACACACACATACACACTCACACATCCTTGGCATGCACACTCACACACACCTAGACTAAAGTCTTTACATGCATACTGTATTTAAGCTTAAATATCCATAATGACATGTTCGGACAAAACACACACATGCACACACTCACACTGAAGTACATTCACGTACACACACGCATATGTATGCTTAAATACACATAATGATGTCGTCTCTCTTTCACACACACATATAAATACACACAGACTTGTGGCGTTCATGCCTTTTTAAACATAAATGCTGTTGTTTTACTGACACATATACATACACAATTACACACACACACACACCAAACTTGCTTTTTAGCGTAATGGCACAGCTACTAGTCTGGTTGAGTGTCGGCCTGATGTGTGTGTTGGCCAGGATTAAAGCCCACAGATTAGCTTGCTGGAATGGGCCTTAGTCAGGTGAAGGTCACGCAGAGGTCGTCTGAAGGTCATAGAGAGGTCAGGAAGAAGGGTCAAGCTGGGGTAGGTGTTGAGTTCAGGGATCTCTTCAGGCTTTCCACCCCATTAGTGACCCATAAAGACGGCGACAGGCACGAGCCACGAGTCAACACTCAGGGATGGAGGGAGAGAAAGACAGAGGTGGGCATGAAACATGAAACACAAGTCAACTCTTAGAGACAGGGGGGATGAGGGAGGGATAGAGAGAGCTGGATGTGAAACACACAAGTCAACACTGGGGGGGGGGGGGGGGGGGGGGGGCATGGGGGAGAAAGAGAGAAAGATTTTTAATGTTTTATTAATGAGTTTATTGCAATAAGTTTAATTTCCTCTTTGGCTGATATTTCATTTGTCTGTTTCACTGTGTTGAAGCGTGTCAGCTTTGGCTACAGTGCTTCACTAAGTCAGGCCAATAAAGCTCCTGAATAGAACTGAATTGAATTGAATTGAACTGAACTGAATTGAGACACACACACACACACACACACACACACACACACACAGAGAGTCCTTTGGCAATGCAACATATGATGTCATGCCAATAAAGTGTATTTGAATTGGCTTGAACTTAGAGAGAGAGATGGACGTGAAACACAAATCAACAGTGGCAAAGACGCACACAGGTCAGTGCTAACACTGAGATGAGCGGGGAGAGTAGCCCCGCAGGACTATATGAGACTGTGGTGGAGGGCTTTAGAGACTGTGCAGTACATTCCCGCTGGTTTTAATTCAATACACCATCCATTATTTCTACAGCAAAATAGAACTGAACCGTCACTGGTGAATGAATTGTAATAATGGAATTATGGAAGTGAATGAGACCTTAACTTTTGTATGCATGTGTCAAATATGGCATATGAAACATTTCTGGTTCATATTTAGATTAGGGTGGGGAGAGAGAGAGTAATGAAGATGGTGGTCTGGTGTAGGTTTAAGTGAAGGAGTAGGGGAAGCAGAAAAAAAAGCAGGAATTGAAGGGGGTGGAAAAGTTTTGAGATGAGAGAAGAAAAGGAGGAAGAAAAAGCGAGTGATGAGAAGAGAGAGGGGAAGAGAGGAGTGAGGAAGCAAAGCGCAGTGGCCGTCAGTCTTTCATGTGCTGCCAGAGAAGCTTATTTAACTTGGGGAAGCGCAGCCTGTGTTTCTCTCTCACTCTGTGTGTGTGTGTGTGTGTGTGTGTGTGTGTGTGTGTGTGTGTGTTTATGTTAAGTTAAACAGCACATTATTTATTTCCACTAATTTAAAGCTCTGTCTTCCTCTTTCTCTCTCTCTCTCTCTTCTCTATCTATTTAATTGTTGTTCTTTCTTCTTTCTTTTAGTTTTGTGGCACTATTCTGTCTTTTTCTCTCCAAATCTCTTCATCCTCACCCCACTCTCTTTCTCTCCTCAAATCTCCTTTTTCTCCCTCTCTCTTCCTCTCCTTCCATCTCCTTCCACCCTCTACATCCCTTGGTCTCCCCCATCACCCCCCCCCACACACACACACACACACACACACCTCCTCTTCTCCCTCTCTATTTGATGATTTGATCAGTAGATGGCTGCATTTGCTGCTCAGATGAAAGATTAAACAAACAGGCCGACGAGAGGTCAGCATTCCGCAGTCATCGGTTTGACCCTGTGACCTTTTACACATTCACTGCAAGGTCACAACCTTTTTAACACCACGCCCCCCCATGTTAGTTTGGCCTTTAGATAAACACACACACATACACACACCACCTATACACACCCAAAACACAGAGACCCGGCTATGTACTACGCATGCATGCATACACACACACACACACACACACACACAAAACACAAACTCAAACAAATAAACAGATGCTCCTAAACAGAACTCCAGAACACAGAACTGCCCTATAAACACAGGCATGAGTATTATAATGATGTGCTCAAACACACACACTCACACACACACACACACACACATACACATTTATATCCACTCCTACTCCTTAAGACCCACTATATCACATGATGTACAGTTCCACTATATTACCCCTCTGACTTTATCAAGTTCAGGCAGAACCCAGGGGACCGATGTCGTAAACATGTCCTCATATCTCTAGAAACACACACACATACACACGCTCACTTATTCACATTCACTGATAAACAAACACACACACACACACTCATTCACATTCACTGATAAACACACACACACATACACACTCTCACACACACCTCATACATATTTCCAAACAATTAGATACATACACAAACACATGCATGTATAGCCCCAGATATATGCCCAGGCTTGGTCCCTTGAAATTCATGTTCTCAATACCAACATGACTGCCCTGTTTTGTTTCTCAGGCAGGATGGTGTAAGTAAGAAACTGCAAATAACAAATCGCACAACTAGGCCTTCTTTTTTAAAAAATTGATTAAAAAAAGCATCAGTGTAGTTTTCTTGTCGTTTATAATTTGGAGTCTATTCTATATGTGTGTGTGTGTATCTAAGGTATCTAAGGGCATGTGAACGTTGTAGGAATGCATTGCGAGTGTCATCACCTCAAGTCCTGTGTCCTGCGTCAGCATTACATGTGTGTATGTTAGAAATGCTGCATGTCAGGATTCCGTCCCCTATGCCTCTGCTCACACTCACACGTACACATATATACAAGGCAACAGAAGGTCAAATGTGTTTTCACTGACTATATTATAATTAAAGATTCCTTGATAACCCTGAAACTCTCTAAGACTGCGATTTAAAATTGTTTGAATTGTTAGATTTTTTTTTTTTTTGTATTCCACAGTTTTTGTTTGTTTGTGTGTGTGTGTGTGTGTTTATTTATTTGTGTGTGTTTATGGTGTTTTTCTCTACATCAATTTTGGAAATTTTAGGCCTGTCTTTTCCTCTGCCTAAGACTTAGTGTCTGCATACACCCTTTGTCTGTCACACACACACACACACACACACATTGCGCTGAACGGTACGGCACAGCCTCCTTATCTTGTTTATTTGATGGAGTTTTTCAAACGCAAACATTTTCTTTAGATGCGGTGCGAGAGTGCGGCATGTGATAGAGATCGGATGCAGAGCTAATTGCCTCAGATAGCCGTCCCTTATTACAAAGCATTAAAACCCAGAACTCCTGCTCCTGGTGTGTGTGTGTGTGTGTGTGTGTGTGTGTGTCTCTCTCTCTCTCTCTCTCTCTCTCTCTCTCTCTCTCTCTCTCTCTTTTCTCTCTCTTGCCTTCTCTATCGCTCCTCTCGGATCACGGTCACAACCTGGGAGCAATTGAAATGCAAAATCTGCTTTGTTCTGTGTGTGTGTGTGTGTGTGTGTGTGTGTGTGCGCGCGTGTGCGTGCGTGCGTGTGTGTTAGTCAGCATGGGGACGTGGGTATATTCGCAGAAACCAGCAATGTGACCAGCAAGTTAATGATTTTCATACTGTGTGAATGTGATGGAAAGGTGATGTGACTCTGTGTGTGTGTGTGCTTGGGGGATTTCGTATGTGTGTTGGTACTGTAATGCTGACATCATTTTGACATATTTACCTTATTTTTGAGTTTGTGGGTGTTCTGATCTGTGTGTTAAACTGTATGTTAACCCCCACTCCTGACCCCCCTCAGCCTTGTGCGTGTGTGAGTGTGTGTGTGCGTGTTGTTTGACCTTCACTAATGCTGCTTGGAGTCTCCCTGGACCACTCATTCCCCTCTCAGCGCGTGTACACCAGCACACACACACACACACACACACACACACACACACACACAAAAAGCATTCCTCATAAGGTTCACTGCTAACACAGCTCTTATGTCTCCCTCTCTCCCTCTCTCTCTCCCTCTCTCTCTCTCTCCTTCTGTTGTTTTTATGCAAGTAATTGCTAAAAGACATAATTGTGGACTTTGAAGTAAAAGTCAATTTGCTGTGAGTTCACTGTTAAGAGACCTAGTCATTCTGAGAACAGGATGGGGGTGGGGTGGGGGACTGAGGAGAAAGAGTTAGAAGTTGTGTGTGTGTGTGTGTGTGTGTGCGTGTGTGTGTTGGGGGTGAGTGGTGGGGTTACGCTGGAGCAAAGATATATAGATTAGGCCTTGCCGGGTCATTTGTCTAAAAATTAGAGGGGTTTTGGGGGAATGGAGGTGAGGTGGGGGTGGGGGGCGGGGGGTTGAATGGGACTGAAAGAATTTGACTCTGATTTTCCGTATTTATTTTTATATTTTGTTATTATTGTTTGTGATCCAGCTCAGTGTAATTCTGATTGCCTGTAATGGATTAATCACGTCCTGTGTGGCCCACATTGTTTTGTCTGGGCCTCGTGCTGTCCAAGGCATCTCTTTGAGGCCAACTCAAGTGTGTGTGTGTGCGTGTGTGTGTGTGTGTGTGTGGGCGTGCACACATTCAGGGGGCAGGTGACGGTCGACTGGCGGCAGAGAAGCTTTCTGGAACGGTTTCCATGGTGCCCAGGGGTGATGACACGGGCAGAGGAAGTGTGATGCGTTTTGACATGACGCCGTCACGCTCTGCCTCTCTATACAGTTCCAGACGCGTGTGTGTGTACGTATAGGTGTACGTGTGTGTGGGTGTACTCTTGTACAGTCACTGTAGTGCTCTGTCAGCTCCTGTGTTTATGTTTGTGTGTGTGATCGTTGACTGTGTGTGTGTGTGTGTGTGTGTGTGTGTGTGTGTGTGTGTGTGTGTGGGAAATGTACATGTCTACTGTTTTAAGACGTGTTCGCCAACATAAGTGGGTGTATGTATTTCCTTGTGTTTATGTGTGTGTGGATGGGTGTATGTAGGCCTATGTATGTAAGCTAACTGCCGTGTGCAGCATGACTGCCTACGTGTCCCTTACTTTCTGTGTGTGTGTGTGTGTGTGTGTGTGTGTGTGTGTGTGTGTGTGTGTGGATGGGTGTATGTAGGCCTATGTATGTAAGCTAACTGCCATGTGCAGCATGACTGCCTACGTGTCCCTTACTTTCTCTGTGTGTGTGTGTGTGTGTGTGTGTGTGAACAACCTTCTTCAGTCGATGTTTATTGTTTACCGTTGTTCGGTTGGCGCCAGGTCTGGAAAAAGTGCCAGCTTTAAAAACACTTTGTTTTGGGGGAGGCCGAGCTTTGCGGTTTGGTAATCGTGGTCATATCGCGCCCTGATCTCTGAAGAAAGAGCTGGAGGAAGGGGGAGGGAGGGGGAGTGGAGGAGGGAGAGAGGGAACGAGGGAACAGAAAGAAAAGAAAAATAAAGAGAGAGAGGTATTTTATCCGACATATTTAGGACCAAGGAGGGAGGCTATACTGAAACCGCCTTCATGGATTGCTGTGTGTCTCTCACCCTTTTTTTCCCCTCACACTGTGTGTGTGTGTGTGTGTGTGCCTGCTTGCCTTGTCTATCTTCCTTACTATAAATACTGCCCTCCCAACTACACTATATTGATACTGAAGGACCAAACTGGGCCAGCGCCAAACTGGACAGAATCTGAGCTTACAGAATAGTCAGACACATACAGGGTGTGTGTGTAGTAATGTTCTTCACACATTCACATTGAGAGTGTGTGTGTGTGTGTGTGTGAGAGTGTGTGTGTGTGTGTGTGTGACAATTATATTACAGCCTTACTTGACTGAGCTTTTTTCCCTTCATTTTCTTCTTTTATCACATGCCGACATACTCTCTCACTCAACTCACTCACACACACACACACACTACTTCAAGACCTTCATCTTCCTTAATGATCTCAGGTGTAAGACATCATTACAGTGCATTTGCCATTGATGGAGAGTATTATAGTGGCAAATTGATTTTTCTTGCTTGGCGTCCCTAACGCAGAACCTCACTTACACACAGACACAAAGGAAGGAAATGAAACGCAGTGTGTGTGTGTGAGGGAGAGAGAAAGAAATGACATATTCAACAACTTTTTTCCTCCTCCTCCATGTCTCTTCTCTCTCTCTCACTCACTCACTCTCACACACACACACCTTAAGTGAAAGAAATGATCAAATAAATAATAAAATAAAGAAAAACCGCGCACGAAAGCGATGGCAAAAATAATCCCCAAATTGCACCACTTCCTTCCTTTTTCTCTACAGGAATGTCACTGATGAGCGTGGAGGAGCTCAAATTGAATTCTCCTTTATGTGCAGCGAAAAAAGTGATAATTGATTTGATATTTTGGAGAACTTCAAAGACCTAATGCCCCTTGGGTTCAGGAGTATTAGGGTACTGTGTGTATGAATGAGAAGGTGAGAGAGAGAGAGAGAGAGAGAGAGAGAGAGAGAGAGAGCAAGAGTGGGGTTTTTTTTTTTCACTTCTGGCACAGAAGAAGAAAGAACAGTCAGTGTATATTTGTATCCCCTTATAAGATATATGTCTCTTCTGGTAGCAGGTTACAATGCTGGTCATTTTACAGCGTTCTCCGCTCAGACTTCTGCCTAGACTGTGGAGGTTCACCATAGTCTAATTTGCACCACCATAGTCTTAATATGGGCCAAAAAAATATTCCCTCCCCATGTCCGACACATACATACTGATGTGTCAGTCTCTTTTGTTTACCTTCGTTTTAATTCTTTCACCAGTGCCAGTGGGATCTGCGCACAGAGGACGAAAAGTCCCAGAAGGACGCTTGTTTCAGGATGGTCATTCTTTCCCGTCTGTTTTTGTGAAGTACAGTAGACTAGATTGATATTAGGCATAAGTATTAATTCTATAGTATAGTTACAGTAGCTTACTATTCAAAGTAAGCCTAACTAAGCTAAGTTCTCCATGTTCCTTGCCAGTTCAGGTTTCATTACATAGTTACTTCATTACGACTGTTAACCTTGTACCGATAATGCTAATTACCGGAAGCGGTCCACCCTCCTGACACTTGCCCCTGCACAAAGGGAGTTCAGGTAGGTAATCCTGTGGGTAACAATGATTTTAGGTTGGTTTACCAACTTCACTTTTATGGTCGAATGACTCATTGTGGGGTTCGTGAGATCTCCCTTGGCTCCCACAGCCGCCTTATGGCGACATTGCTGTGGTCACAAGATGCCAGGGTCTCTCCACTGAAGGACAGAACAGAAAGCAACTTGGGTGTGAGTGAGTGAGTGAGTGAGTGAAATTTACCTTCTCAGTCAACATAACTCTTCGAAAATTTGGTTCCTATACTTTGTTAAAAAAAAAAATGTACGCCCGCGAGAATTTACGATGACGGTGTAAGTTACCAAAAAAAATGGTGACTGTAGGGGGACTGTGTGTGTGTGTGTGGTGTGTGTGTGTGTGTGTGTGTGTGTGTGTGTGTGTGTGTGTGTATAGGTCTGTGGGTCTGTGTATCTCTGTCTAGAAAGCATATGAACAACATATTAAGCACATCCGATTAGTTTGTATATGTGTAAGGGTTGTGTGTTTCTTTTATATAGTGTTTTTGTGTGTGTGCGTGTGTGTGTGTTTGTTCGTGCTTGCATGCATGTGTAGATTACCCTGTCACAGTGTTGCAAAGCAAAGCATTGACAATATAGTGAGCAAAGCATTGACAACATAGGCCGTGCTCTTTATCTATGAACCCCAGCAAAAAAGTGTGTGTGTGTGTTTGCACACGCCTGCATGCATATGCCGTTTATCTGTAAACACACTTCGGAAACTTTTTGTTTGTGTGTGTGTGTGTGTGTGTGTGTGTTTGTATGTGTTTTTTTTATCTCTGTGGTATATTTACTTGTTTGTTTTCATTTCTGCTGGAAAGAAAAACACTGCCCATAGTCTCGTCCACTGCGCCCCTCTGTCCGTCTGTCTGGGCTCCAATAGTAGCAGTTACAGTTTGATAAGAAAACACCTCTCTCCTTTATCACACTCTCTCTCTCTCTCTCTCTTTCTCCCTCTCTGTCCTTTCCTTCCATCTCTCTATATCTGCTCACTACCTTTCCCAGCATTTATTTGTCTCAGTTTTTCCGTTTACTGTGTGTGTGTGTGTGTGTGTGTGTGTGTGTGTGTGTGTGTGTGTGTGTGTGTGTGTGTGCATGTGTGTTGTGTGTTTGTGTCTGCGCGTGTGTGTGTGTGTATGTGTGTGTGCGAGTGTAGGCTTGCGTTGAATTTGTTAATTGTAAATGACTCTGGCATCTTAACGATCAATTAGAGGAGTTGGGGTTATCTGTCTATTAGCTCAGAGCTAATGGAATGGACACACACACACACACAGAGACAGAGGGAGAACATACACAACACCACTTAGAATATCCAGCGGTGAAAATAAGTATTGAATGTGTCGACATTTTTGACATTTTTTATTTGACTACTGACATATGATTTTGACCTGACATTGGTATGAAACCAAGAAATCCACACAAGTAAAGAAAGCAGAACTCTAAAGCCCAAAAATAATGTTATGTGTAACAAAGTGAAATATAATGGGGGGGGAGAAAGTATTGAACACACCAAGAAAAATCTGACAACCTATCCAGAACAAGGAACAAGCTGTAATCTAGGATTAGTTTGAAGATAATTCTGCCTCCTTTAGTGCGTGATGATGTCAGGCAGGTTAGCAGATTTTTGAGGGCCACTAAAAGGTTCTGTAATACTAAGGTGTCCCAGTGCACCAGTGAGTCATGGTGGTGAAGGGAATTAGCCCTCCTAAGACATCCTTATTATTTTGTTTTGTTGAACAACCTTATTTTTGCAAATGCTCATCAATCCAGCTGTTTGCAGATGTATTTCAAAACCTCTGACCCCTGCAGTAAACACCACTGGGGCCATTGTCTGCGTGATGGTAGAGCATCACTCTACCACCAGACAGACACTCACCAGAGTTCTTTCAGAGTTTTCTATTTGGGGAGTTAGAGGGTTAGAGCCAAGGACCACTCACACCTTGGAGGCGCCAGGAACATTTGTTACAGGGACAATACACAGTGAAGTACATACCCTTTAAGACTCTGTTACAGAAGAAAAAACATGTTTAAACTTGTTCAAAGTTTCCTACACAGCATTTAGACAAGCCATGAAGTACTGTGACATTGTAGTTTGATCAGAAGGTGGACGTACTATATGCAAGATTTGGAGGAGAAACAATGCAGTTCCTTGTTTCCTCTGTAACAAATATACCTGCTACCTTCCAGTCCTGGAAATCTTTCTGAGTGGCCCTTGGGTCTTCAGCTACACTCTCTCTTCCGACTATCCTTTTGACTTCCTGAATGGTTAACCTGCAAGAAATCCTGTGGGTTCCCAGTTTACAGTGAGGTGATGTTCCTCCCACGTGCACATAATGGCCCTAATGGTGCTTAGTAGAAGATTGTGAAATTTTGAAATATGTCTAAAAACACTTGCATTGGCACAGTATGTATCAGCAACAATAAGGTGGCCAAGTGTCTGATGAGAGCTTTTTATCTTTACCGATCATGAGATCTGGTGCGACACCTTTGTAACAAAAACCTTTCTGTAGTCCACAGAAATCTACTAGCTGGTCTTAAATTTATATGCGTTGATGGGAGGCATAAATGCCTTCAAACTACTTATAGATTCAAACTGATTCCTTACCTGTCAGTGCCTTGGTTTACAGTTTTTTCTTGGTGTGTTGAACACTCTCCACCCCCCCACCCCCAAGATATCACTTTATTACACATAACAATATTTTAGGGGTTTAAAGTTTTTTTTTTTGTTTGTTTGTTTTTTTTACATGTGTGGATTTCTTGGGTTATTACCAATGTCTGGAAAATTATCATGTCAGTAGTCCAGTCAGAAATACCTGTGCTGATAAAAATGTTGACGTGCTCAGTACTTATTTTCAGCACTGCAGGTAGGTTAGACATACTCAGTTGCAGCCAACTTTATTTTTCTGTTTTGTCTAATATTATTCTGCTTCTCTTGATTGTTGGTTTCTTACTTTTCTCTTTACTGAAACTGCCTTTTTTCTCATCTCTCTCTCTCTCTCTCTCTCTTTATCATCGAGGCAATAGTCTAATTTGTTAGAAGGCTGAGTTGTCTCTCTGTCTTTAAATGTCTGACTCTCTTTGCTTCCCCCCCTTCGAAAAATAAAAAAAGTCACCCTGGTAATTATGGGGAGTGTACCATTGCTTTTGTCATAGCGAACAGAGAACTGTCTGTCTCTCCTCAGAGCTGTCTACTTCTCCTTCCCCTCTCTCCTAGCTTCTCACGTTCTCCCTCCCTCCCCCCTTCTGTTCCACCATCCCCGTCTCCCCCCGTCCCTCTCTTCCTCTCACCTCAGACCTGTCTATCTCTCCTTCCCCTCTCTCTTTCTCCCTCTCTCGCTCCCTCCCTCCATCCCCCTCTCTCTCCGTCCCTCTCTCCTCTATCTGTCTATCTCTACTCCCTCCCTCCATCCATTCCTCCCTCTCACCCTCTATCCCTCCCTCTCTCCTTCCATCCCTTCATCTCTCTCACTCCCTCTTCCTCTTTCCTGTCTGTCTCTCGTTCCCCTCTCTCTTTCTCCCTCCCTCTCTCCTTCCTTCCACCCCCCTCCTTCCCCCTCCATCCCCCTCTCCCTCGTCCCTCTCTCCCTCTCTCCTGTCTCCCCCCCTCTCCCTCCCTTCCTCTCTCCATCCCTCCCTCTCTGCTCTCCCTGTGGTGATTACAGAGGCAGCAGTCTGCTTTGGTATGGGGCAGAGTGACTCTTATCAGAGGCAATTAATCAGGGAAACTCATATTGCAGCACGATTATTCAAAGCTCATTCTTGAATAACTTACAGCCGGAAGCTTCCAGAAGTTTTCTTTTTTTTTTTCTCTTTTTTTTTTTTTTTTACTCCTTCTCCCCCTCAGCCCCCCCCACACAGATACACACAGAGACGACACATGCACACGCAGACCGCAGACACACACACACACACCCTTTTCCATCCCTTGTGGACGTGAAGGTCAGGAGAGAAGAGAGGGAGGTGAGGTTGAAAGCTGAAAAAAAGTGTGTGTGTGTGTGTCTGTGTCTGAGTGTATATGTATGGGTGTCTTCGACAGACAACAAAGTCAAAGTCACCCAAAAGTTTTAGCATTGGTATGTGTCTTTTACTTGTTCATATGTGTTTCATTGGTTTTATATGTGTGTGTGTGTGTGTGTGGTGTGAGAGAGCTTGTGGACAGCAGCATAAACAGTCACGCAGAGTCTCATAGACTGTGCACCCCTTTTTACATCTGTGTATTGTTTGGGTTTTGTGCGTATCTTGTTTGTGTTTGTGTGTTTACGCGTGTATGTGAGTGTGTGTGTGTGTGTTCGCTCGCGCCAAAACAGGGCAAAATCATCAGCATTCCAAACAGTAAGGCAACACAAACAGGAAGGGGAAATAACTCAACTTCACTCCACTTATCTCACACACATATACACACAACCTCGTGCACACACACACACACACACTCACACACACACAAACATGCAAACACACTTGCATCAGCTGCAGTTATCTCACACACACACACACACACACACACACACCACACAAAGATGCAGACAAACTCAACGTCACTTCACTTATCTCCCGCATATGTGCCCCAGTGTCTGGTTTTCTTTCTCTTCGTCACACACACACACACACACACACACAAGTATTCATGCATGTGTTTTAGAAAACCAAAAGATATAGTGCATTCACCTTACTGATACCTTGAAGCTTGCACGCACACCAACACACATTACCATGTTGCAGGGGTCACACACATGCACATGCATGCCCGAGACCAAATGATGCTTCTTAATTAGGCTACGTCGTTTACAGACGTGTAGCCTTAACATCCATTGGCACGCAAACACACACACACACACACACACACATGCACACTAAACTATATCCTAAATTCGACAAGTTGATCAACATTATTGCAGTTTGTCTGCTTGAACAAGCGAGCACAGACACACACACACACACACACACACACACACACACACACACACACACACACACACACACAGATGCAGTGATGTATATTAGCATTTCCATGAAATTGGAACATTAAAATAATCTTATCTGTGTGTGTTCTTCTCCAATTTCGTGCCTATTGATTAGAGTCTGTTTAATTGCGTGCGTGTGTGTGTGTGTGTGTGTGCGTGCGCGTGCATGGACGGACAGGGAAATGAAGAGGGTTGTGTTAATGAGAGAGACCTCACTAATAGGAACATTAATATAAACTTACCCCCCGCCCCCGGTCCTCCTCTGTAAAACAGCTCAATACCTGTACCCACATATATATGCATATGTATAACACATGCTCTGTGTGTGTGTGTGTTTGTGAGCGAGAGAGAGAGAGAAAATAGTCTACAGAAGTATGTATAGTTTAGCAGTATACCTCAATATACCCCCTCCATTTCTCTCTCTCTCTCTCTCTCTGTCTGTCTGAGCAGCGTTCTTATCTGTTCTTTTTAATTATTGTTAATGCTTGTGTTCTTGTCGTCATATCAACTCATATCAACTCCGTCTCTCTGCCTTTCTCTTGTGCTTTATCACCTTTACTTCGGCGTTCTCATTTGGAAATGACACAATCTGCTATGACATACTCTGTGTGTGTGTGTGTGTGTGTGTGTGTGTGTGTGTGTGTGTGTGTGTGTTTCATGGGGTTGAATAAAAAGGGATAGATGTGTGTGTGTGTCTGTGTGTGTGTGTGTGTTTCATGGGGTTGAATAAAAAGGGATAGATGTGTGTGTGTGTGTGTGTAAGATGATGTTTGATTCTGAGCTCTTTGTAAATAAAAGCTGTTTAATTTTTTTTCTCTTTCACTGAAGGCTGTGATTAGACCCGAACAGAATCTGTGAATAAAGCAGTGAACGTAATCACACATGCTATCTGTCTTTTCTCTCTCTCTCTCTCTTTCTCTTTCTCTCCTCTTCTTTCCTGCTGTTCAACAGTGAGTCACTAATGTCATCCAGCTTTATTTGGCAAAGGAGAGCAATAGAGAGAGGAGAGAGAGAGAGAGAGAAAGAGAGGGAAACGAAAGTCATAAAATGTAAATATTGTCCACGCTGTGCGTTTCTCTTTTTTTGAAAAAAACAAATTGAATGTCAGGACATGAGATATGGCGAGTTTTCATTGGTTCACAGACCGTTTGACAAATCCATATTCTTCCTTAAATAAGAAAATAAAATAAATAAATATATAAAAATAGAAGGCACTCTCTTATTACAGCGAACGCTACGGTAATCACAGCGGGAACAAAGCACTGTGATTAACGATAGCAATTCATCGCCACGGAGCCGTCCGTACGGCAGGTCGGCCGACCGCGCGAACTAACGACAAGCAGCCGTGTGTGTGTGAGTGTGTGTCTGTGGCTGTGTGGAAGGAGGAGAGACATCATGGTTATCATAATTCATATCATAAATAACAGAGAACCGGCCAATCAGGGCCCAGGCCCCGCCGATGTCATCCCAAATAACCTTTGATAACAATTACCATAGCGACGGGGCGGCGGCAAAAAGCCCAAAGTCACAATGTTATCTCACGCGCCTATTCGCGCTTATGGAATACAATGTTATTACCATATAGATTAGACTATTTATAATGGTGACGTGTCACACATAGCCCTGCCACTGTCCTCCATTGTGGGACTCTGGGGTTTAGGAGGGTCCTGCTGAGTGTGTGTGTGTGTGTGTCTTAAGGGCGTGAGGGGTGAGATTACAGGACAGGCCCTTTATGTTGCCTGGTGGTATCAGAACAGCACACACGGCCAAAGGAAAGAACACACAATGCGTGCGTGAGGGTGTGTGTGCGTGCGTGCTAGAGAGTCCTTCGTGAATATATTGGGTATATATGAACATGGGAAGAGGTTGTGTGTGTGTGTGTGTGTATGTATATATGCATGTATATGTATGTGTGTGTGTGTGTGCGTGGATGATGTGGATGATGGTGATTGTGATTTGCTAAGTGTGTTTTTGAGTTGTTGTATCTATGTCTGTGTGTGTGTGTGTGAGAGAGATATTGAGGGGGGAAAGTTGGTGATACTGCTGCAGATTAAGCAGTGTAGCCCTGCAGAGGCTGGGGGAGCCCAGAGTCTGCTATCTGGATCTTGTCGGAGGTGGTGTTCTCCTGGCGCTATCGCCACGGTGATGAGTCTGATCTCAGAATATGATATCCGCCCACTAGGCTCTCTTTCTTTCTCTCTCACTCGTGCGCGTGCACACACACACACACACACACACACACACACACACACACACCTACACACACACACCTATCCGCAAGAGTCTACAGTTTAATATCCCCTTTCTCCTGGTTCCTCTCTCACTCCACACACAACCCCCCAACACTCACACTCTCTCTCTCTCTCTCTCTCTCACACACACACACACACACACACACACACATTTCGTTGTCGCTCTGGGCTCTGTTTTGCATAAAGATATATGTATGTTAAACATTGGTGGGTCCTAAATCTCCTGTGTTTAAAATGAGATCTGACTTTGTGCTTTGTCAAAGTCACTCACTAGTTCAGAGATAGATGGGGGACAGATGGAGAGAGAGAGAGAGAGAGCGAATGTGTGAGAAAGAAAGAGTGTGTGTGTGTGCATTAAGGAGATGGTGCAACTCCAGTGAAAGCGCTACGCTATGTTACGCTCCTCTCCACCGCATTGGGTTGGGGCCCCTGCGGGGACCGTTTGAGGTGTGCGGCGGGATGATGGCGTTTTGCGTCTGTCATAGTTAATTACATCTAATCGGCGCTGCATCTGTGTTTGGGAGCCAGATACGTTTGTGTTGCAGGGGAACGGCAGTTATCACGACGGGGAGAGAAAAAGAGGGCGGATGGATTTCACAGGAGCCAGGCTAATTGGAAATTCAAATTTCCATTTTTGAAAAATTTGTTCTGCAGCTTTGTGTAGCGGTTTCCCCTCTTTCCCCATTTATTTTACTTTTTTTTTTTTTTTGGTCGGGGGGGTGTGTGTGTGTGTGTGTGTGTGTGTGTGTTTGTGTAGGAGGTTTTGTGGAAAAACGGCTTCAGCTGAGGTAAATGACATATTTGAAATCATGAAAACATCAAGGAAGTCAAGAAATCAAATGCAACATTTTAAAATGGTGGTTTGACCAGTTACAGGCCTTCCCCTATCCCTGATACCATGCTTGTACTTCAGTCTAAAACCCAAGGAACAGACCATTACTACAGAACCACAGAACTCTACACTAAATCATACTTCTGAGTGTATTGAAACTTGTGTCTTTTGCTGACACTGTTTTGTCATTTAGCAAATTTTATTATGCCGCTTCCTTTGTCATTAATCTCACAGTGCATTTAGCCATGTCAGAACTGGGGTATCAACATTGTTTTGATTGTTTGTTGGTTTGTTTGTTTCCTGTTGTTGCTGTTTAGATGAGGAAGAGGAGCCAGTGCCTGTTGCCATGGGGACATCTGCGGAAGCCATGCAGGTGTCGGTGGAGGAGGACGACGGGGAGGAAGACTACGACGAGGAGGCCGAGAACGCCGAGAACAGGCCGGCCAAGCGCGAGGCGGACGAGGCGTTCCCGCTGGGCGTCATGCCGACGGCCAAGCGCCCGCGTCTGGGCCCGAGCCTCAACCCGGACTCCAGCCCCGAGTGGACCTCAGAACCGCGGGAGCCTCTCTCCTCGCTGAACCCCCAGTTGCCCCCCTCGCCGTCGTCCTCTTCGCCGCCGCTTTCACCCGCCCCGACTCCCGTCGGCGCGATGATGGTGCGGCCGCCCGTCACCCCGGGACGCAAGCCGCCGCGCCCGACCATCACCTCGCCAGGCCGGAAGAGCAAGTCGCCGCGGCGGGGTGGGGGATCGAACGCCAGCCCTGGGCGAGGCACGCCCAAGCTCACCCAGAAGGAGAAGAAGAAGAAGAACTCGCCACGGAGCCCCAGAGGAGGGGGAGCTGCCGCTGCTCACGCGGCCCAGATGGCCTCGCCGCCGCTGGGGCTGAGCCAGCGGGACGGCAGGGCGGCGGGTCCCGGAGGCGCTGGAGGTCGGTCTGCCGGACCGGCGCACTCTGACCTCCACTTGCAGAGGTCGTCCATGCCAGATACTGGGGACGCAGACATCGAGGATTCCATCTCGGCAGTGATCGCCCGGGCGTGCGCCGGCGGGGGAGGAGCAGGTAGTGGCCGCCCCCACGACCCCTACGACCTCCCGTCGGACTCGGACAGCGACTCTGACCCGGGCCTGACGCTGTCACACACCCTTCTGGGCAGGTCTGCGGGTGGCGGCGGCGGTGGCAAAAACACACAAACACACACACCTGTGGGTTCCAAACACGCAGGGCGAGCAGCCCTCACCTCCACCCCTCTATTCCCTTGCAGCATGGACCGCTCCATCGACGAGGTCGTCCGACAGGCCGGCAAGCGTGGCGGCGGCGGTGGCGCTGCCAACGTCTCCATGGCAACGACCTCCGACCTGGATGACCTTTCCTCACCGCCCCCCTCGCCCCCGACCCCTCAGCCCTTACTGCCCGGCCTGACCGGTCTCCCGCCGTGGCAGCAGTCCATGGGCATGGACGAGTTCTCGCTGGGCGCGGCGTCCGGCGGCCTGGCATCCGCGGAGGGCAAGAAAAAGAAGCCCAAGAAGGAGGCCAAGCTGAAGCTGAAGAAACTGGGCAAGCTCAAAGGTCACAAGGAGAAGGACAAAGGTCACGAGAAGCTCAAGAGCAAAGACAAGAAGAAGGACAAAAAGAGCAAGGAGAAAGAGGCCAAGCTGACCTGGAAGGAGGAGGCGTCGGCGTCGTCGTCGGCGGTCGACGGCGGTCGCCGCGGCGTCAGCATCGGCGACGACCCCTTCGGCATGGCGGCGGCCGCGGTCGCGGCGGCGGCGGCCCTCTCCGCGGCCGAGGAGCGGCGCGACAAGGAGAAGCACAAGGACAAGAAGAAGGACAAGGAGAAGAGCAGGAAGGACAAGGCCAGCAAGAAGGACAAAGGCAAGGAGCGGGCCAAGGAGGCCAAGAAGAAGAAGAAGATGTCCGCCGAGGAGAGGGAGAGGGAGGCCTCGCTGGCGCTCTTCGGCCCCGCCGCGTGCCTCCTCCTGCCCTCCTCCATGCCCCACCTGACCCACGTGCCCCCGACCTCCGCCTCCGCCTCAGCCGTCGCCGGCGGCGATAAAAACGTCCCCCTCGGCGGGGACAAGCCTCTCAAGAGCAAGGAGAAGGAGAAAAAGAAAGACAAGAAGGAAAAAAAGAAGAAGAAAGATAAGGAGAAGGAGAGAGAGAAGGAGAGGGGGAAAGAGAAGGAACTGGAGAAGGAGGAGAAGAAGAAAGGCAAAGAGAAAGAAAAGAGCGGAAAGGCCAAGGAGAAGGCCAAGGAGACGGCCAAACAAGAGAAGGTGAAAGAGTGTGTGTGTGTGTGTGTGTGTGTGTGTGTGTTGGTGTGAACCTTTTCCTCCTCTTCGTCGTCCTCTGAAAGTGATTCATGATAATTATAAAACCATCAGCATGTTGTAAGAGTTTATCTAGCACAAATCTAACACACACACACACACACAAACACACACCGTTAGATACTTCTATGGTGCTTCTGTGCTGCAGTGGCTGGTTGTTTTCCTTTGTGTGTGTGTGTGTGTGTGTGTGTGTGCATGCTTTACTGAGATGTGTGTCTTATCTAAGGATGGACGTACTCTACAGTAAGTCACCTGTCAGTCACACACACACACATGCAAACACACACGGTGTCCATGGAATGTGGTGTAAACAAAGTGTGTGTGAGTGTGTGTGTGAGTGTGTGTCTATAAGCCAGTAGTTTGTTTAGTGTGAAATCTCCCTTTATCGGCCCAGTCCGCTCGTCTCCTTGCAAAGTCAGTCAACACCAATCCCATTGATAGTGTATGAGCAGAGAGATGGCCCACCGAAATCATTTCCACCCAAACATACTCCAATATTCCCCCTCTCTCCTCCTCGTCCTCTCTTCAGCTTGCTCTCCTCCCTCCATCGCCATCACTCCTCCTCTCCTCCCATCTCTCTCCGCCTCTTCTCATCTCTCTCTTCTTTCCTTTATCTTTCCTTTTCCCTCGCTCACTTTATTCCCTCTGACACTTTCTCTCTTTCTCTTCCCTCTCCCTCTCTGCTTCTCTCTCTCCTCTTCCATTTCCCTCTCTTTCTTGTATGTGCTCTCTCTCCCTCTATTTCCATCTCTGTGTTTCTCTCTCCTCCTCTTTCCTTCACTCCCTTTTCCCTCTCTCCCTCTTTCCCCATCGCTCCCCCTCTCCTCCTTTTCTCCCTGTTTCTCATTCCTTCACTCAACTCTCGCTATCTCTCTCTCTCTCTCTCTCTCTGACTTTCTCGCTCTCCCTCCCTCAACCTCTTCACTCCCCCCATCTCTCTTGCCCTCTGTCATCTCTCTCTCCCTCTCCTGTTCCCTGTCTCTGATTCCCTTTGCCCTCCCCTCTCTCCTGCTCTCTTTCTCTCTCTCTCTCTATCTACCCCCCTCCTCTCTCCAGGGCTGGGAGATGGGATTCAGCAAGTGATTTTCCTTTCTTCTCCTCCCCTCAATCTCTTGATCACTTTAATTTTTTGCAAGGCTGCTTCACCAGACCGAGAGGGGGGAGATAGATAGAACGGACGAGTGTGTGTGTGTGTGTGTGTGTGTGTGTGTGTGTGTCAGTCTGAGTAAGGGAGAGGGAGAAAGTGTGTGTGTGTGTTGAGGTTTTATCAGCGCGGGGCCTGAGGTATGTGCGCGGCGAGCTAAACCCATAGAGATTAGTGGAAAAATGCCTGGCGATGCACTAAGGGGCTTACGCCAGCGCTTGTATTAGTTCAGGTGAAAGGAGTATTGCTTTTACATAAAACTGGACAAATCCCGGCACAATGCCTTCCACCGGCGGGCCACAATGGAGTCCACTATCTCTGGACTTCACCTCCGCCGCACAACC
>PYXC01002067.1:372500-375000 GCA_015244755.2 Tenualosa ilisha
TTGCTTATCGAGAAGGTACATGTCCTCCTAAGGGAAGAGGCTGTGTGGTGTGTGTGTGTGTGTGTGTGTGTGTGTGTGGTGTGGTGTGTGTGTGTGTGTGTGTGGTGTGTGTGTGTGTGTGTGTGTGTGTGTGTTCACATAAGTATGTGTGAGGGCAAGTAGAAGTATGTTTACACATACAGTTTTTTGTTTGTTTTTTTTTTCATTTCTGTGTGCGCATACATACAGAATTGTTCGTGCAAGAGTATGCAAGTATGCATATGTGTGTGTGTGTTTGTGCATATGTATATGTGTGTGTGTGTGTGTGTAGGAGGACATAGATGGTACAGCAGCCTCCCTGCATCCTTTGGTGGAGTGACTGATGTAGTGCGTGGAGGAGCACTCTTAGATGGAGGTGGTCCAGGACCTCACTTAGTCAACACAAAAGCCCCTTCGCCTTAAACTACTCAGTCCTGCAGATGAAAAAATAATACCCCCCCCCCCCCCCCTCAAACGCATGCTGGTTAGACAGTAGAGGACACCCCCTCACACAGCACACACACACACACACAAACACACACACACACACACATACACATACACTAGCAGGCTCCCCGCAAACTAAATACCATCGGCGCTTCATCTCACTGAGCCGCTCTATGCTAGCGCTAATGCTTTAGCCTACTGATTTAGCCCCTTTTTCCACGTTGTTTTTCAAATGTCATTTACCCAAACCGTAACGGTGGCACTTCTGAATGTGTGTGTGTGTTTGTGTGTGTGCGTGGCAGCAGGCATTGGAGTGCCGTCGCATGTATCGGCCCACCTTCTCTATCGTTCTCTCTCTTTCTGACGCCTCGCTGCGCTTTACGGCCACGCTTCTATCTCTTTTGCGTAACTTTTCACCGCCTCGTGTGATCCTCGGATCTACACTTAACGTACGGTAGCCTAACGCCCATCAGCTTGGCGAATGCACTGATCTCTGAAAGCATACTTGTGTTTGTGTTTGTGTGTGTGTGTGTGTGTATGTGTGTGTGTGTATACACACACCTGAGAGTGTGGCACATCGCTCAGCAATCGACACGGCTCAGAAGTGACTAACCACTTCATCCTCATTGTATCACTTCTTGCTGATGATTTTTTTTTTTTTTTTCCTTCTTGTTTTGTTGTAGACTCATCACACACACACATACACACACACACGTGTGTTTGTTGATGTGTTCATGCCTATATGCAAATACACTGACTAACAGGGTTACTCACTGTTGGTTTCAAGAGAAAGGAGAGGAGAGGAGAAGAGAGGAGAAGAATTGAGTGCGATGGGGAAAGGAAAAAAAATGATGCAACTTGCCAGACATTTTCAGCCTCCCTCTCTCTCTCTCTCTCTCTCTCTCTCTCTCTCTCTCTCTCCCCCTCTCTCTCTCTTTTCTGCTGAGGTATACACTTTAGCTTTTTAGGGCATGCTGGGAAGAAAAAGAAAAGCTCAGAGAGGAAAAAAATAAAGGGAGAGAGAAAGAGAGGGAGAAACAAGAGAAAGGGGTGAGGAGAGGAGGAGGGAAGGGGTGGGGGTAGTATTCAAATCCACAAAGGTTTTGTAATAAATGCATCGGCGACAATACAAACAAAAACATTAGAGGGAGAAAAGACGTGTTTCTGTGTTAAACAATTAGTGCTGCAGAATTATAGGGGATCGCGCGGTAACAAAGCCCTGCGATCGGCAGGGGTGCACCCCAGACACAAAGACAACACACACACACACTCTCTGTACACATACACACACACACACGCACGCACACACACACACACACAAAGACTGCTGCACTAAGCTCCTGCACATCTACTCACACACACGCGCACACACACACGCACACACACACACACACACTCACTTACTCTCACTAAGCGCGAAAGCAACAGCGCTTTTGAGTTCCAATCCTCTCCCACCATCTTTAAATCTCATCTCTGTGTCTTTCCCCTTCTCCACGTATAAGCGTGCCATCTCTCCCACCTTCTCGTCTTCTCACCGTGCCATCTGTGGTGCTATCTCTCATTCTCTTTCCTTTCATTCTCTCTCTCTCTCTCTCTCTCTCTCTATCCCTCTTTATCTTTCCATTGCTCCTTTTCTCCTTTGTTCCTGACCAGCATAGGCAACAGTTCAAGTGGTTTGTTTGTGTGTGTGTGTGTGTGTGCGTGCCTATGTGTGTATCCATCCAGAAGAACCTTACAATCTCTCTCTGCTTCCCTCCATCTCCACCTCACTGTATATCACAGTTTCTACGCTGTATCAAAGTAGGTTATAGTCACATATTACTCACATCATACAGAAAGAAAGAGACATCAGCAGGGTGCAGTGTGTGGGTGTGGGTGTGGGTGTGGATGTGATGTGTTGTGATGGTGTGTGTGTGAATATATTGCATACCTGCAATTCCTATTGCATAACTTTAGGTTAAAGGTGCCCTGCCACACAAATCTGTTTTTCCCAGTTGTTTTTGAAATATGATGGATAAATATGAGTTTGTGTTGT
>PYXC01002067.1:380000-415000 GCA_015244755.2 Tenualosa ilisha
GTCGCCGTTAACGCCATATTTTAACAACAGTGACCTGGGTTCATCTTGGTAGGAACAATGCAGATTTTCACAAGTGACTAGCATGCAAAATAAAGCTAGTTATAACATGAACTGTGTGGTAAAATGTAGTTCAGCAACTTCTCAAACCTGCAGCATGGCCAGTTAAGTTCTTCAGTATGTGATGTGGTGTGAGTGTACTTTCACTTTTCCGAGTGAAATGCAAAGTGATGGCTGATAGGCTACAATCATGAATGCTCACATTTCCTAGACTGTAGGTAACCAAGCGATTTTCAAATAGCCAACTGCTTCACTTGACTGAATTGGTAGAAGTCAAACTACTTTCTCTTAGCTCGTCGAAGAGCAAAAGTGGCTTGCAGGCTTTACAGTTAAGCAAAGTCTGTTATTTCTCTAAGTCTTACTTTGCACAAAGCCTAATAAATGTCTGAAATATCATTATTTTTTGAAAGAATAGGTCTAATATCAAAACCCAAATCCAAATATACGTTCATCATCCTTATTATAATTGACATTAACAATGCAAGTGTATATTCAGGAAAATAAATTGCTGTGCTGTAGAAATCTATATTTTATTTTATTTTATTTTATTTTTTAATTGTGATTAACTACATAAGTTGTGAGATTAATCATGATCAAACATTTTAATCGTCTGACAGCCCTAATACACACACACACACACACACACACACACACTCTGACTTAAAATATGGACACAAGATGGTCTTTTCATCACCTACATGCATAGCATAGCATAGGATAACATAATAGAACATAAATGCTTGCACACGCTGAAGAAATTGCAGTGTAACAAATTCAAGATTCAGTGAAAATTGGGAAACTGTGGTATGTATGGTTTTTTTTTAAACTCTACATGTTGGGAGTGTAGAACATTTACAAAATATTTACTGTCTCATTTGCCTATTTGTGTGTGTGTGTGTGTGTGTGTGTAGGTTCGTGATGAGTGGGGAAATAAGATATGGATCTGTCCTGGCTGTAACAAACCGGATGATGGAAGTCCAATGATTGGCTGTGACCAGTGCGATGACTGGTACCATTGGTAAGAACTGAACTTTTTGTGTGTGTGTGTGTGTGTGTTATAACCAGTCTTAATCTGGGTTGAGCTTTGCTGATTAGTATAGATGGTGAATAGTGTGTGTGTGTGTGTGTGTGTGGTGTGTGTGTGGTGTGTGTGTGTGTGTGTGTGTGTGTGTCAGAGATGGTGAATAGTGAGTGATTCTGTGATTCCCCTTTGAGTTGCTCTGAGGAAGTTATTCTAATTTGGCTTCTTATTTTTAGCCCAAATCCATCTATTTGTCTGATAGCACTCTCTCTCTGTCTGCTTCTCACACACACACACACACACACACACACACACACACTTTTCTCATGCTCACTCCCCCTTATACACACACACAATACATATTCTCTCTCTCTCTTTTTCTCCCCCAACCACACACACACACATACACACCCACCCACCCCACACACACACAAACTCACTGACACACACACACACACACACACACACTTGCTCTTAGTCCCTGTCCCTACACACTGCCTTTGTCCTGAGCCTTTGGCTCTCTGCACTCCTTTTCCCTGTGCATAAATCTGACTTTCCTTTATTTCTTCTTTCTGCCTCTCTGCTTCTTTTCTTTCTCTCTCCCCCTTATCTTTTCTCTCTCTCCCTCTTTCTGTCCTTAACACTCGTTCACTCTCTCTGCTGTTAAACTCTCCATCTTCAATCTGTTTTTACACCCTCCCTCCATTTCAGCCTGTCCACCTCTGTTACATTCCTACTTCTCCCCCTCTCTCTTTCATTGTCTCTGTCTCTCTCTCATTCTCTCTCTCTCTCTCTTTCTCTCTGTGTTGCAGTCTCCCTATTTCTTTCTCTCTCCTTCTCTGTTTTTCTTCATCTCCATCATGTACTCTCTTCTCTCTTCCTCCTCATTTGTCTGTCTGTCACTCTATAGATCTTTTCATCTTCCATTGTTCTCTATCATTCTTTTTTTTTTTCTTTCTCCTCTTTCTTTTCTGCCTCGTTTGCTCCTTCCATCCCTCTGTCCGTGTATGGACTAGGATGGAGTTCGGGGAACAGTTTTGGAGTCCTTTAAGGAGTCCTTGATCCTGTCAGATGGTGCTGCAGAACAGTTTGAAACATCAACATTTCTCACATTTTCTTCCTTTCGTCTTCTATGCATCCCTTCTTTTTTGTTCTCTCACTCTCTCCTTCTCTCCTCGCCCTGTCTTTTGTCAGTTGCTTTTTCTCCTTCTCTTTCTTAAGCGGTCACTCTCACACACACTCGTGCACACAATCTCACCCACACTCTCTCTCTTACACACACACACACACACACACACACACACACACACACACACACAAACTCTCCCACTCTCCCGCTACGCGCTCACACTCCCTCACAAGCACACACTTACACACACTCTCGCAAGCACACACTCACACTTTCTGTCTCCTGTCTTTGTAGGCCGTGTGTGGGCATTCTGACTCCACCCCCAGAGGACCAGCAGTGGTTTTGTGTCAAGTGTGCTGGCAAGAAGACCGACAAGAAGCAGAAGAAGAGGAGACGCAAAGCCAACTGAGACACACACACACACACACATACACACACACACACACATTATAGCTTCATACAATACAACAGATGTAGATTCATGTATGCATGCACAGACACACACACACACACACACACACTCAACCATGTACACATTGTATTTTAGTATCCACACATAAACCCACATTGGTTTCACAAAGAAACATTATTTGTTTCGTGCAAATAATTTTTGGATTGCATAGACATGCACACACAATTTCTATTTTTTCCTGTCAGTTTTTCTTTTTAATGTAACTCAGTATCTTACCTGCGTGGTCACACTCACACACGAAGACAGAAACACACACACACACACACACACACACACACAAACATATTCAGAGGCCTTTGACATTCCTCTAATTTGCTGGAAAAAAATATTTTTTCTTTCATTACTGTATCCTACCACCAGTTGTGTGTGGTTGTGGGTGTGGGTGTGTGTGTGTGTGTATGTTTATGTGTGTGAGGGCGTGTGTCTGTCTGTCTGTGTGTAAATGTCCTGTGTCTGTTTTAGTAGTTGTTGGTGTTGTGTAGAAAAGCCATGGTAATAAACACACAAACAAACAAACAAACCATCTAATTTTAATGTCAGTGAAAAACACCTTCATTAGTTTCATATACTCCATTTTTTTTGTTTTATTCAAAATGTTTTTATGAGGAAACTTATAATGTCTTACTTTTACTCTGTATACAGCCACCATATGTAAAAGTGTGTGTGTGCATGTGTGTGTGTGTGTATTATTTTAGTCTTTTCCCCTGTTTACAATACATTTTGTTCAAGTGGACCACTTCTCTTTGTGGGACTCTCTTTCTCGATAGATTGATTGATTGATTGACTGATTCATCTCATTTGGAGAGTAAAGACATTTTTTTACCCAAACATCTTTGAGATTTTCTCTGTTTTACTTTCATTTAACGAAAAAAAAAAAGCAAGGGATACCTCTCTTTCTCATGCTTGCCTGTGTGTGTGTGTGTGTGTGTGTGCGCGCGTGTGTGTCTGTGTGTGTGTGCATGCGTGTGTGTGTGCGCGCGTGCGTGTGTGTGTAAGCGTGCGTGTCTGTGTGTATGTGTGTGTGTGCGTGTCTGTGTGTGCACACATCTCTTTTAATTAGAAAGGTAATTGTGTTTTATTTCTCCGGGGTGGGTCTTAAATGGATCTAGGGGCTTTTTTGCCTGCGCTGCTCCTGCTGATGGTATCTCTGCAAACGGCTCCACTGAGGGGGGAAAGGCTGGGGATCTAACTCATCTACTCACTCACAAACACACACTCGTGCACACACACACACACACACACACTTTCACTTATATACACACACATACTCTCCCTCACTGACACTCAAACACACACATTCACTCTCACAAACACACACACATCCATACACACTAACACAAACACACAATCAGTCAGTCACTCACATTCACATTTAACTGGCATTAATTGCATTTCCAATAAATGGAATTGTTTAACTGTGTTGTGGATTAGTTGAGGATGCATTTCTTAATGTGCCTCACAGGTGTTATTTGTGAAGTCGAATTTGGAATTTTGATTATTGAAGTTAGTATTTCAGTATTTATTGGAGGCACAGGTGTGTGTGTGTGTGTGTGTGTCAGAGAGAGAAGGATGGAGAAAGAGATGCTTTATTGTCTGTTCTACGTACCTGCTTTTCTGTCAGTCAGCGTCAAGTCTGTAATGCCAGGATGACTGTATGTGTGCACCTGTATGTCAGCGACAATCTCAAGTGTGTATCCTTGTGTGTGTGTGTGTGTGTGTGTGTGTGTGTGTGTGTGTGTGCATACATAAACGTCTGTCAGGGAGCCTTATGCAAATACTCATTGCTCCCTGTGACCTCTGCTACATCAGTAATGACCGTCTGACCTCATCCCTCTCTCACACACACACACACACACACACACACAAGCTCACACACACCTAACGTCTAACGTCATGTTCCCGGTAATCAGCCCCGGGGAACGGAGATATCGGACGGACCGAGGCGTCCCCGTGTCTGCCCGCCCGATCTCGTCCCCGTGATAACGGCCCAATCAAAGCGAATGGTCCAGGGCTGATCTAGGGTCAGCAGTTATGTGCTATTTGTTTCAAAGCAAAGAGTTGGATGGCCAGGCAGATCAGGCAGACGGTAGCGCTTTGCGGCACAGAGAGAGGGTTTCTTTTCGAATGGACCAGCTGATAAGAGAAATGCTTTCCACATGGAAAGATTACAGCTTTTAATCCCCCCCCTTATGTCTGTGATGCAATCCACATATACCTGTTTCCATGTGTAACCACACATACACACAATTTTACATACATAAATACACATTTACATGTACGCATACACCGGTTTTCACTTTTTTTCCCACATCTTTCACACACTTAACTGTGTCACTGTCACATAAACAAATAATTGTACTAGCATTCCACTGTACACCCATTAAGCAATTATGCATACACACACATACACACACACAAAAGTATGCAAGCACATATCCACACATGTTTACCACATTCATGAACAGAGTTGAACTGTCTTCCATTCTTACTGTTGCAGTTAGACACACACACACCTGTTTCATCAGACTTAACTCTAGGTCAGAGTGTTTCAGAACAGGTCATGGACTTAAAGTGACCCTCTTTGATTCTCTCAACCCCCCCATCCCCAACCTTCTCTCTCTCACACCCAATCCTTATCACTCCCCCCTTCCATCTCTTGCTTCTCTCTCTCCCTCTTTCTTTCTTTCTCTCTCTCACTCTCTCTCTCTCTCTCTCAGTTCCCCTATATTCACATTCATTACTCAGGGCCCATTTTCCCTGTCCTTTGCACATACCTCCTTGCTTACTTCTCTCTCTTTCATCATCACTCGTCTCTTAATCTACCATTCACTTGTTTTCACCCTTTCTCTCTCCCTCGCCCTCTCTCTCTTTCTCTTTCTCTCTCTGTTTTCTGCACACTGAATATTATTATTATATTCATATGCTCTGCATGCACAATCATTTTCAGACGTGTGTGTGTATATGTGTGTATATGTATGTGTGCACACAGGGATTGTGGGTGTTAATCCCCCCCCCCCCCCCCAACCTTGATTAAGTCTGTGTAGCAGTTTATTTCGGTATAATCAGTGCCACTAGCCCTATTCAATTCAGTGGAACACTTGTGGTTTCAGTAATTTTTTTTTAAGTAGAAACACTTTCCCAGGTAGTGGGTCGGTCGGTCTGTCTGTAAAATAGATCCCCCCAGGAAACATTAACCTACTTGTAAACGGGTCCCTGACCAGTAGACACCTGTGGCAGATGGACACACAAATCTGATTCTTCACGTGACAAATGAGGAAAGTGTTTATTAACTGTGTAAGCTCTAGTTCGTTTATATACGAAGGCTTTACAAAATCAGTTGACGCATATAAACTGAAATATACTTCAAAGTAATGTAATGTTTTTCCTCCTCACATCCCTAAGACTGTAGGTTGTGGAACGCTGCAAAAAAACATGCTCACCATTGCAAGTTTGTTTATTTACATTGTTCCATGAGTAATTTTGTTTAATGATTAATTTAAGACATTCATTCTTAAGAAAGAATCCCAGCCATTTCTCCAAGGCCGATCATACTATTGACATATTCTTTTTTTCTTTTTCTTTTCTTTTTTAAGTAAAAATCAAAGTATAACATGTCTTCTCAGTGTCCGCATGCTCTGGTCTAAAAAGAACCAATTTACCTGTCAGGCGGCGCGACCGCGTGCATATGCAGGAACCGTGGCGGCCTCGCGGATGCGGATATTAATAGCTACATTAAGGCCGCACGCAAAAGGCCGCACGCCCCCTGCCGGACTAGGAAATTCATAATAGACTATTTTATATGCTTTGAGGCCTTTGACATCCGAATCTCATGCATTAGTTAGGTCTAAGTTAATGAGCATGCGAGTCTGGACGTGTCAGTTTACAGTTGCTTTCTGTAACTGCACTAGGCGACTTCTGCTCATGTAGGATGGAAAATTATGAAATCAGTTAAGGCCTGGGTTTCGTCCATTTCAGATCATCTCCATGTGTGCTTCTCCTTTGTTAAGATATTGTCATGTTTGATGTATCGAAGAAAGACAGAAAGTGCAGAGTAGTCTGACGAGTATAAAACAGTGCAATAGGTCGTCTCCGGTGTTCTTTTCAACAAGGCGGGAATTGGAGGGGTACTTTGATAATCCATTAATGGATTAATAGTTGATTTCTTTTGTCTTCTATTGTGCGTTGGAGTGTGGTGGGTCACTGGGGCCTGGTCTTATAATACTCCAGTAGGCTCTCGTTCGCTCCTACGCTTTTTTTGTCAGGCCTCATCTATCGCATGCAACGAAGTAGGCTAGGCAGCGCTGTTGACGGCTAGAAAGTTTCTCCATCTCCAGATTGAAGCTGAAACGAATTCTCGAGGCATTGTTGAGAAAATAGTGAATATTTTTAAAAATGATAAATTGTATTCTCATTTTATTTTGCCCTGAATTATCTGTAAATGCAGATGTGTGCGCGGAAAGCCCCACAATCTCGCCCTCGCTTTTGAAAGAAAGTTTTGCGTCCACGGGCCGAGTTATCAGCCAAACGGTAGATTTTTGGGAGATGCCCCAAGCTTTAATTCAGAGAATGAGAGGAAAAACACACCAAGATGCAACCTCTGTTCTTGAACACGTGTCTTTTTAGTAATTTGTGAGCTATTTCCCCAGTGAGTGCTCGACGGCAGCTTTTTATCTAGGGCTACGGGATTGCTACTGTACGCAGCACCTCCTGCTTATCTCCCGGTAACGCGGGTATGGGCGCTCTCCTTTATCAATTGTTTTGAAACGACAGACTTCAAAAGCAATTAGAAACATGACGCGACGGCGGCACAGGGCGAAATTAGAATACGTTTTTAATTACTATATTTATTTATTTCGCGCCTTTTTCTCCCCTTTCTCTTCACCACCCCGAGCGTCATCTGCAATTAGAAGGCACTCGCCTAATGTTTGAACAGTCTAATCAATGGCCTTAAACTGAGGACTACGTGGCGCTCATGTAAGCAGGTTCCGAGGCGATGGAGACGCGGAGGAAAAGGTGCCGCGCAGAGATAGGTTATTATTTAACTACAGGCACTTAATGGCGGCAATATCTGCCTTTGACGACTCGCGTGCTATTCTAACCCCCTTTTGCCTCACATCAAAAAAAGTTTATTTTTCTGTTATTAAAAAGTAAAACAAACTCGAGGAACGGCGCAGAGTGGGATAATTTTACTGTTGTTATGCTCGCGCACCGTAAATTGACATTGGCGGGGTGTGAGCAAGAATGAAGAGAGGAAGGGAGTGGATTGTCTGTGCGATTTCGATCAGTGATTTCTGCTTGATCGGCAGAGATCTTCATTTGCTCCTGCCATGGTTAGATGGTTGGAGGAGAACTGAACGTGAGACTCACTCTGAGTGACCTGACGGCTTGGTTTGCGAGTGGTGAGGGACAAGGGCGAGGAGAAGGGCCTCCTCTCCTGAGACCGAGTAAATAAATAAGCTTAATTATCGCGTGCAACTCAACACCACAGGTAAACACCTCCACCCTGGCACGAGCTGCATTATCAGGCTTTTGTCGCATGACACCGCGAAGCTTGCGCCGGCGCCGGAGCTTATTCAGTTTCCCGGCATGCCTGGAATCATGCAATATGCATTATTCTCTCAAAAAGGCCAAATAGATCAGCGATATAAAATGTCAGAATGGAGCGCGCTCTCTGCAGTATTTTGATTGAAAGTGAAGGCATTTCTCTCCTTGCGCTATAGAGGTGTGGGGGGAGGGGGAGCATAAAGGCACCTACACGAGCCCAGCCGCGAGCGCACAGTGGTTCCTTTGATCAGAAAGGGCAGTTCATCCTTCCTGCGCGAGGGAACGTCATCAGATGCTGATGTTGTGCTCGCGCGCGCACTAGTTTTCATCAAGGGGGGCGGGAGGAGGGGGTGTGGTGCGTGAGAGGAGAGAAAAGTGTCATCATAAATGCGCGCGGTGTTGGGGATGACTTTGTGACGACCTCTGTTGCAAATGGGCTATGCACGCGGAATAACGGCCTCCGCGCGCAGACATGGAAATGGCTTAGCACTATCGCCGTCTCCCAGGCAACCATCAGAGTCCCCATCTCGCGCAGAGAAATGAGTTCTGAAAAGGCTGGAGAGAGGCACGGATTAAAGCATGATCCTAGGGACGGGGTGTCAATCAAACCCAAACTCACAAACCGCACGCCTTTTTTCCCCTTCGACAAAATTGTATTTTGAAACGCAGCATATATTTACTGCCAAAGGTGCCTCTGACTATTTTATATTTTTATAAGACTGATAATGAATTGGTGCTTCAGAATACCAGGGCGCGTCCCTCTTTCAAAAGCCCGTTATTTTACAGGATTGGCCTTGACGTAATCACAAGGCCAGAGATATTTCAATTACGCAGATTAGTGGATGCATAGCTTTCTAAATAAGGTACCCCAATCTGGATTATACTGGAGATAGATTAGGTTATTTGTCACCGCTTGAACTGCTCTCCGTATAGTGTACTACAATCAAGCCTTATTCATTGGCCTTTTATTCATAGCCTATGTCATTTGTTCGCTTGTATGAAATTTGCATGGCCTGTAAAAATCTGCTTTAAAAAATATGTCTTTCTGCTTTAATGCTATCTATCCCCTTTGTGGAATCTGATGGTGAACTGCACCTCTTAGAACTCTGTCTAATGTAGAGTCACCCCTCTCAACCTTGATTTAAATTATGGAGTCCCCACACCTCAAGACAAGTTGCCTCCACTCATCAACAAAATTTCTTCGTCCTGGTGTTTGTCTTGTCTCATTCGCAGAGCTCGAGCTCACTTCTCGTGTCGGTATAGAATTGAGAGAAAAGAAAAAGAGAGCCTCGAGGCTGGTCAGAAAAGGGAGGAAGAGGGAGAAAAAAAAACTTCTTCAAATTGGCTTGACCCGCTGCTATTTGATATTTGCCTCTTTGACACTCATTTAAAGGCGCGCGGCAGCAAAGCAGAACGTGGACAAGCCCGGCCTGAAATCGAAGCCGCGTGCGCGCGGGGGGATCTGGAGAACCCGATAGCCGGGGGCTCGCGCTCTCCAAAGGCTCCCCGGTCATTTTAGCCCGACTCGCTCGAGCCGGCCCAGCCAGCTCGTCGCCAGGCAGGGTGTAAACGTTAAATGTTCGCTATTTGTTCCAGAGATTGCATTGAAAATCAAGTCCGGACCGCGAGGCAGGCAGGCAGACTCTTTTTTCCCCCGCTTTCTTTCAAGGCTCTACGAATTCTCACAAACAGCCATTGACTAAGCTGCTTAAAGAGCCCCCTAATAATGCTTAAACGAATTCCTCGGCTGAGGAAAGGGAGAAGTTTTAAACCAGACAGTATAAGATGGAAAGAGCGAAACACTTGCAGTTATGGAGACGTCAGACACAATGGCTTCCCGTCACATTGTAATAACACTTTATATCAGCTCGCCGGTGTCTACCTTAAACCTTATATGGTATTCTTTGTAGATGACAGATAAATGGTTTGCTAAGCCTGCCTCTGAGCCTGTAGGCCTTCCAGATTGTGACGTGTTGGAGGCTATTGTTTTGCCTGTCAGAACCTACAGGTGATTCCCTCTCCCCTCCTCTCCCTCGATGTAGGGTGGGCGAATGATCAGAAACCCATTTTGTGTAGGGTTAAGCGATGGGTGCTTTTAATAAACGGCTCGTTAGCGCGGGATGAGCACGTTCTGGAGCAGATAAACGCCCCAGCCATTGTGCGCGCGACTCTCTAGAGAGCACCCTGAACAGGCTGACGGGTATTTGTCTCCGGCTCCCCTGTCTTCCATTTCATTAGCCAATCTACTCTTCTCTATCTCTTCATCTATCTATCCTCCTGTGTGTCCGTACACCGTCCCCCTCCTCGCTCCCAACAAACAAAAATAGGAGGGGTGTGTGTGTATGTGTTGGGGGTGAGGTGGGGAGGAGTGGCATAAAAATCATCTCTGCCATCTTCGCAGAATGCTGCTTAGTGATAACGCTGGCCGGGTAATATGCAATGATAAAAGTCAATTCGTTTTCCCAAAACACTTGACACATGCAGTAAGCTAGCCACCGCAGTCTGTTGGGGTCCACAGTCTCTGTCTGAACCAAACAATCTCTCTCTCTCTCTCTCTCTCTCTCTCTCTCTCTCTCTCTGTCTCTGTCCCCCCCCCCTCCCCCCCCCCCCCCCCCCCACACACACACACCTCTCTCTGTTCCCTCCCTTGGTAGAAAGGATGGATGGCGGACAAATAGAAATGATAGAATCTCGGTAGTGGTGCCAGAACATTGCAAACTGACGGATCGGAGAGCACATCCGGAAAAAGGGCAAGAAAGCCCAAAGAGTATTGTAATAGAAGACACTGGGCATGCAGGCGTTTTGGGAATAAAGTAACATATTATTATTATTATTATTAGTAGTAGTAGTAGTAGTAGTAGTATTGATGTAGCAGTATTTATGCCTAATGTTAGAATATGTACTTGAAAAATCGTTTGGTGCACATGTGCATATGGCTATGCAGTGGTCTACAATATCCTATTATTATTATTATTATTATTATTATTATTATTATTATTATTATTATTGACTCGATAAAGGTGGAACCTAATGGTAATGACTTGATTTCAGGGGTCGATAAAAATCTCGCTAACATGTTTTATCTAATGTTCTCTCCGTTATCTCGTAGGTCTAGGCTATTGCAGTATCACAATATCATGATATTCTTATCATAATGATATGTGTAATTGCTGCCGTTCGTTAGCACAGGTAGCAGCCCAGCCTCCTCCCACCCCACCACCCCCACCCCCAGCCCACTCCACAAAGCCTCTTCCCCGGGTTGGAGGGCTGGGCTGCGGCCAGGGAACCGAGTCCAGCATCCTTTACTGATCCGCAATTGGCGCTCTCTCTTCCTCTCCCTTCCTCTCTCCTTTTCTCTATAATACACGTCCTCCCGCTCCCTCCAACTTCATGATTAATGATATTTCGCTAAAGATTAATCATGGAAAATTAAAAATCTTGGAGGTTTGCAGTGATGGTTTGGTCTGGTGGGGGCTGGTTTGTTGGTTGTGTGTATAGAGTAGGAGTGTGTGTGTGTAGTGTGGTGGTGGTGTGTGTGTGTGTGTGGGGGGGGGGTAATGGGTGAAAGCGAATTAGCTCCATCGAATCTTTTTAGATGCAAATATTTTGTTATCTCGTCTTCCCTGCTCTGTGTTCGGTATTTATGATTAATTATCTCCTCGTGGTGAAAAATAAATCATGCGAAATTAGGATCTCGCGCCTCCACCAGCACGCGCGCGGCGATGGCGGGTCGATCTTGTTAATTCCAGGTTGAAATTGACACACTAATTATAGACCAGTATGGCAGCGGAACACTAGAAGGCAAGATTACCTCGGCGTTTTTATTTTTTTATATCAGATACACCCCCTCCTTCCTCCGTCCCTCACAACCCAGCACCCCCCCCCCCCCTTATATTTTACCAATTAAAAATCGTAAAGGCATTTCACTGCCCCAGGATAAAAAAGCCCCCCTCTCTCTCACAACATTGGCCATCACTTCCCACCATCAGATTCATTGTGATGTATTAGAGATGCAATAAATTATCCCATGTAACAAAACATGGCGCGGTGAAAGGCAGATAATCTGTGCCGCGGAGATAAGGATTCATTATTCGCCATCATTATGACTCCAGCGCAGGCTGCGACTTCTTTCTTAATCAGCCTCTGTGATCCCGGATCTGTGAGGCGGGCAGATAAGCGAGCAGTCGTTTATAATTCTCCCCACCTCGGCCTAATATTTTAAAATCAAATCGGAGGAAGAAGCCGCCGTAAAAAAAAAAAAGAAAAAGAAAACACACATACACATACACACATATATGCACACACAACACAGACACACACGCCGGCTTACGATGGGAACACACAGTCAGGCAATAATAAAACACACGGACACACAAAAAAGAAAAAGGGAGATAGAGAGAGGAAATAGAGAAATGGAGAGACAACCATTCCCAGCAGCGACAGATTTAAGCCGTGTGTGCGCATGGAAGGTCATATAGTCCAAATGATTATCTATTTCTACCGAACCGAGAGAAGAACGTTATATTTAACGAAGCAATTTAACCAAATATATAAAATTCGAGACATTAGATTTTAAATGTGGGCAAGGCTTTGGCTTGGTTTAGGGTGGGGAGTGATTGATGCGGTGGTTGGTTTGATCTCTATTTCCAGGCCCCCCAATAGTGACAACAATAAAACAATCCGGTGACTAATTGGAGGAAGATCAACGTGAGCAGATAAAGTAAGAAGATGGCAAAAGCGCGATAAATTACCATGCCGAAGAGCATATGAAAGCTAAGTCAGGAGCCAGACCAACAATTAACGTGAGCGGCATACAGGCTGCCAATGTTTAAACAGGCCACTGCGTTTTCTGGTGGCAAAATTAATCGGTTTATGGACGTGAGATCATAATCCCTTACTCCATCAACCGATAAGATTGAGAGTTATAAATATCAAGAAGCATAAATAAATAAATTAGTTGAATAAACACAACTGTGCACTTGTATCAAGCCCAAGGTTTACACTTGGCTGTTGTAAGCTCACACTGTCACGCGGGAGCTCACGTCAATTCCGACATTAATCACGCGATTTCATGGCAACTGCAGAACGTTCGCTCGAGAGGAGGGAGAAAGGGAGACACACACACTGTGAGGTGCACGCGGACTTGTCTTCTTTTCTCTTCCGACGACCTATAAGCCTGCGAGCCTTATCAGAAATGACTCACCACCAGATCCACATTTCAGCCTATTAGAAAATCACGGCTCAATAAAAATAATAATAA
Organism: Tenualosa ilisha; assembly: GCA_015244755.2. NCBI lineage: Eukaryota > Metazoa > Chordata > Actinopteri > Clupeiformes > Clupeidae > Tenualosa > Tenualosa ilisha. The sequence goes on from PYXC01002067.1 coordinate 393,484, forward strand.
AGTGTAGGCCATATGCCTATTTAGGTTATGCCATAATCTACAAGGAGAAAACATTGTCCAAAACATTCAAATACCTGTAATTGCAAATGACGATGGTACAAAAGGATTCTGAGTCAGACTAGGCTACGGCAGCCTACCTTGTCCATCACGCTTATCTTATACAAATCTCTTTGAACGCTCACAAATAATTGATAAGGGGGAAAAAAGAGAAAATTGAATTAATTTGATGCTGTCAAATCTAATGGTTTACCCGAGACGAATCAAATGAATTAATTCAACAGATTTTACTTTTACGGGCGATATTAATATATTTTTTTTATTGCGATTATAATATGTCATAATTATCTGTGGAATATGATATGGTGTCACCTTTGTGCGTATTCTATCGGAGACATCAGTATGCGCATTCATCATCGACGCATATTAGGGACACTTTAACATGGAAAAATTACGACGGTATTTATTTTTCCCAGTAAGCACTTTATTTATGTCTCAACGAGCTGATTAAACGATTCTCATCAGGATGGGGTTTTGCCTAATTCTATTAGAAAAAAAACGGAAATACTAATTCTATAAATGAGAGCTGTTGTTGCCCTGGAAACATTGAATTATTCATTTATTTAAAAGACACATTTTGGCTCGCTGCTTCCGTAAGTTTATAGGGATGTTTGAGCCAATTATCTTTAATTTATTGCCTTAATTGAATTTCTCCTCCAAAGATAGATATTGGTGTGATCGGTTTACGCTCCTTCTGAGTTTGGGGAGCAACATGAGAGATACCAAGTCTGTAATGTCAGCACAATTCCCTGTCTTTCTCCTCTTCTCTTGATCCTCTCTCGCTCTCTTTCTTTCTTTCTCTCTCCCCTCTCTCTCTCTCTCTCTCTCTGCGTGTCTGTCTGGAAAGGAGACAGAAGACGCTCCAGTCGATAGCTGGGCGTGTTGGCGGTGTGATATGAGGCAGCGTAATGCACTGATCATCATAGCCCCCCAACGCAAGGCGTATTATTCATTATAAATGCTCATGAACGCTTTCTGTTGTGTTACAGACCGGTAAAGCGGGTCACTGCTTCAATAAGGCCCTTTCTGACTGTCGCAAATGCCTCTGGAGATGCAAAATGGTTTGGAGAATAGGCCGAGACATTATGCGCTCTGTCTGAAATATTTGACACTGAAAATAGCACACTTCTCTGCACACATTCAATATCTAGGCTACTATATATGTTTTTTGTTCCCTAATTATTGTTTTAGTTCGAATTCCTCTTGACGGTAGGGCACCATTAAAATGATTCTTATCTGACTTAAGTATAAACTATTCAATGGAATCTGTCGCCGTGTAATTGAGCCGTTATTTCATTTCTAAAATGCAATACAAAAAAGAATGAAAAGTAAAAAAAAATCATTAAATACTATCTCCAAAGTCTAACGTCATTGTATAAATAAGAACAGATCTAAATGTGCGACATAAGACTATCCAGATATAAAATTATTTTAAAATACAACTGAATATTCGCTACCATAAGCTACTGAAGACGACATCACGCAACCAGACAAAACATTTAATATCTTGCCATCAAAATGTGTTGCTGTGTTGACCTATCTGTCAATCTACCACCACAACTATTACGCACAGCGGGTGGGTATATCCTCAATAAGTAAGGATACACACGAACCACAAGTATTCAACAATATGAATACCATGAGTGTATCTCTGTGTTTGCGCCATTGTCTACGCCACCAAACGCCCTCCACAGAATGATCGTTCAGGTATCATTTCCTATGTGAAACTCTTGTTTGGCCGTAAATCGTTGCTATAACCTAAACTGGATTGAAATAATAATTGGAAAGCCATTCCGGAAAAAAACATGCCATGAAGAACGTCCGCATAAAGGTTCTGGGATGATACTGCTCGACCCTATGTGGTTGTACCTGTTCTTGCGTTGGCCGCGGCCCGTCTCTCTCTCTTTCTGCCTCTTTCTCTCCCTCTCTCTGACCTCGTTATGTGTTAATACAGCACGACGGTGTGTATGCGTGCACGCTTGTGTCTGTGTTCGCTGGAGGGCAGGTTAAGTGTTTTTCCCTCTGCACCCCGCATCGACCCGGAAGAGCTCGGCGGTAACATACAGTAAGTACGGTAAGTGAATGCGTTGGTTGGTCTCTGTGTGTGTGTGAGAGAGTATATGTGTGCGCGCGATGAGGAGTGGTGGTGGTGGTGGGGGGGGGGGGGTATGCAGCGCGAGCCCAGGTTTTTTCCCCTCGTTGCTCGCTCTCTAAATGCCATCGGCGGTTCGATCTGTGTGTCAGCTCTCTCGTGCATCTGCAAGTGATTGAAAAAAAAAACATAATTAAAACGACAACAAATCCATTCGCCGTTCCTCATAGAACAGGTCAGTAAATATTTACATCATTTTATCACACATTTTTTTCTCGATGAGAAACACCCGCTGACGACTTGCATGGATGGATGTGGTCATGACATTTCTCGGTGTGCGGGAACGGAATTAGTACCGTTGGAAATGTTATGTTGTTTCCGTGTGGCGCTCGATGCATTTGACGACAGAGTAGATGCAGACTCACACTCTTTCTTGAGAATGTGCTCAGTTCAGACCGTGCTTACAAATCATAGCTTTCCTCACGTGTGAATGGCTAATGTTTAAAATAACTCTGAAAACGCTTAGGGTTTTATTATTTAAAAATATTAATGATAATAATAATAACATTTGTTCCTTGAAGGCGTGCATAGTATCGGTGTCTTAGATCATCATTTTGCAACATGTACACGGGCATCGATTAAAAACGTTAATGGTTTAATGTCTGTTAAACATAGCCAGCCTATGTCGATTCATTTCAGTTCGCGCACATTGGCTGCTCGCCTCTTGCACTGGCTGCGTTCTACATAAGCGACGAGACAGGCTATTCACGACTGTATTTTAACTGTCATTTTCCTCCCCTCTGAAATGGGGGGAAGATGAAGGATTTTAATGATCTATTACCACCTGCAAGTAAGCGAGTCTGCCTTCCCTAACCCGTGAAATCCAACTGATTAGCCCAGCAATGGGTCGTAAAAGCAGCCCGCTCTGCTGAAACTGCGTTTTCCGTCTCTGTGTGAGATTGTGTGTGTGTGTGTGTGTGTGTGTGTGTGTGTGTGTGTGTGTGTGTGTCAAAGAGAGAGAGGCTGGTTTGAAAAACCTGCTCCACTAGCACGTTGGGAAGAAGACATGAAATTAAACGCAGCATCACAGACCGCCATTGACAGGGGGGGCTCCCTGTCGTTTGTTTTTTTTGTTTTTCTTTTTTTCCCCTTTGCACGCTGGGACCGGGAACAGAGGCGAAGTGGCACCATGCTCCCTTGATTTCTCCTGAGTGCGCTTGGTGCAGCTGTTTCTGGAGATAGCGAGATCAGGCCTATGAAATAATCAGCGGCCTGAACGATCTTAAGTTACGGTGAAATGTGTCCTCAGCATCCTTGAATCATGTCTCTGACTGAAGCAGGTTCTCACACAAACAATTACACACGCGTACAGACATACAGCACAAGTACGTCATGATTTTTGTTTGTTTATCAGGCTGATCAGAAAACGATGTTGGGCCCCACTGCAAGCCCTTGCGTCATATGTTTGGACTTGACTGTCAAAGTCGCACAATAGGCTCCCCGCTGTGCAGTAATGCGTAGAGAAATGGCCACAATATTTAGGCTAATTCAGTATTCGACCACTAACAGTCCATGCCAATGCTGATCTGACGTAATGGCGAGGGGCTAATAAAGTCGTAAGAGCTTGTGGATACAGCATCTTCGTGTTGTCGGTGACCTCGAGGTTGTGCATCCGCTCTCTTTTTTTCTTTCGTTAAGTGACTTAAAACAAAACCTGTCCTCGACTACTCAAAAGTGAGTCGGACTTTTCAGTGTCAATCATTCTAAGAAACCTGGAAGAAGTCGTGTTCTCATTCTGATCTATTTCACTATTTGACGCCCGCGACAATGTTCTAAGAATCTAAACGTGTTCTAACGGATGAAGAGAGAGGGAAATATTGTTAATAAGTTTGTTTTATGTTTTGAACAACCTCATATTAGTCACTTTTCTCTGAATCATAATTGGAACGACACCAACTATGCCTGTGCCTCTTGAAAAAAAAAAAAAAAAAAAAAAAAACCTTTATTAGCATTTTATTCCCCCATCTACTGCTGCATAATAGCCTATATATATGTTGCAAAAATAAGGTATTAGAAAAAATATTATATTATATTATATATATATATATATATATATATATATTCTCAAATTATGGAATGTTATTAGCAGAGTATTTTTATTATTTATTAATATTTTCAATTGACGCTAGCCTATTATTTTAACGTATTTGAGTCGATAAAAACACATAGACTAGAGAGGACGAGTTGTATAGCGATGTTTTAAATCTATGAGATGGATACGACGATTTTAGCATTGCACATGATATAATTTGCAAATGGCTAGAGATGGGTTCTTATGACACACTTAAGATCGTTGGATTTTTTTTTCTAGGTACTGCAACCTCTCAGTCGTTCTCGCTCTCTCTTTCATTTTCACGCCTCCTTTCTTTCGTTGTCTGTCTTTCTCTTCTTGTTGTTTCCTCCTTTGTTCATTCTTTATTTTTCTGTTGCTCTCTTGGCTTTCTTTCTTGTTTTCTCGTTCTTCACCTAGGTGGTACCTCCATCTAGATCAGAGTAATGTATTCCAGTGGAGATCCACGGCCTGGCTGATGCTTGTGGGGCGGTTTGCCCGAGGCCGTGCCCTCCGCTTCACCCTGGTCCGGGCCGCTTACACTGTTTAGACAGCTTTACCTGGGTCGGAGAAATCACACTGTAAACCCCGGTCGTCACAGGGCGAGCTAAGCCCCGGTAGTATCGGACTCCCGGACCGCTCATCACACGCTGATAGAAGACAGGAGGTGCCCCCCCTCACCTCCCCACCGCCTTCAGTAGCGGGGTTGAAGCGTCACGCCTGCCTGCTTTAGACTACGGCTTATCTTTGTTTACTATAAATAATTATGCACGTTGGGCTACCGCCAGTTTTCATCACCAGGGCAAGATGACAAGGAGAAATAAGCTCAAAAAGATAAGCTAACTGTAATCACATGCCATTATTATTATTATTATTATTATTATTATTATTATTATTATTATCTGTTATGTTATTATTGTTGTTGTTTTTATTATTATTTGGTATTTTATTAATTGCTAAATATGTTTCGCATCTCCATGTGCTCAAAGGAAGGTAAACGGTGTTATCTAAAATGGCATCTGACGCAGGGTGCATTAAAATAAAGCGCCAGTGTGCTGCTCGTAGTGAAAAAGTGTGATGTCTCCTGATTTTAATCTAGCTTGTCTGACAGAATCATTCACAAACTATCTGCTTCATCTCCAACCTCAATGTAATCGCCACCAGAGCACACCCCGCCTGCGTTATTGAGTTGTGACTAGCTCTGGGCCCTCATTTATTTTTGTTTCATAACGGCTACAGGCCTACTGTCATTAATACCAAAAGCTCAAGAACAAAAGCTGTACCATAGCCTGGCAACCGCAATAATCACAGGCCTGATTTTAAAATGATGTTGAAAACAACAACAGGCTGGCCTGTAATAAATATCACACATCTGTACTGGTTGAATGGAATATGTCGACCCAATTCTATTTGTTAATTTTTTGATTTACTACTAGTATTTTTTATTTATATTTTACCCGTTTTATTTTAAATATTTGAGTGTATGGTATGCCCTCCTTACCGCTGGCTGTTGTGACAGAGGGGAGGATTATAAATGACAACACTTGAAGCAGAGCCGTTCGGTTTGCCTCACTGGAGGAATAAGCTCACGTTACACAAACTCCTGACTCTGCACCGGGGGACTCGGCTGCACGCGGAACAGCTTCCACGTCTCCGACTGTAAGCCTTCAAACTCCCAGTCAAGAAACAAACAACAAAAAACATAATCGGGGGTTTACATTTTGCGTTGTGTGTTGCCTAGGAGCACCTCATACGCATACTCGCGGGATAATAACGCACAATACGTTACTGCGGATAATTACACGCGTCCGTTGACAGCGCGACAATGACAGAAGGATCGTTCGGCGCGAGCCAGTAGCCGACCATTTTTTTCATCCAAGTTCAGTCTTCTGGTTCGCTCGAGCAGGCGAGCGAGGGAGTCAGGAGTGCCTTTCGGCGTGGTTCCGAAGAGGGAAAAAAATAGTTGCAACGTTACGCCAAGTCAGCAAAAGTCCGTTTCTTTTTTGCACACAACGCTCTATATCTCTGAACCACACATTAAACATGCAAGTATTTACCACATAAACTCATTGGCGCAAACACACACCACCACCAAGTGCTACATTGATGATGCGCAGAAATTCATATACCGTATGCTTCCCCACTCCGAACCTATTGTATAGGCTATTTATAGCTTATGTAGCCTTGCATGGTCACACATATCTCATGGATGGCTACATGTAACCTCCTTGTAATCTGCTCTCGGCCTTTGGCTATAATGTTACCTTAAGAAGGACATCACGGGTGGTGGAGGTAGACTCGGACTCGAGACCTGCACTGCAATGAGGCCGTTGCTGCAAGCACATGTCTTGGATGTTTTTTTAGTGTGTGTGTGTGTGTGTGTGTGTGTGTGTGTTGGGGGGGCACACACATAGGGAGGGGGAAAAATCATTTCTTGCTTGTTTACTCTTCTAGTGACGTCACGTCCATTGGCGTCGCCAAGGCTGGCCATCCCAGTACATTGCATAGCATCAAAAGCTCAGCCCCCTACACCCCCGTTCCTCAATTACATATTGTCAATCTTAGGGGATGGGCCAGCCAAAATACCACCCAATGGGCCAAGCGCCCCCCCCCCCACACACACACCTATTATGGCGCAATGAAGCGGAATAATGGTGGAGAACACACGGCAGTGTGCCCACCTGACGTGGGCATGCTGGTGGAACTCCGTGACCTGTCCAGGGGAAACCCATTTTAATTAGGTATCAAAGGTCACTATCATAGCTCTCTCTCGGGAACGCGCAGCGAGTCACTAATGTACAGCCAGGGACGCATCATGTTACATGTACGGAGTCTTTTAAATGAATCATGAGACCGTCGTCCGTTTGTCCCTCGGTCCCCTCGGTAAACTATATAGGTATAGGACAAGCTCTGTTCACCCGGAGAAGGAGTCTCGACTCGCACGCCGGAGGCGCGGGGCTCAATCATGCAGTCTTTTAGGAGACTGTGCAGTGTATCCGTCGAATGAGAACCTGCCCCATTTTGAGCAACCGGTTTTGAGTCGCAATAACAACGCGTTTGTCGCCGCGAGAGGACGCACTGTCACAATTTTACGCAAGCCAAGCGCCACACGCACACACACACACACATTTGTTGCAGAGTAAAGCATTTTAGACTAAATCTATTTAAATAATGTACTTGTTGAAGTTTGCCATATGTGTGCGCAAAGCTTGAGACTAGATTAAAATACTAGTAGCTACATTACTAATTTCTTTATCTTCTCACTGAGTCATAGTGTATTATTATTTAAGGTCGGTGTGCACTGATGTGTGAGACCTATCATTCTGATAAGTCTAGTTTTGTTTAACGCACAATATATATTACATTTTCTTGATATATAATGAAAAAACGTGTTTCATGAATGTGAATGTGAATGTGTTCCAACGATACAGAGAGAGAGAGAGAGAGAGGGATCTGTGCTGCAGTTCCTGGTCATCTTTCGCTGGCCCACTTTATTCAATTATGCCGGGCGGCCGTGCAGGCCCCTCCCCGCCCTGATGACACCGACAGACCCTCCTTAAGTTGCGTCGCGCCACAGCTGTCTGCGAACACTGAGCTGACTGGCGCCATCCTGAAAGAATGCCTTCACTGTAAAAAAACACACAGAGACAGAGAGAGAGCAAGCGAGCGAGAGAGGGAGGGAGAGAGCTGTATTGCAACCGGGACGGCGAGAGTTCAGAGTGACTGAGAGAGAGAGAGGGGGAGAGAGGGAAGTAGAGAGAGAGAGTAGGGGAGCGCATAAACAGAGATTTGATCTCGGTGCAACTCAGTGTGCAGAGGAGGCATCCATACTCCGGCCGAGCGCGACTGTAAACACACCAGCTACTTGTTGAGTCGCCTGAACAATACTGGAAGTTTGTGAAGTGGGAAAAGTTGAGGAACTTTTAGCGAAACTGGATATGAACCTTGGACTTTCATGACAACAACCGGTAGCGGCGATATTTTTTCTTAAATGTACGTGAAATCGCAAAATTCACGTTAATTTATCGCATCGTCTGATGCGCCTTAAATGAGATTTTGGTATCTGTTCTTAGTGTAAACATTTCAAAAGTGAGTGACAAGTCGACGGATCGGACTGTAAATGTTTGTGTTTTTTTAAATTCCAGGTGATCGAAGGTATATCGCCTATCAACGGACACCTTTGGATTTAACGAAGCAGCAGGATTTTTGGGGGGACAGATATTTTTTCCCTTTGTGTCGTTTCGGTTCTCTTCAGTTTGTATGAACGTTTGTTAAAAAAGCGATGGAAGTAAGCGCGGACCAGCCCCGGTGGATGAGCCATCACCCGGCGGTAATTAACGGGCAGCATCCCGACTCACACCACCCGGGCCTCGGCCACTCTTACGTGGACCCGACGCAGTATCCTCTCACTGAAGATGTGGATGTACTGTTTAATATCGATGGACAGCCCAACCATGTTTCGTCGTACTACGGAAACTCGGTGCGGGCCGTGCAGAGGTACCCACCGCCGCCACACAGTAAGTTGTCCCTTTACTTTCCATTGATCTGACATTTATGCGGTTTTGGACTCTAAACGCAGTAGTGTGCCTGTGTGTGTGCTGTCTAAAATATTGTGTTTTGCAGATATGTTGCGAAATACCTGCTCAATTGGACTCAGTTTAGATGTTGTCAAAACACTTCATAACTCTAGTTGTGTTGGAAGCAACCTTGCAAATAGTCACGATTCTCTCAAATCAGAAATTCATTTCAGAAGCCGCACCGCTTTGAAACTATTGCGTTCCGCTTTACGTGAGACACCTTTATGGTGGGTTTCGTAACCTTCTAGGGTTGGGTTGTCTTCAGTAAAATTATAAATAATTTCATATGGCTCCGAGAGAATGCTTTCACAATAATTTTACCTAAATATCCCTGTACTATTGATGCACTAGGAAGTCTTATATTTTGAAGAAGTGTTAACACATTTAATAGATTAAAATACTAATGGCGTAGCATTCTGGCATGGAATTATTTGAATGATTTTAAAGTAAAATGTAGGCCGTCGTGATACAAATCATTTTTACTGAGCGGACTCTTAGAAGGCAGGGCCGGCATTCAACAGAATTAACCGAATAAATATTTAATCTCTGCTGTGACCCTTTTACGCAAAGCACCAAACCACAGCATTTTTTTGTCACAAATGAAAAATTCTCTTAGATTTTATAGTGCGAACAAGCTAATACTGGATTTTAGTTAAATGACTTCCTCAACCATGTAGTGAATCATGACCCTGTTTCTTAGTGGAAGCTTCCTTGTGCCATCACCTCAAAGCTCTCTGTTTTCTAAAACGTTTTGTACCCAGGGGTGTAGTGTAGGATCGGGGTTTCGGTCTCCACGATAGCCGACAACTCCACTGCGAGCCCAACAGGCCAACTGTACTCAATATTTGTTCTAGTTTTCATGTAGTGCATAGAAAGCCTACTGCGGGCACACCGTACGATTAAGCTGTAAAGGGACATGTAGTGAAGACAGACCGGCACTTAAAGTCTGCAACATACAATGGCGCAAGTTTCGGTACTTCAGCCGGGCTCAACCTTGTTGTTTGTGAATAGAATCGAATGTTGACGTGACATTGTCTAGTGTCAAAGAATCTGATCATTCAGTTCGTCTAGAACGCGAATCAAGCTTATGGAAACGCTTTCTTGGGGGAGTCAACTGCACACTTTTACACATCCGTGGGCTCTTCCTTCAAGTTGAGAACAAGTTAGTCCGGATTTGCTTTTGCTAAACGTCAAAGGCATAGTCAGCATTCTGCTTACATTTGCTGGAGTAAAACGCTGTCCGGGTTGCAAACGCATGCAACTCGAAGGCCATCTAGATATTATCAGAGCTCGGTAACTTCTTAAATGCGAGCTGCACACGTAGGCCCTAGCCTCCGCCTGTCATCACGTTAAAAATCATTAGCAGAGTGTGTTGCAAAGACGACGTTGCACAGACTTGTCTTAATAAGGCTTTCTCCTTCTTGCTTTGTGTTCACAGGTAGTCAGGTATGTCGCCCGTCCTTAATCCACGGCTCTCTGCCTTGGCTCGATGGCAGCAAAGGCATCGGCCCTCATCACAGCACTTCGCCCTGGAACTTGAGCCCTTTCCCCAAGACCCCTCTGCACCACGGTTCCCCCGGGGCCCTGCCTGTCTACCCCCCAGCCTCATCCTCCTCCTTGTCCGCCGGCCACACTAGTCCGCACCTCTTCACCTTTCCACCGACTCCTCCTAAAGACGCGTCCCCGGACCCGGGCATCTCCACGCCGGGCTCCAGCGCGTCGGGCCGCCCGGAGGATAAAGAGTGCATTAAGTACCAGGTGTCCCTGGCCGACAGCATGAAACTGGAGTCGGTCCATAGTCGAAGCATGTCATCAATCGGAGCGGGTGCTTCTTCCGCCCACCACCCCATCGCCACTTACCCATCCTATGTGTCCGATTACGGTCCAGGCCTCTTCCCACCAAGTAGCCTGATAGGTGGGTCTACTTCTAGTTATGGTTCCAAAACAAGACCAAAAACAAGGTCCTGTTCAGGTAGGCGTGAGCTTTACTTCATTTTTAATTTCTCTAACCCTACTCTAATGAGATGTGTGTTAAAAAAAAAACAAAAAAAAAAACAGGTTGAATTTGAAGTATTATGATAAATATTATTCAATGTCAACACCTTTACCATAAGGCCTAGCTGTATTCTAGTCGTTCTCAGCACAAAGAACTTCCCATGTTGGCCTAAATCAGTGTAGCCAGGAAGGCCGAGGCCGACTTAAAACCACAATAAGGGCTGGTAGAAAAAAATTCACGCCGGCAGCAACTTTCCCATCCAGTCACAACCAGGGCATTGATAGCACTCAACAGATAAGACGGCTAATGCATAGTCACCCAATGTAACCTGCAGCCAATTACATATACCACCATCTGTCGAGATGAGCAAACGATAGGACATAATTAACCCACAAACAATGATAAGAAAGTGCAATATGAAGTGGAACATTTGTATCATTAAGAAATCTACATCGGATAACTCAAAAATTTAAACAAAGCGTTTAATGATTTAAAAAAAAATGAATAATAAAAAAATATATATATATGTTGACACTTGCATTTTTTTTTTACAATATACCTTGGCAGATGCAGAGCTGTCCTAGACTAATCATTTCGGCCAGAAATCTCTGCCCTGAATGCACAGAGATTTGCTCAACTCTTGCTTTCGCAAAAGGCCACAATGCCATTTTAATTTTAAGAGCATTTGATCACATTATACTTAATGTTCTCGTGGTCTCCAAAGAGGAATTAAGTCCAGTAAATTATTAAACAGCCACAGATCTTTGCGGATGAGCACCCGATGCTCTAAGCCCTACTGAAATGGGGGCTCCCCTTCTTTTTTTAACAAAACTATTTTTCTCAGCGCGAGTTCTATCACTGGCGCTCAGTCCATGGCTGTCTCTCGCGCGTTTATATGTTTAAGCTAATCCAATTATTTTCAGACTGCTGCACGCGACAGTTGCATTGTTTATTCAGCACCAGAACCACTGATAGAGTCCGGATGCGCCCGGGATCGCGAGGAATAACTAACGAGCTCGAGCTGCGGCAGGGTCACGGCCGTGGCGGAATGTTATCAAAACACTGTAATTATTTCAAAAGGTCATTACGTCACCGCAGCCAAACCAGCCTGTCTTTAATAAGATTAGTGTCTGCGGCATTGTGCATCATATGCCAGCCAAATAATAATACAAATAAAAGACACTTTATAAAACACTATTGCGTATTTATGAATTTTGCATCAACAACAAAAAATTGTGAGGGGTTGCGGGGCAGTTCCATAGCTCATCATCTCTCTTGTTCTTTTTTTTTTTTTCTCTCTCTCTCTCTCTCTCTCTCTCTGTCTCTTTCTTCTAAGTTATTAGGCAACTGTGCTATTTATACTTAATAAAACTAGCCTCACCGCAACTTAACAGGTAGAACCACACGGGCCTAAATATATTCGTCAAAGGTTTGGACGCGCAGTCATCTCCCCCTGTTAAAAAGGCCCTTTGATTCTTCGGCTCTGTACAGATGTGTCTGGCACATCAGAGCTGCCACGAGGGTGACGCATGTCTGTGTGAGGTCACGGAGGAAGTGCGGATGTGTGCAGACTCTGCGCCACCTCAGCGCCTCCTCAGCGCACTTTCTTTCTTTCTCTCTCTCTCTCCCTCTCTCTCTCTCTCTCTCTCTCTTTTGCATCGAGGTATACTGGCTGGTTGCGTGGGATAACGAGGCCGTCCGGTTCACCGGATGAGTTCACCTGTTTCAGTTCATCGGTGTAGGGAAATGAGACCGGCTGATATATTGCAACTCAGTCCAGCCGGTGTTGCCAAGCAATTCAGGAATAATAATAATGATAACGACAATAATAATAACAATAATAATAATATTAATAATAATAATAAAAATAAAAATTATTTAAAACCACCAAACAAAAATAAGGTTCCTACTTTGTTATAGCATGTTTTTATATATCTAATAGAATTACGTTATGATAAAATATTTTAGCCTGTTACAAAAAGTGTTGCACTGAATTGCGCCATGTGCAATGGGAGGTTCTTTGTGAAAAGAAACCAATAACAGTATAAAAAAACAGAGTTACTGAAATAACATGAATTGTCATTTTATGAATATAAATGATAACATTTGTGGCAATGTTGAAGAATTGACATCTAACAAGCGTAGCCCCTATCATAAATGATGAGCATTTTGAGATGTTGCTGGCGATGAGCTGAGATGTTGCTGGGAAAATGTATTGCGATAATCATATTGTAGGCCTAATCAATATTTGCTTGACCTATTGATTACTACATAACGCAACTATTATTATTATTATTGTTGTTGTTTTTGTTGTTGTTGTTTTGCAATGTGATATTCAGTAATGCAATAAGATGAGGTAAACCTAATAACGGGATAGAGTAAATGTGTATTCATAATTCTGTACTGACTGAATGCATCACTATCGCAGATGTTATCTGTGAATTTGCGTGATGTGTGACCCTTTAAAAGGAGTGTTTGTTTCTGTCTGTGCGTGTGTGTGCAGTATTTATGTGCATTATATGTGGGATGATACCTTAAAAGCCACCAGGTCTCTACAAAGCGCCCGTGTGTTGTCTTTTGATTTCCAGAAGGTAGAGAGTGTGTTAACTGCGGAGCCACTTCCACACCACTGTGGCGAAGGGACGGCACTGGGCACTATTTGTGTAACGCCTGCGGCCTCTATCACAAGATGAACGGGCAGAATAGGCCCCTGATCAAACCCAAGAGGAGGCTGGTATGTGTACACTAGCACACTGCATTGATGACGCTTCCGTCTCTCTGTCTTTCTCTACCCAGGAAGAAGTGTTAGCTGCAGGAAACTGACTCGCCAAGTGCAGGTCTCATTTCTTTTAGATACTGCAGTGATCACATGACCACATTATTATTATTATTATTATTATTATTATTATTATTATTATACAGATGTCATTCATAACACACCTTTTTGTTTTATATTTTGCTATCTCTTCCACCTGTTTTTTTAATCACTGCTTTGTGTAGGCAAAAACTGTAGCATGTAAAAAAAAAATCACACGTAATTAAAACATAAAATGGATGGCAAACAGCACTCATCGAAGCACACAAAAAGCATGATGGAATTCGTTAACACCATAATTGCAGACATATTTTATTCTTAAATATGTCAACATGCACATCGTCATAGTGAAATGGGTTTTTTTTTCCTGAAAAGGCACTTTGAAGTTAGCCTCGTGTGTGTAAGATGAAGTACATTCTTTCCTTGACGGTTGCGTGAGGTGCCCAGACCCTTGGAGGGAAACCCCCGCATACTAAAAGCCTAAACACCGAACTCTCTCTCTCTCCCTCTCTCTCTCCCTCTCTCGCCTTCTCAAACTGTAGAAAAGGGAAACTCTAGGCATGGAAACGGTCACTGCGCTGCTATTTTGGCAGGCGGTTCAGCTCTCTCTCTCTCTCTCTCTCTCTCAAACACACACACACACACACAAACACACACACACACACACACACACCACTCTCTCTCTCTCTCTCTCTCTCTCTCTCTCTCTCTCTCTCTCTCTCTCTAATGTGAAAACCCGACTTCCCAGGAAAAAGCTGCCGGATATCTGACCGGCGCTGATAAGTCGTTTTTCACCGCGCGCTTTCCCCAGCCTAAACATGAAGGCAGCGCGAGGGGGTACCGAGGGAGCGCGCGCTTGTGTGGAGGGCAAGCAGGAGTCACGACTAGAGATTGTTCTTTTCACAGCACTGGGAATCACCTTAGCCCGCGCAAGCACAGTGGAGAAAAAGAAAAGAGGGAGAGAACGTAAAGTAGTACTGAGAGAGAGAGAGAGAGGGGGGGGGGGGGGGGAGAATGGAGAAAGGAGAATGAGCGGGATAAAATACAGCCCAAATATTATGGGATTTTTAGAAATGTTTACTGCTTTGAGAAACGGTTCTTCTAAATACAATTAATCGATTATTATTCTAATGCACCTCAGCCAAAACTGGAAATTATATAGGCCTACAAGCAACATGGAATTGGTACATTATTTACATTAGACCTATTTCCCCTACTACAGAGAGAGAGCGAGAAAGAGAGAGAAAGAGCACCAGTTTCATTGTTTATGGTAGTGTGCCCTGGAGTCATAGCGCCCATCGATTGTTTCATAGATTATAACGACACACACACGCCTAATTGCCATTCTGCGGGTGTCTCCATTCAACGGAAATAATAGGCTACCTATTTGTCGCACCTGTCAGTCCGTCAGACGAATCTTCACCGTTATCGCCATTTAATGCCGTTTTTATTACCGCTCTTTGAAACACACACTCCTCCCAGTCCCTCCCTCCATCTCACACACTTTCATCTCTCGTGTTTGCCTTGCCTCTGAGTTTTGCACAATTTCCTAATTGGAATTTGTTTTTTTTTCTGTTCATCATTAGGCTTAACATTACAGTATAACATTACAATTATATTCAAAAATGTTTTACATGTGCAGTTGTAAAAACTAAAGAAAGTTGAAGATGAGGTGTTATACCAGTATTGATTTGATTGTCAGTGACTTGATTTGGGAAGACAGAGAGAGAGAGAGAGAGAGGGGAGAGAGAGAGAGAGAGAGTTGTTTCGGAGGCCTAAACCATTTTTAAGTCATTAGAAACGTGAATGAAAACGGCGTGCGGGTTTAACTGAATAAACTGTCAGGTTGATATTTAAACACGCCTGCACTCTGAGGACAAGACACTATGGGTACTGTTAGATCGGCACTTAGACGTTTTAACGGGAATTTTTCAGCACGGCTAATGGTCGAGTTTTAAGCCCCTCTTTCATGTGTATTTTGTAAATGTTTACGTTAGAGGGCACGGGCGCGCTCAACGCTATATATAGCGCCGCGTCAAAGCAGCTCTGTTATGGAATGCCTTTCTTGAACTTCATTTTAAACTCTGGAGGAGGGGAGAAAGAGAGACAGAGAGAGAGAGAGAGAGAGAGAGAGAGAGAGAGAGATTCGGGGTGGCATATAAACAGCCTGCATGATATTGTTCAGGGACATAGCGTAGAGGTGATTTGATGTGGTAGGCTATGGTATGGCGAAGTAATTGACATGTCTCTATCCCACCCGCTCTTTCTCTTTGTCCCTGTCTATCCCTATCTATTACCTCACAGTCCGCGGCCCGGCGAGCAGGGACCTCATGCGCGAACTGTCAAACGACCACAACGACGCTGTGGCGGAGAAACGCCAATGGGGATCCTGTCTGCAATGCGTGCGGCCTCTACTTCAAACTGCACAATGTAAGTTAAACAGCTGACATAAACTTATGGTGAGACATTTCCTTACTTCTCTCAGCATGACCTGACCCCATCGCCTTCTAGTTATTTTATTTGATTTGATTTGATTTTTGTCATTCAAAACATTTTCTTACCAAACATACAGTTGCTACGCAGCCTGTTTATTTTACGCATCAGCACGTTATGGTTAATTGTCGGCTTGACCTTCCCTGTAATCAGTTGCCTGAATTACTTTAAAAAAATGCAACGCTTTTCCTGTACTCGTGAATGAAGGCAAATTACAAACATCGTGAATGCTGGTGGCACCTAGTTTAGTACAGGCTATTGACTACTATCAATAGTCAAAACACTATTAAGTAAACCCGTTATAGTCAACACATATTTTTAACAACACTATTTAACATTATTATAACATAACATAACATAATATTATTATTAGTTATATACAGCCCATATTGTTGAAAGTAGGCTATTTCCCGTCTTAATTAGTCCCTGTATCATCGCCCAAGGTCAACCATCCCGTGCGGCTCGCTGCCTTGTCACGTAAACGCTCGCGCCCAGCTAAATGATTTTCCCATGTTGCTCTTGGCAGATTCCTGCAAGCCTCCGGAGAAGCCGCACTGACCCCGGTTATCACAGAAAATAATAATATTCCAAGTTCCATATTATCATATGAACTGACCTGGACCAGGGGTAATTGCAAAATTAGTTTGTTTTGGTAAATTCTCCCGTGCTGTTGGGGCCTGCGCGCTTTTGAAACGAATTCCACATTTTGCACGGCAAATTAGAACTGTTCCTCCTCCGCGCCTTCCCAATTCCAACCTGCATAGCCGTCTGCATTAGCGAGCATACATGCTTGCAACGTTGATCCAAGATCAATGCAATGAAGACAAATGTATGAGTAACCACACACAAACACACACACACACACACACCGCACACACACCACACACACACACACACACAACACACACACACACACACACACACACAAACACACGCACACAGGTGTGGTTTTTCATCTATCACCTTCTAAAATACTTTGCAAGGCTGTGGTCAAGATGCATCAGGTCTTGGGTGTGACAGGACAAGCTGTGGTTGCAGCATGTTGTTGTGAGGAGCAGTGCATGAATGAGCAGTCGAAGAAATGTGTGTGTGCGTGCGTGCGCGCGTGTGTACGTGTGTGTGAGTGTGTGGTATGTGTGCGTTCTATGACAGTCAATATGAGTGAGGGCCAGTAAAGATGAGAATTCATCTCCACATCAAACAGTGCAGGGTGATGAGGTTTGGTCTGTGTCTAGGTGTGTGTGCGTCTGTGTATATGTGTGTGTACACAGACTTTGCTGCAAAGTCTTCGTTTGAACCAAGATGGTGGGAAAGGACACCTCCGTATCTCACCCCTGACTCACTCACACAGACACACACTCACACACACACGGACATTAAGGAAACCACAGCCCTAAAGGTCACTCCACACACACACACACACACACACACACACACACACACATACACAGAGAGAGAGAGAGAGAGAGAGAGAGTGTATGACCATGCTCACACTTTTTACCTTCGGTTAAAGAGCTGAGGTACAAGTAGCAGAGTGTCAGTGAGAGAGTGCTACTGTCAGGGTAGAAAGACTGTCTTCAATCAAGAGAGGAGTGGATGTGTGTGTGTGTGTGTGTGTGTGTGTGTGTGTGTGTGTGTGTGTGTGTGTTAAAGTGTGAGAGAGAGAGAGAGAGGAGAGAGAGGAAGAGAAGACACTTTATAGTTAGTAGCTCTCTTGTCATAGACAGAGAAGGAGAGATTGAAGAAGGGAACATGGAGAGGTGTAAAAAAAAGAACAGGGGAACTGAGAAGAGAGAGAAGAGGGAGGGAGAGCGAGAGATAAGTTACAAAGGTAGAGACAATCACTTGTCTCAAAACAAGACAGAAGAGAGAGGAAAGAAAAAAGAAGAGTGGAATAGAAAAAGAGCTTGTGAGAGAGAGGAGAGAGAGAGAAAGAGAGTGAAAGAGAAGGAGGGGTGATGGAGTATAGAGGTATGGAGTGGTTGGGGAAGGCTGCTGGCGTGCAGCGGGAGCACAGTGCCCGAGCCTGGATGGCCGCGTTGGCAGGCCAGGGTTTGGGGTTTCTCGGCTTGGCAATGCCACACGGTGGACCATGTCCAGCTAAAGGGAATCGGCTTCTAAATCCAGCCCGGTGCTGATACCACCTGACATGCTGCACGCAGCTCTCTGACACACACACGCACACACACACAGACACACATGCGTATACTTGCACACAGGAGAGACTGCATACAATGCAAGTATGTATCCAACACATTTGCACATAAAACAACACACAACCACACTCATGTACAATACACGGTATTTGCCCGTTAACGTGTGCCTGCGCACACACAAACACACATCTAAACCTACAAGGTTTCTAGCCTCTGCCTGAAATTCTAAAGTTCTTCTTGAGTGACGCCCTTTCCTTCCCTATTGATTAGGGTTTCGACTAAGATGTTAAAACTGCGGAGAATTCCGACCAATCCGTCTAGGTTTGACTTGAACGCGTCTTTGCTCACAACTCCATTATTTTAAAAGCCTGCATCTCATGCTTCTTTGAGTTGTAAAGCCATCCTCTTAAAACACACTTACAGTGATATTTTCTTGAACAATCTCACCTGTAACTCATTGAGCATTTGACTTTGCCAGTGTTAGCAACAAGGCTAACAGTCACTAACCCCCCCCCGTCCTTTCTCCCCCCCCCCCTCTCTTGCTCTCTTTTCATCTCTCTCTTTCTCCCTCTCTCTCATTCTATTGGCTCTTGCTTTCTCAACCCCAGATCAACCGGCCACTCACAATGAAGAAGGAGGGCATCCAGACCAGGAACAGGAAGATGTCCAGCAAGTCCAAGAAGAGTAAAAAGTCGCACGAGAGCATGGAGGACTTCTCCAAGTCGCTGATGGAGAAGAGCAGCTCGTTCAGTCCGGCCGCGCTCTCGCGCCACATGTCCTCCTTCCCGCCGTTCTCCCACTCTGGTCACATGCTCACCACGCCCACCCCCATGCACCCGTCCTCCAGCCTGCCCTTCGCCCCCCACCATCACCCCTCTAGCATGGTGACGGCCATGGGCTAGACCTCACAGATTACGCCACGCACACACACACACACACACACACACACACACACACAGACATACACACACTTATTCGCTGCCACCAACATCTCTGCTTGGGCGCCTCCACCCTGCCGCCCCCCCCCCCAAGCGCCACAAAGCTTTGTCGTCACCCTCCGGTAAAAAATCCCATCACAAAAGAAAAAGGAAACATCTGGAAAGAGTAGGCTGGTGCCATGCGGGCCAGCGAAACCACCAGAGAAGCTCCTCTCCACCTATGGTTTTCAGAAGTGACTCCTTTATGAGAGAAAAACAGACAAACAGACAAACAAACACAGACACAAACAAAGTGAAAACCAACTACCTTTTGTGACCTCTTGAACTTTGGACTCCTTCTTCAGCGTCTTTTGAGGAAGAATGATCGTAGGAGCAAAGGAAGGAAGGAAGGAATGAGAGAAAGAAAGGACTTAATGAGAAGGCGCGAGGGAAAAAAAGGACGATTCCACACATCAACACACTTCTTCCCTCACCAGACTTACTGCCCTGCCTGCCTGCCTTGTTGAACTCCGGCCATGTGAGCTGAACTCACAGAAACTCACCTATGGCCCGGGCCGAGAGACAAATACACACACACACACACACACACACGCATACACACACGCCTACACATGGTCCTCACCAAGACCTGCAGGATTGATGAAGTGAGGAAAAAGACATTATGAAAAGAGGTGATGGATGGAGAGGAGAGGAAGAGAGAGACAGACAGACAGAGAGAGAGAGAGAGAGAGAGAGAGATTGAAAAAGACTATTGCTTGGTTCTGATACCTACCCCACCCCACCCCCCTCCCCCACCCCCAACTCTTTCTTTGACCTCTCGCCCCAAATATTATGACGTGACTGTTTGTTCTGTGACCTGGAAGCCCTATTGTAATGTACAGAAGCCATTTTCCAACAAGGAGCTGCAGATCTGACCTCGATTCATCCCCCACCCCTCTTTACCTCTGCACACACACACACACACACACACACACACACACACACACACATACACTTGTGTCCCTATGCCAGGGATCCTTAATGCCCCTAGACTTCTCGCACCCCCCATCCCATCCCCACACCCCTCACCCCTCACCTGTGCTGTGAAAAGACATAAGGAAAAATGAACTTTGAATATATTTGTACAAATTGTATGAAATACATCGCATTTAATGAAGACTTTTTAATTAAACATGGAGAAAAAAAACATTGCAAAATAATGCCTTTGGGCAGCTAATGTTAAGGGTACGTGTTAGTGAGAAGGAGAGAAGAAACAGATAGAGAAAGATAGAAAGAAAGAGAGGAGAAAACGAGCAGGAAAACGGACAGAAACGAGTTGATGAAGATTGCTATGTCTTTCTGTTGGCTGCATTAAGCTTGTGGAGTGGTCTACTTACCAACTGCAAGTGGCTGTTTAGGATGTGATATATAAGTCTCGGCCAATGGGTTTGTGTTCACAGACTCAGTGCTGTTCTCACACACACACACACACACACACACTCCTACACACATTTTCTCTCTCAAATACTGACACACAAACACCCATAACACAGAAATACATGCAATGTACTGTCACCCACTCACACTCATGCACACATGCACACACACACACATGCGCACACACACGCTCCTGCTCAGCTGAGAGATCTTCTTCTCCCCCTCCCTCCCCCCCCCCCCCCAACCCCCCCAGGTTATATGCATTGTGAAATAAGTCTCTGTATTTGTTATTTGTATGTATAATTCAGAGTACCAAAAAACATGAAAGAAACAAAGATGTAGAATTATTTCTCTATGTGATGCGGACCGAATGGGTGTACAAATTTAATAATCACTAGTGTAAAAACAGACTGCTTTTCTGTTTTTGTTTTCGTAATTCTTTTCCTTCTCTCTTTGAAAATAATAAACTAGTTTAATCTGTTGACATCGACACGGCGCTTGTCAAAGGGGTCTGACTTGTTCACTTTTTTTTGTCTGCTACTGCTGCAAGCATAAAGGCATGTGGTCGCTAGTGTGGGCAAGTGTGTGTGTGTGTGTGTGTGTGTGTGTGTGTGTGTGTGCGTGTGTCTAAAGGTGAGAAAAAAAACTTGAGAAGCCATGTGTGAGTATGTGTTTGTGGGAATGCATGTGCTTACTTGTGTGGGGGATGGATGTGTGTATCTGTGTGTGTGTTTGTCTTTAGGTTTTCAACATTCTCTCTAAACACACTTGTTTGCTACTGTCAAACAGGAAGGCCAGAAATAAACCCAGACTACGCGTGTGAGAGGAGCTTCGTTCTCTTCTTTTACTCTTTTACTCCAACCCCCC
>PYXC01002067.1:420000-425000 GCA_015244755.2 Tenualosa ilisha
GAAGCAGTGCTGAAAAATAGACTATCACTTGACTATTAAAAAAATGTATAGACAGCATATTTTTTTGTTTTCCTAATTCGTTGCATGTTACACACATTCATATTATGCAAAGAGAAGCGGTAAACACAAATAAGATGTACTCATATCAGTAATACATCATCTAGATCAACAACGTTTCGACAAAAGCAGGAACCTACCTTATCTTTGCTTTAAGTCTTTCGCCGGTGACCCTTTGACTTGTGTGAGCAGAATCAAAGTAAAGCATCCTCAGGCGGCACCAAGGTTATCTTAGGCGCTCTTCACTTACCGGCTTTTGTCTAAGATGCGGTTAGCACTTGAAAAAAAATGTTGTGTTCCAATGTCTTCTTAACAATCGTAAATTTGAACCATAATCTCCCGTCACAACATCTCAAATGAGAGATGATTATCGCCGCGCCTGGAGGCAACCTTGGGTGGGTCACCCAGGCAGGCAAGCCGGCAAGCCGGCAAGCGTGCACACTTTGCTTCGCGCCCGGGAAAAGCCCTGTGACGGTAGAGGGTTGCCCGCTGCTGCATGGCACGATGGCACGCCAAGTTAGTGTGTGTGTTATTGTTTGTTCGATTCATTTGTCATAGAATAGAGGGATATTTCTCCTCCCCAGTCGGTTATGAACTGTATCATTTTGTCTATATATTTTCTTTTTTAAAAATCACACAGATATTGGACAACAACACTGTTGTTGCACATGATATCAAAATAGTGTGTTTTTAAAATTGCGGGCGTAGGCTTGTGGATACAAATGATCAAAGTTTGATTTTGTTTTGATCAAGTCCCCTTAAAGTTAAAAATACCATTGAATCTTCAAGGTGGTAAACACTGTGGTTTGTGTCTTTCCTGTGTCAATGCAGGTGTGTGTGTGTTTGTGTGTGTGTGTGTTTGTGTGTGTGTTCGTGTGTGCATGCGTACAAGTGGGTTCGTGTAGGCCCAGGCAGCAACCTGTTGTGGAAAGATCTGGGAGGGGCATGGAGTGGAAAGTTCACAAGTTCAGCCATGGCTCCTAAGAGAGAAGTGTCCAGGTAAGACAACAGTACCAGTGACTGATGAGGGGGAGGTGTGTGTGTGTGTGTGTGTGTGTGTGTGTGGAGAGAGGGAGGAAAGGTGGGGAAGGTGCTGGGAGCTAAAAGCTGACGGGATGGTTTGATTAACAGTCTTGTTGAGGTAAAGTGTGTGTGTGTGTGTGTGTGTGTGTGTGTGTGTGTGTGTGTGTGTGTAAGTACACTCTGCCACCACTCACCTTTCAGATGGGTAAGTGTTGCCTAAAGCTATAAACAGGCTGAAGTGGATGATCATTATTTCTATGAAAGTGACACACACACACACACACAGACGCACACACACACACAGCTCACTGCACCTGTATGAGGTCTGAACATAACCATAAATAAATAATGATACGAAGGCTTATACAAACATTAACAGCGCTTAACTTCTTCTCTACACATCCATTCATCCATCCATCCATCCATTCATCCATCCATCTCTCTCTCCCTCTCTGCCCACCCATATTGTGTTTCAAATCTTCTCAGTCTTGTCACATTGTTACAAACATTTACTGAACAAGATAAATCTAATCAGCACAACTCTACAACCAAGTAGATGAGTTAATTAGTGACATCATCTCTGTTAAAGGAAAAATCCGTTGTGAATTAATCCATAGCCCTGTCGGTAGGGAGAAGAACACAAACATTTTAATACCTTAATTTCAGGATTATTAACCCTTTCACCATTCAGTCTGTGTTTTATCAAACATTCACGTTCATCCACTCTCATTGTACTGAATACAGTGGCTACAACGTGATATTGGATCACATATATGTCTAATACAGTAAACAGACATGCTAGAATGTGATATAGGTTCACATATATGTCTAATACAGTGGACACACAGGCTAGAACGCGATATATGATCACAGGCATAATACAGTGGACACACATGCTAGAACGCGATATATGATCTCATGTCTAATACAGTGGACACACAGGCTAGAACGCGATATATGATCACAGGTATAATACAGTGGACACACAGGCTAGAACGTGATATATGATCTCATGTCTAATACAGTGGACACACATGCTAGAACGCGATATATGATCACAGGCATAATACAGTGGACACACATGCTAGAACGCGATATATGATCACAGGTATAATACAGTGGACACACATGCTAGAACGCAATATATGATCACAGGTATAATACAGTGGACACACATGCTAGAACGCGATATATGATCACAGGCATAATACAGTGGACACACATGCTAGAACGCGATATATGATCACAGGTATAATACAGTGGACACACATGCTAGAACGCAATATATGATCACAGGTATAATACAGTGGACACACATGCTAGAACGTGATATATGATAAGAAAAGGCTGAAGCTAGTTGCTTCAGTGGATATCTAGACAAGGTGGTTCTTAGGTGTTTTTGACGTAACAGCGCGGTTGTTTCTTTCCATTCAGTTGTTGTTTCTGGGTCATTTGGGATACTTTTTCAAAAAAAATGTCTAGCCCATTTAGCCCAGATAGCACCAATACTTTGATGGACTCATTTTTTTTCTTTAGATGGAGTTTACCATCTTTGACTCTGGAGTTATTTGTGTCAGCAGACACACACACTCACTCGCTCTCTCTCTCTCTCTCTCTCACACACACACACTCACACACACACACACATGCCTGTCATTTTGGAAACATCCTCAGTCTGCAGGCACCACCATGATGCCTGTGCATTGTTTCTTACAGTAAGCCTACTGCCCTGCACAGGTTCAGATGGAGAATCGATAAGATCCCCAAGGCAGCCTAGCCGCAGCAGATGCCCCGTAATATTGAGATCAGCCATTAGTTTTATCTCTCTAGTCATCACTTAGTCATGCAGACAGATGTGTGTGCGTGTGCGTGTGTGTTTGTGTGCCTGCATTATTATCATGGCAGGCATTTGTGTGTGTGTGTATGTGTGTGTGTGAGAGAGAGTGTGTTAGCTGCTGAGAAGGTGTGTGTGTTCATGTGTTTATCTGCTATGAGGAGGTGTGTGTGTGTTTGTGTGTGTGTGCTTGCGTGCCTGCATTATTGTCATGGCTGGCCTATGTGTGTGTGTATGTGTGTGTGTGAGAGAGAGTGTGTTAGCTGTTGAGAGGGTGTGTGTCCGTGTGTTTATCTGCTATGAGGACATGTGTGTGTGTGTGTGTGTGTGTGTGTGAGTTTGTGTGTGTGCGTGTGTGTGTGTGTGTGCGTCAGCAGAGCCACTAACTGTCAGATACCTGAGGCTGAGCAATCATTTTCACCTGTACTTCACTCATTTGCATGGGGTAGTCTCCAGAACTGTCACTTATCCTTCCCATGCTGACAGCACACACACACACACACACACACACACAAACATATAGTTCACTTATATACACACACTGTACAGTTGCCCCTATATGCTCCCACTCTTTTTCTTTTTCTCTTCTGCAACATTATCCTTTGGGTATGTTTAGTTATGTACATTTGGTTAGCTCTGCATACACACACCACACACACACACACCACACACATCTGTCTTTAGATTTAACTAGTGATGTTTATCATGTAGACATCCATTTGCCAAGTGGGACTGGTAGACACACCAACCGACTCACACACACACACACACAAACACACACACACACACACACACACACACACACACACACTCTGAGTTGTGTCAAAGGAAGACAGAAACTTGGCAAAGTCTATGTATGCCTGTCTCATTCAGTTGTTTGATGAAAGCTCTTTGGCACAAGTGCTTTGTTATCAGCACACCTGATTTAAATACGCACACACACACACACACACACACACACACACACACACACACACAGAGCCACTCACAGGCCTGATGATTTATTTGTATTTGTGAAGGAGAAAATTTTGTATTTTTTGTAAGTTTTGCTTTCACTTGTGCAGTGGGTATCAACTAACAGCAACACCAACAGTGTATGTATGTGTGTGTGTGTGTGTGTGTTCATGAGAATGTGTTGGATGTGGTAAGTGTGCAGACCTTCCCAGGAAGTTGTAGAAATGGTTTCATAAGAGAGGAAGCCCCCTCTCACCTTTCTTTCTTTCTTTCTTTCTTTCTGTCTTTTCATTTGCTCTCCTCCTCCCTCGCCTCTTTTTTCTGCTCTTTTTCTTTTTCTGTCTTTCTTTCTCCCTCTCTCTCTCTTTTTCTCTTAACTACATTTTCTTTTCTATCTGTAGTTGTTTCTTGGTTTTCATGCGTTTGGGCATTTTTTAATCTTCCATTTCACAGTGTTGCTATAGAAACAAAAACTTACACATACGTTATGTTATATATGTTACATATGTTAAATTATTTATGTGTATGTTTATGCATGATTGGTCATGAACATGTGAGAAGTGCTCTCTTTGTTCATTTGCGCGCGTGTATGTGTGTGTGTGTGTGTGTATTTGTTTGTGTGTGTGTTAATGTTTGGGTTCGCCTGCTATGTGTGTGTTTTATTGTGAGAATATGTCAAGTTGGGGTGGGGTGGACTGTGTGTGTGTGTGTGTGTGTGTGTTATTTTAAGAGAGAGGCCTTTCCTGAGGTGGTGGTGCTGGCCAGATTTGACCGCTGGCTTTCTTGCCTCTCTGAGTCCTCAGTCCAGACAGTCAACAGAGCAACAACTATGGGAACACTGAGAACCATGGATCACACACACACACACACACACACACACACACACACAGTTACAATATGTATAATATTCAAACTCATGCTGTAAAAGAGAAATTGTGGAATGACTCTCTCTCTCACACACACACAACACACACACACACACACACACACAGACGAATGCACACACACCAAAAAGCACTTCACCCCCTTTCCTTTTCTCTTTCTGGCCATCTCTCTCCTTCTACTCTGGCTCTCTCTTTCTTTCCTTACTCCCTCTCTCTCTATTCTCTTTTACACTCTCTCTTTGTTCTTC
>PYXC01002067.1:427500-432500 GCA_015244755.2 Tenualosa ilisha
GTTTGATTTCTCTTTGTGTGTCACATCACTCACCAATTGGTGTGTGTGTGTGTGTGTTTACCATTGTGATTGTGCTTGATTGTGTGTGTTTGTGTACATTTTTTGTTTGTCTTTCTCTTTGGTCTCCCCTTCTTCCCTCTGTCCCTCTTTGTCATTGTATATGTGTGTGTGTGTGTGTGTGTGTGTGTGTGTGCGTGTGTGTGTGTGAATGACAGTGATAGTCATTTTTAGGCTACCTCAGTAAACAGGAGACCAGGCCCCACTCCACGTTGAACGAAGGAGTAGATTTATTCCGTCGTGCACAGCAGGAGAGAGGCAAGTTACAGAGTGGCGTAAAGCATCCGTGGTCAGAGCGACGCATGAAGAACCCAAGTTTAAGTAATCAAAGATAAGTATTGATCATGTCATAGTCATACGATCCGTGCCCAACCCAGCTACTGGGTCAGCATGACCCTGGACGGCCCACTTAATGACAGGACCAGCAAGTCATGGCCTTTAGGAAGGAACATCGGATCAGGCTTTCAGGAAGCAACATCAGATCAGAAATAAGAACGATGACGACATTGAGACCCACACACGTAATGAGTACAATATAAATACTTTCTCTCAACAGGAAACTACCTTGACAGACTAATGAGGTATTTCCATACCTCAGCAAATGCCACTGGAGCATTGATGTCTGCAACAGTATGTACACAGTGAGTGTGTGTGTGTGTGTGTGTGAGAGAGAGAGAGAGAGTGTCTTCTGCAAAGTGTATACCTTCATTTTGTGTGTGTGTATATGTGTCTTCTGGAGTGTGTGTCTTCAACAGTGTGTGCATTTGCTGCAGCGTGTGTGTGTGTGTGTGTGTGTGTGAGAGAGAGAGAGAGAGAGTGTCTTCTGCAAAGTGTATACCTTCATTTTGTGTGTGTGTATATGTGTCTTCTGGAGTGTGTGTCTTCAACAGTGTGTGCATTTGCTGCAGCGTGTGTGTGTGTGTGTGTGTGTGTGTGTGTGTGTGCGTGTGTGTCTGTCTTCTGCAGTGACCCAGTCTGCCATTAGACACCACTGAAAGTAGTGGGAGGGAGGTAAGCTGCTCCTCTTTTGTGTGCTGGGCTTTGTGGTCAACCGGGCCTCTTTCAAGTGACTTAAATTAGTCAAGTGAAGTCAGTACTCTTTCTCCACTGACGTGGTGCAGTCTTTGTCTGTGTGTGTGTGTGCACGCATGTGTGTGTGTGCGCGCGTGCGTGCGTGTGCTCATATGCATGTATGTGTGTATGTGCGTGTATGTGTGTGTGTTTATATATAAATGTGTGTATGTGTGTGTATGTGTCAGTTCTATCAGGAGAGATGTATTCAGGTCTTCTGAGACATTTTTAGCAATGACAAAGACGTTGTAGCTGTGGCTACGTAATGTAGCATATAAACACACAGTAATATAAAAACAAAATCAGAAACAGTTCAAGTAATTGATTTCAAAATGGCCACAGTTTGCTTCCAACAGTACATTTGCTGGAAATGAAGGTGGTAGATGGTTGGTGGTTGGTAGTTTGTCGCCAAGTAGCTCAGGGAATTAGTAGGTTGGTTTATTCGTTTATTTGGGTGAAAAGTTTTCAGAGAAGTTCTCAGATAGTCATCTTCCTATAAAGGAATACAGATTATATATTAACGGTCTACTGAATTGTGTTAGAGGTTGAATCCATGGAAAACTGACTTTTTGTAACAACTGCACTGACAGACACATTCGTTCCGTTGGTGTGATTGACGGTTTGAAATTTCAAAATTTGCTGTATTCATCTATGGAGATAACATGGGAAAAAATTACATTGATCACATTTATGTAATACATTACTTTTATTACATTTATGCTTTTATCCAAAGCAACTTTTAATTGTCAAATACTTCAGGGACAGTCTCCCAAAAGCAAAAGAGGGACATGACGGTGGCAGCTAGGATTTAAACTCACATTTGTCAGGCTGCTAGCCAGGTTCCTTAAAAGGATACGCTACCGTTTTGGCCAAGAGTTAATCAATTGATTTTTACCTTTCTTCACTTGATCCAGGTGTTGTCTCAGTCATGTCTCATGACGGTAGTGTTTTTAGCTTCAGGTAGCATACATCATTGAATCCTTCTCACCCATTAGCATCTTGCATAGAAGTGTCCATAGACACTTATGGTACTTTTCCTATTTTAAACTTGACTCCTGTGTAGCGATACGACATGGAACTATACTCTTATTCTGGCGTAATAATCAAGGGACTATTGGCTTGGATGACTTGATCAGCGGCTTACACTACTGCCACTGCTTAATTATTTTGCTGGTATAAGAGTCAAATTCCATGTCATATCAGTTTAGAAAATTGCCTCATTTCATCTTCCATTGGTCTTAGTAGACCTTGTAACTACAGAGGAGTCAAGTTTTCATGTTCTGTTGCATCCATAATGTGGAATTGCCCCATAGTTGACATACATTAGTAAGAGGCTATCACAGTTATCTTTCCCTAAACGGAGCATGTCATGTGCTCATGGTGTGTGTGTGTGTGTGTGTGTGTGTGTGTGTGTGTGTGTGTGTGTGTGTGTGTGTTAGCATACCACGTGAGGCCTCTTAAACTAATTAGATACCCGTCCCTTTCTCTAAGGTCAGTGCCTCCACTGGATGCGCTCCATGGAAGATCTGCACAGCTGTTAAATAAAATCAAAACACAAGATATGACCACTTCCTGTTTCCCTTGGCCCACTTATCAACCGACCAATCAGAGAGTGAGAAGCGCGTTGTACCCTGTGCTCCGATCCACGCCGCCTCCATCCATTTGAAATGCTCCAGGAAGGACTGTGTTCCGTATCTGGGTTCCGTAGGTACAGAGGGTTGAAGATGCAGAACCGATAGGGCAGGTTATCAATGTTCCTCATGAACAGAGACGGATCCTGTTCTGTTCATTACCTCCCACTATCTTTGCTTGGAGTTTGCCTAACTCATCATTAGGCAAATGGTAGCCATGTATGTGAGAGCATGTGTGTGTGTGTGTGTGTGTGTGTGTGTGTGTGTGTGTGTGTGTGTGTGTGTGAAACAATCATGTTCAAGTGTATTTGTTTGGCCCCCGTTAGGCCTTTGGATGTCCTCTCCTCAGGGACCAGGTGGGAAGACAAAACAGAAAGAAGGTGAATGTGTGTGTGTGTGTGTGTGTGTGTGTGTGTGTGTGTGTGTGTGTGTGTGTGTGCGTGCGTGTGTAGGAGTGATGAAGGGAACATAAACAGTAACCCTAGGGCTACAGTAGAGGCGTTAAGGAAACGTTAAGGAGTTCACGTTGTGTCAAAACAAGGTTAGAAGACCGGTCTGTTTTTTTCAAAATGAACGCAGTGCTGTTATATCTGGAGTAGCCAGTTCCATTTATTAAATAATCCATTATCCATGGCCTGGGCCAGAGCATGTGTAATATGAATAAGCACAGAGACTCACTGAATGAGGTAGGAGAGAGTGATATATTTGTGTGTGTGTGTGTGTGTGTGTGTGTGTGTGTGTATAGAAGCTAATTAATACTCTAGGGTTGGCACTGTTGATATGCTCTGTCAAAGCAGGTAAGAGTGCCTGTGTTTATGAGTCTGATGTGTGTGTGTGTGTGTGTGTGTGTGTGTGTGTGTATCTGTATGTGTGTATGGGAGAGAAGTCCAAAAGAGTTTGTATGTGTGTACATGTGAGTCATAGAGATGCTGTGCATTTGTGTGTGTGTGTGTGTGTGTGTGTGTGTTAACTTTAGAATGTAGACTGTTGGCATGAGAATAAGAGTGAGAAAAAGAAACAGAGAAAGGGGGAGTGTGTGCATGTGTGTGTGTCTATGTGTGTGTGTGTGTGTGTGTGTCTATGTGTGTGTGTGTGTGTGTGTGTTAACGATACCTGGCCTCCGGCTGGCAGGTTGGGGCTTGCAGAGAAGAGGACACCCAGCGGGCAAGAAGGAGGAGGGAATTACTCAAGAAAACCTCTTCTTTCCCTTCCATCTGCCCTCCCCCTGCTTTCTGTCTGTCTCTTTCTTTTTCTCTCTCTCTGTCTTTCTCTCTCTCTCTCTCTCCCCTATTTATTTCCATCTTTATTTCCATCTCTCTCTGTCTGTCTCTCTCCCCCTCTTTCCCTCTCCACCTTTCTCTCTCCCTGTCTCTCTGTCTCTCTCCATCTTTCTTTCTTTCTCTGTCCCTCCCTTTCTCTCTCCACCTTTCTTTTTTTCTCCATGTCTCTCCCTCTCTCTCTCCACCTTTCTCTCTCTCTGTCTGTCTCTCCACCTTTCTTTCTTTCTTACTTGTTTGATTATCTCTCTGTCTTTCTCTCTACCATCATACTGTATCACCTACTGACCAGGCATCCTTGGGGTTGTTTCTGTTTTCTTTTCTTTTTCTGTCTTTCTTTCTTTCTTTCTTTCTTTCTTTCATGTGTCTCTTTCTTTCCCTCACGCTCTCTCACCCTCTCTATTTCCTCTCCTCCCTTCCAATTTTCTTGTGCTCTTTCTCTTCTGCATTGCTAAGTGCTTGCTCAAATTCCTCACTGATGAAATTGTTCCTGTAATTGTTGGACAAAGAAACAAAAAGAAAAACTCCCACATTCCTGAAAATGTTGGATAAATATAGTTAGACTAGCCAGACGCTTTTAAAAACTCAGATTGTGTGGTGTGTGTGTGGTGTGGTGTGGTGTGTGTGTGTGTGTGTGTGTGAGGGTGAGGGAGAGTCCGTAAGGCCGTTTAATGTCAGCGCTTTTTTTTTAGTGCATACCGATTAATGTGCACTCGACTTGGAGGAACATAGGCAGTTCAAAATACACTTAGACACACATACACACACACACATAGCCCACAAACACACATAGACTATTCATACTCCCATATGTCTGTAATCCATAATCCATATAACTTTGTCATTGTCGTGTCATTGTCATGTCATATTTTCATGTGTGTGTGTGTGTGTGTATGTGTGTTTGAGTGTGTGTACTTATACCTCAGTCTGACTGTCACAGTCACAGAAACCCAGCACTGTACGT
>PYXC01002067.1:442500-447500 GCA_015244755.2 Tenualosa ilisha
TGTGCGTATGTGCGGTGGCCAGCATGCACGTGCATGTATGTGTGTGTGTGCGGTGTGTGTGTGTGTGTGTGTGTGTGACGTTGATGCATGCGTGTGAAGGTGTGTCACCCACTTAAGGAAGCACTTTCTGAGCTATTCATCTGTAATCTTAGAGTTTTATGGTTGCCCCCGGTGATTCCTTTGATTGGCCCCTCCCACTCCACATGTCACTCAAGACCTCAACTCTAAGGGGCGTGCCTGTCTGTTTGGCCACACCTCTGTAGTATGTGCTGTATGTCTGACTATACAATACCAAAATATGCTAAAACGGGTGTACAGTTTATGTGTGCTTGTACCTAACAGCTTTCTCCTCTCTGGGAATGACATACAGTAGGCAGGTGACAAAAGATGATGTATTGCGTAATGGTGTGTATGTGTATTCTACACAAACTGTCACGTCCATAACGCCAACAACATGCCATGGTATTTGTATGATGCAAATGAAATGTGAACAGATTTATAAAATTTGTGTTACAACCAAGAAGAGTGAATGCTCAAAGGACGTGACAGTTTTGCGTGGAACTGCCCATATATATATAAACCTGGTAAAGATTTTGTCTTTTTTCTATTGGAGGTACAAAGGTATAGGTGAGGTATTGATAAGGTAAAGATTTTGGTGTTCGTTTGATTCCATTGGGGGGGGGGGGTATTATTATTGACCTCAATTGTATTCTGTGTACATGTGTTTCTTTTATGCTCATGGGTGTGTTTGTGTGCATTTGTATGTTTGTGTTTGTGTGTGTGTGTGTGTGTGTGTGTTTATTTGTGTGTGTGCTCTATAGCTGTTCTTGTTATTATTAATGACTTGCTGTATGGCAGCCAAACTTACATTGAAAGGCCAAGCTCAGGTAACTGTAGTGTGTGTGTGTGTGTGTGCGCGTGTGTGTGTGTGCGCGCATGCGTGTGTGTGTCTGGTCTTGAGGGAAAGTTGTGTGTTGAAAGGGGATCTGGCTCAGGTATCAGAGACGCAACAGACTGCTGTAATCTTGAAGGTGTTCCGTCTGAACTATTGTCCGAGCACCGCTTTGTATGCCTGCTAAAAGACCACTCAATGCTAATGAATAGGCTCAAGCTTGACCCCTGCTGATGGTGTGTGTGTGTGTGTGTGTGTCTGTCTGTGTGTGTGTGTGTGTCTGCATGTTGGTGGGTGTCTTCATCACATTGCTTGTCAGAATTGTTGAATGGAATCTCTATTTTTAATTTAATTATGTGACTTTGTTTTAATGTGTGTGTTTGTGTGAGTGTTTGTATACTGAAGAATGATGTGTGTGTGTGTGTGTGTGTGTATGTGCGTGCTTGCGTGTGTGTGTGTGTGTGTTTTGAATGGAGGCATCAGGGCCAGCCATCTCTTTAATCCTGTATGCAGACTCTTGGCTCCATCCATCTGAGCTTGATCCTAAGCTAGTCCCCATCTAATCTCCTTGAGTGTGTGTGTGCTTTGTTTGTGTTTGTGTGTGTGTGTGTGTGTGTGTGTGTGTGTGTGTGTGTGTGTGTGTGTGTATGTGTTTGTGTCTTGTATCCACTGACACTAATTTAATCTGTGTGTTGTGTGTATAGTGTCTCTGTGCGGTCTTAGTAGGCCTTCTGGGTTCCAAAGAGCAGCTGTCTTCAGCTACTGGTCTGGACCTGATCTGACCCTTGGGTCCATTAGAGGTGTAGCCCTTTAGAGCCTTTTAGAGGTGTAGTCTGTGATTTCTAATCTATCACCAGACATATGACAGCCATAAGTGTATGATTCTGACCATTACAATAATATTTCTTATCTATCACCTAGACAAATCCCAGCTCTTTAATGTGACTCTGGCCCATTCCAGACCATTAGAGGTGTAGTATGTGATTTCTAACTCATTACCCAAATCCACCCCTACCCCTTAGAGGTGTAGTATATGATTTAAGTCCTTTAAAGGCATTTTTCTGTCAAAATCAGCTAAATAAATTACAGTTCAATTCAATTCAATTCAGTTTTATTTATACAGCGTATTGTCTCGTGACGCTTCACTGAAGGAGCACCCAAGAGCAACATGGGCAAGGAAAAACTCCCTAATCAAGGGGCTAACCCAACTGCCAGGGGTCATGCAGAAAAATTACAATCAGTAGTAACCATGACAGACTACAAGTTGCCTATGGTTTTAGCTAAGGTTCATAATAGTTCATAATAGAGTATTATCCCACTTTACATTACATGGTAGTCAGTCAATAGGTGGTTTTTAGGAATTATGGCTGGACAATGTAGCAGTCTGGCCCACATCAAGAAAGGATCTGGGAATGGAAAAGTATCAGTATCAATAAACTGGGCTTCAATGATAGAATGATGGGCTAAATCATAACTCTAAAGCAAATCGCAATTGATAACTAGTTAGATAACTATTTCACAGCATGGGCATGAGTCTGGGCTAAATGCTTCCTTGTTGCTTGACCCGACACTGTTTATGTTAGGGCAATTTGACATAGTGTATATGAGGTGCATAGAGAAAAAGCTTCATAACAAGAAAAACATGTATTATAAAGAGTTTCAAGATCAGCCTTAATAAAGTATAAGGCTCTGTCAGAAATTTTGTCATTCTATACTTTTATTCTACATTTGCATTCAAAGAGATCAGATGGAGGAAAAAACAGTTAAGTCCATTTTTATTGAATTTACAGAAATGTATTGTTAGACATTTAAAAACAAACAAACAAACAAACAAACAAAACATTATTATAAGTTGAACTCTCGTTAGTTATTTTTTTCCTTATTTTAACTTAAAAAAGAACATCTAAGCTGCAGTTCCATCTATCGAAATTGCATGCAAGTGGTCATAACAAAAGCTTACAGTTTTGCACATTTGCAACAAATGCTCTCATCCAAAAGGTCTACTGAACGATACTGACATTTAAGTGAAGTTGCAGAAAGAAAGGAGAACTTAGATTACCAGTAAACACGACCATTACATACAATACAACTCTCTGTTTTGTGCACTTCATCAAAGAATGACTTTGGGCCAGGGATATGTTTCTATTTCCCAACCCTGTAGTTGCTAACCAGTTGCTTAAGTGGTTGGCAATAGGCAATTCCATTGCAACCAACAAAGTTGCTAACTTAGTTAGCATTCATGGTGCTAGGGAATAGAGGCCAGAGTAACTCAGTCAGAGCCTTTGATTGATGACAGACGTTGTAGTGACTGACAGATAAGTGGGCGCCATTGAAATGAAAGCAGGCCGATTTGATTGACAGCCGGCAGTGAGAAAGGAGTTGGTGTGCAGTGCAGTGTGGTACATGCAAGTTTTGTTTGGCTAAGCTTCATGCTGATGCAGCAGTCCACAAGCAACGGGAGAAAGGAGAGAAACTCTGTTTGTGTGGTGTGTGGATCTATGGGTTTGCATACGTTCTGCATAGACCGACCAACCTGTGTTCGCATGTGTGTGTGTGGTATGGTGTGGTGTGGTGTAGTGTGATGTGATGTGGGGTGTGTGTGTTTCTAACAGTAAAAGCATTCCTTGACCATTTTCTCCTTTTCCTGTCCTCTCTTTCTTTCTCTCTCTGTGTCTCTTCCTCTGTCTTTCTTGTTTTTTCTCTCTCTCTCTCTCTCTCTCTCTCTCTCTCTTTCTAATGCTGTCTGTCTAGTCTCTCTTACTTTGCATTTAGTCCAATTGTAACTCACAATTTCTGAACACTGTTGTTTCCCTGCCTCTGATTGGCCATTTAAGATTCTATCACCAAGGGCAACGCAGAATCATTTACATAGAGATAATACCAGGAAAGAGAGTGTGTGTGTGTGTGTGTGAGAGAGAAAACAACAGATAGAGAGAGGGATGTAGAGAGAGAGAAAAAGAGAGCAGAGAGGAGGAAGAAGTTATGTGGAAATATACCTGTTCATTTTTTCCCTTTCGTCATGCTAGCTGTTGCCAAGATAAATAGATCACTTTATATTAAATTCTCCCAGCTGAAGTGACACCTCACAGTAAATTATCCTGAAAAGACAGTTAATTGGATGTGTGTGTGTGTGTGTGTGGACAGGTGGTTTTGTAATAATTAAAACTTCTTTCCTTCTGTATCACATAAGGTTTTAAAAAAAAATCCTCCCTTTTTAAATCAAGACTTTAACTGGATGCTGTTAATTTAAAATTGCCATAAAATGAATTTGTTTTATTAATTGTAAATGTTTTAACTCATCCTGAAGATATTTAAATTGGATAACTGCAGATGATGAGCCAAGAATCGTTTTTTAACTGACAATTTACTGAGCCGTTCAGACAAATGGACACACACACACACACACACACACACACACACACACACACATTTTCTCTTTTCCAGTTAACAATGATTAATATCCAGAGTGAGGAGAGCCTACAAGTTTAACACCCTTAAAAGCTTCCGTAACTTGCTTTGCGTGTGTGTGCGTGCATGGGGTCAGACTGAGAGTTTTGTCTTGATAAGGCGTCCTCGACCCTGATAAGCTTGAAGAAGTTGTTTTTGGTGAAGAAATCAAGGACCAAAAAATGCTTCAGCTCAGAGCCAAATGGAAGATATTCACTTAATTTAAAAAATGTAATTAAATCCCTTCTCTTTCCAAAAAAAAAAAAACAACACAAATATGAGGAAACTCTCCTTCTGGTTGTGTGTTAAATTCCACACGTGTCTGGGCGTATGCAGACTAATCGCCCTCTCTAACAACTCATCACCTCTCTAGAAAGTTCTCCTTAATAGCTATCAAGGAGTTCCAGCTATTCTCTCACTGCGAACAAATTGTTATTTGTTCTGTTTTTTTTGGCTCAGTGTTGCAGGAAGGAAATTCTGGTTAATGTTCTTTGTCTTTTTCTCTTCTTCCCCCTTTCCCTTGTTGGGTCGTGCGTCACCAGAATCTTCCTAAGAATTCTCTTTCTTTTGTTACGCTTCCATTTAAATCTAAAATACCAGCTAAGAAAACACTGGTAAATGCTAGAATATCTGAAACTATTTAAGTGAAATTTTTGCAAAG
>PYXC01002067.1:470000-475000 GCA_015244755.2 Tenualosa ilisha
GTGTGTAGTGTTGTTGCATGTGTCTGTAGCTGTTTACTTTGATACAGCTGTTATATGTTAGATAGCGTATGTCTGTTTGATGAGTGTCTATAACTCCGGTCTGTCCAGTGTGTGTAGCTTCGCCAACGCTAACAGACCCTTTTGACTCATTTCTGACTGATTCAAAAGGTTCGACATGTTTCATTGGCATTGGAGTCGGCGTTAGAACAGTCAGGAAAAGGTTTGCTCTCATAGACTGTTTCGCTAGCCTACGTGCTAGTAAGGAACGCAAGGTCATCAGACGTTCCCTTAAACTGAAGAGACTTAGCATTTGCCCCTATGCTTGGATCTAACAACACATCACCCTTTTCCACTCAGGCGTCCTCTTCTCTCTATATATAAACAAAATCATGACTGACAAGGATGGTCTCATTTGCAACTTGCAGCTAACAAACAAGTTATTCTTGATTAGAAGTGTACTATTATGAACCCTATAGTCATGTGCTAACCCTGATCTTAAAAGGCAAGCTTCAGCTAAACTGTAAATCAGCATCGGTGTATCTACATAGCATATCTCACTAGCAACTGTGAGCTAGTAAGATATGCTTCAATATCCCTCTACCCATGGTCAACCTAGGTGGGACTTCGGCTTTGGAGCGATTCTGCCTGTGGTCAACCTACAACCCATGGTCAACCCAGGTGGGACAGTCTCTGGAGCGATCTCAACATCCTGCCCATGGTCAACCTACTACCCATGGTCATAGCATATCTTACTAGCAACTGTGGGCAGTTGTATGTTACGTAGTAGTGCAACTTTTTTTATTCTCTGCAGACACAGGCAAGATAAAGTGACATACAGTAAAAAAGACGAGGTGTTGACGTGTGTTCTTTGGTGTTGACTGTATGTGTTATGGGCTCTGCACTCACACTCTCTCTCTCTATTTATCCTTCATTCTCTGTGTCCATCACTCAGCTCTCTGGCCTCATTCCCTTATATCCTGTGGCATCCTTCATCTGTTTCTCTCTCTCTCTCTCTCTCTCTCTTTCTTCCACTCTATCCATCTCGTATTCCTTCGCTGATTTTCCTGTGGCCCTCGCTCATCAGGTTAATGATCACAAAACCATCCTGTCACTAATGGTCCATTAGTTCGTTATAAAACTGATAGCGCTGATATAAAACTCCATAATCATCATCATGATCATCATAATCATCAACACTCACACACACACACACACACACACACACACACACACACACACACACACACACACACACTTGTGCCACACACACACACAGTCACACACACACACATTTACAGCTAGTACATCAGACAAGGGTGTGTGTGTGTGTGTGTACATCTGCGTGTGCAGAGGTGTGTGTGTGTGTGTGTGATTTGTTTGGATGTTTTAGGGTTTTTGAAAACATCACAAAGTAAAGCAATGTGGAAATCTTTCTAGAATGAGTGCATTTCTCCACGTTTATCACATTCAGTCCTTCTGTACTTCTTCAGGATGTTTATCTAGGAAGTTCATCCCAACTTTTGGAAATGACTATAAATGAGTAAATAAGGGCTATAAAAGTAAATAAATAAGTGCATAAATAAATAAGGTTTTGTGCTCAGTGTTTGTTGGTGGAGACAGGAAGGATTTTAGAAGTATGTAGAAGTTGCCACTGTTGTGATCACCGTTTTCCAGCACTTATATACCTGTGTCTCTTTCTTTCTCAGACACACACACACATTTACTCTCTCTCACACACGTGCACACATTTACTCTCTCTCTCTCTCTCTCACACACACACACACACACACACACACACATTTACTCTCTCTCACACACATGCACACATTTACTCTCTCTCTCTCACACACACACACACACACACACACATTTACTCTCTCTCACACACGTGCACACATTTACTCTCTCTCTCTCTCTCACACACACACACACACACACACACATTTACTCTCTCTCACACACGTGCACACATTTACTCTCTCTCTCTCTCACACACACACACACACACACACACACACATTTACTTACTCTCACACACGTGCACACATTTACTCTCTCTCTCTCTCACACACACACACACACACACGTGCGCACGCGAGGGGGCTCCCGTGGTCATGCGTTGGGTAATTAAGGTGTAATTCTCTGCTTGATTACAGCGACAGGAAGCATCCGATCCCTTCGCCACATGATTCTATTTGTCCCGCCCAACACCCAGTGCTAATGGCCTCCGCAGTCACACACACACACACACACACACACACACACACACACACACACAAACAGGCATACGTTCAATTACATCTGCATTCAGAGACACAGACACACAGACATGAGCACACACACACACACACACACAGACACACACACACGCGCCACACACACACACAGAGACACATACACAGGAGGCCCATATACAGTATACACTAAGACACTGTATATTTAGAACATAAAGTACACATGCTCACGATGAGCAAGAAATAGATGTGCTAATGCATATGTGGATGTACACACACACACACACACACACACACACACACACACGCACACACAATTACAGTGAACATGCAGTGTGTGTGCGTGTGTGTGTGTGTGTGCGTGTGTGTGTGTGTGTGTTTGTGTGAAAGTGTCATATTATCTGAATCCCATTATGGCATTAATGATAGGATACTGATACGGCCCATTAGCTCATTTACTCTAAGTATGGGTGTAGGCGTGGCTGTGTGTGTGTGTGTGTGTGTGTGTGTGTGTGTATGTGTGTGTGTATGTGAACATACGCACGTGCATGAGCACATGTGCATTTTCTGTTTAACCATGGTGTGGTTATTTATGTATATGTATGTATGTGTGTGTGTGAGTATGCCTTTGTCTGCATCTGTGTGTGTGTGTGTGTGTGTGTGTGTGTCTGTGTGTGTGTTTATTTGTATATCCAGGGCTTTTAGCTGCTGTGAAGATCCTCTGTTTTCCTAGTCGGAGTCTGACCTTCCTCGTCATTTCAGTTTATATTAAAACACACACACACACACACACACACACACACACACACACATGCACACACCAGAAACAAAAATACACTCTGTCCAGCCGGCAAAACTTCAGTCATTTTTAATATGCTGTACATCAATACATTTGTAAGTTCCCCAAAACCACAAGTTTGACAGAATCTTTCAGTGTGTGTGCATGTGTGTATATGTGTGTATTTTTAAACGTGTCTGTATGAGTGTGTGTGTGTGTGCGGTTTCTTTTTCTTTCCATGCATGGAGAGATTCTTGGAGTGTCTTGGTTAATGCTGTAATTCTCCTGAACTGGATCCATTAAGAGGAGAACCCGTGTGTGTGTGTGTGTGTGTGTGTGTGTGTGTGTGTGTGTGTTTGGATGGGGAGGAGGAGGAGGGGAGCAGTTGAGAGCGGAGAAAAGAAAAGGTGGGCAGTTCATGACCTGGTCAGGAATGTTCTCACCCCGTCCCAGGGAAGCGGTGGGGATTTCGCACGCGGCGAAACCCGACACCCCCACGAAAACTAGCTGTCAATCACCCACTGCTCGGGGTCCTGGGCCGTTGGCCGGGACTGCCCTTACAGCCGCCTGACGTAAAATCCCACCAGAAAAAAATAGCTTTTTTGAACCAAAAATGACTAACTACGGTAGACAAGTGTCTGGATTAAAAGAATGGTAGAGGGAGGGATGTTTTGTGGAGTCTGTCGCCCCTCTTTTTCTTGTCGTCCATTGCTCTGTCCATCAGAAGAGGGGGTGTGGGCTTTTGGCCCAGGAGCTGGGGGAGTTGACAGCTTCCTTCCTCTGGGTAAACACCAGCCTAGCACTTAGACACAGGTCAGAGAGTTTAACACACATACACACACACACACACACACACACACACACACACACACACACAGTCATAGTCATGAAAATGCTCACACACACACATACACAAACACATACACACACAGTCACATGTACACAAACAACACTCACATACAGCCATAGAGACATGCACATGCATGTACAGAGAGAGAGAGAGAGAGATATTGTACATTTTCCTTTCTCTCTCTCTCTGTGTATTTCCACCACACACACACACACACACACACACACACACACGCACAAATGCAATCCTCTTTTACCTTCAGTATTTCAGTGTTGTTCAAATAGTGTTTCCAACAACTGATATAGGTACAACAAGAGTTGTAGTGGGGATTTTTTTTAGGAGGGGTACACAATTTTAACGATGCAGGCTTAATTGCAAAGAAAGTCACACGCACCTCCAATGCATGATTATGGTCATAGTATCAATGCATAATTATGGTCATATAGTGTTAAGATGCATTGTTTATGACAATAGAGGGCTTATTGGAGAGGTGTGGTTGACGTGCACTCACTGGTACCACTGGTTGGTTGACGTGCACTCACTGGTGGGGTTGACGTGCACTCACTGGTGTTTGGTTGACGTGCACTCACTGGTACCACTGGTTTGGTTGACGTGCACTCACTGGTACCACTGGTTTGGTTGACGTGCACTCACTGGTACCACTGGTTTGGTTGACGTGCACTCACTGGTGACCACTGGTTTGGTTGACGTGCACTCACTGGTACCACTGGTTTGGTTGACGCTCACTGGTCCACTGGTCACTCACTGGTACCACTGGTTTGGTTGACGTGCACTCACTGGTACCACTGGTTTGGTTGACGTGCACCACTCACTGGTACCACTGGTTTGGTTGACGTGCACTCACTGGTACCACTGGTCATAAGGCCTTATTAGTGCAATGCTACAAATGAATGCCTCAGTTTTTAAAAAGTGTGAAATGCATAAATGATCTGTTCCAATGCCCACTGCACCCCAGGGTGTAACTAAGACAGAAGAGGTCTAAACTCCAAACTCTTCTTATCGGTCCTGTCTGTGTGCTTTCCTATGCAACTGTCACTGTTGCTCGTCTTCTATGTAGTCAGTGTGTGTGTGTGTGTGTGTGTGTGTGTGTGTCCATTTTATCCTATTTCTTTCTCTC
>PYXC01002067.1:480000-482500 GCA_015244755.2 Tenualosa ilisha
GTGTGTGTGTGTGTGTGTGTGTGTGTGTGTGTGTGTGTATGTACGTCTGTGTTACTGCTGTGTTACTACAAATGGTTACTATAATATGGTAAAAACACACACAAGCACGCACACACACACACACACACACACACACACACACACACACACACCTCCATGAAGCAGTTGCATTGTTACTCCTGGAAAATGAAAACAGAAGTCCAAAAGCATAATTACCATACCGTGCAAATACAGAAACACATACACACAGACACACACACACACACACAGCAACACAACAGTCATTGAATTAGAAGAGGACCTGGACATTTAGTGATGTCATAAGAGTCACAAGACTGACTGTTCACTGCTATTATCTATTGTATTATTGGACTGCTAGATATTCACACACACACACACACACACACACAAACACACACATGCACACAGTGTATTTGTGCATCATATGCAAATAAAAGAATGTGCATGTGAAAAACATGCAAATAAATGTGTAACACACACACACACGCACTATGGTGACCCCTTTCTCTCTCACAATGTGCACACACATACACACACTTACACACTCTGCTAAACAGGTAGGGTATTAAAAGATGCGGGAGGACTCACATGAACACACACACACACACACACACAGACAGAGTTGCTCTTTAGTTTTACTGCAAGCACACACTGCCTCCAGTTGTAGCAGTGCCCCTATGCGGTGATGGGAACGTGTTTTAACGGGGAATACATTTGGCGTGATGGAGGAGGATGACTAATGAGCTTTGGTGAAGGGGTATGAATGCGTTAGTAATTTTACAATAACAGCGCTAGATCGGCCAAGATAGGCCTCAGCTGTGTGTGTGTGTGTGTGTGTGTGTGTGTGTGTGTGTGTGTGTGTGTGATACAATTTGTTCTCATTCTTTTTTTTTTATCTAATGGCCATTAGCTGTTAAAGTTTATTTTTCTACTACAACACACACACACACACACACACATACACACACACACACACACACACACACACACACACACACACTCACACTCACACTCAAACATACACATTCTTGCCAATATCAGCATTGGAGTCAGACATCACAGAAGGCCAAGACTCCTGGATGTCAGCCACTAAATTATCTCTGTATCAATCTGCAATTAGAATTAGGAAAGTTTCCAAATTCTCTCTCTCTCAGACACACACACACACACACACACACACACACACAATACTTTAGCTCTTTTCCATGTGCTGATCAGTACTCACACACACACACACACACACAGCTCCTTTGTTTATAAAAGTATTTTACCAGATCTTGAAACCTTTTATTTGTGTGCCTCTTAGACTATGTAGTAGTGGATTTGCACACACACACACACACACACGCACACACACACACGCACGCACTTGTTCATTCATAGCATCCCTATAGAACAGACTTGAAACACATTTTTCCAATATGATTAGTGTCATATTGCCAGTGCTTTTGATTGTGGCTTGGTCTCAGATGATGACACACATCAGAGTAAGCACACCGCAACACACACACACACACACAAACACACACACGTGTTAGTATCTGTGTAAATTTTCTGTGCTAGCCCCTGTTAGCAATAATTATGTTATATCCATAGCCACTTGTTAGTGTTCCATAATCCAGAATGTTCTAGTTCTAGAATGACCTCAGTCCTCTGAGGGTTTTCATGGGCTGTGATTTGGCGTGTCTATGGTAATAGTGGTGGTAATGTCAGTCCTCTGGGTTCTAGGACTATTCTGACCCTGAATTGACTATGCTTAGGGCTTGGAGACCGTCCCTGTGTGTGTGTGTGTGTGTGTGTGTGTGTGTGTATGTGTGTGTGTGTGTGTCTGTGTGTGTGCTTGTGTGCGTGTGTGGTTGAGACTGGGAGTAGCAATGACTTTAGCTGCTGAATTGAGACTTGAGCTGTGATTTAGACACATACACACGCACACACAAACACACATCATACAGGAAGATAAAAGCGGCAAAGATTGTGTGTCTGTGTGTACTTGCATATCAGATTGTTATGTTTTTCAGTCGTTGTGTTTTTGTGTGTGTGTATTCTGTGTTTTGTGTATGTATTGGTTGGGTGTAGTTCCATCATTAGGGCAATTTGTTTGGATATAGT
Organism: Tenualosa ilisha; assembly: GCA_015244755.2. Classification (NCBI taxonomy): domain Eukaryota; kingdom Metazoa; phylum Chordata; class Actinopteri; order Clupeiformes; family Clupeidae; genus Tenualosa; species Tenualosa ilisha. The sequence goes on from PYXC01002067.1 coordinate 482,131, forward strand.
TGATTGAAATTCATCCTCTTACTCCCTCACCCTCTCTCTGTCTCTCTCTTCCTTTTCTCTCTAACATTCTCATTCTCTCTCTCTCTCTCTCCCTCTCTCTGTCTCTCTTCCTTTTCTCTCTATCATTCTCATTCTCTCTATCCCTCACTCTCCCTCCCCCTCTCTGTCTCTCGTCCTTTTCTTTCAGTCACTCTCATTCTCTCTCTCCCTCTCTCTTTCTCTCTTCCTTTTCTCTCTATCAATCTCATTCTCTCTCTCCATCCCTCTCTCTCTCCCCCTCTCTGTCTCTCTTCCTTTTCTTTCAATCACTCTCATTCTCTCTCTCCCTCTCTCCCTCTCTCTGTCTCTCTTCCTTTTCTCTCTGTCATTC
>PYXC01002067.1:495000-502500 GCA_015244755.2 Tenualosa ilisha
AGGAGAGGAGGATAAGAGAAGAAGAGGAAAGGGGGTGGCAGGGGGGAAGGAAGAGGAGGAGGAAGATGGAAGGAGGAGCAGAGAGGAGGAGGAGGATTTGTTATTAAAAAGGTGGGACCAGAGGGTGTGTCGGTCCAAACTCTGGGGCAGACAAGAGAGGGATGGAGAGATATGGAGAGAAGAAAAGAAGAAGAAAAGAGAAAGAAGGATAGAGGGATGGTGAGAGAATAAGAGAGAAAGAGAGAAGGATAGAGAGATGGTGGGAAAGAATAAAAGGTGGCTGAAGACTCCTCTGGCTGGTTTAAACACCGGCACATAAGGGGGTGGGGAGAGAAAATGACAGAGAGACAGAGGGAGAGAAGGAAGGAGAGAGAAGTACAAAGACATAGAGGGAGAGAAAGAGGAATATAAGTAGAGAGAGCGAGAGAATGACAGGGAGACAGAGGGGGAGAGGGACGGAGGAAGAGAAGGATAGAGAAACGGAAGGGGAAACAAAGGAGTGAGAGAAGGACAAAGAGGTGTGGGGAGAGGAAAAGGAAAAGAAAGAGAGAAGGATGGTGAGAAACTAAAAGAGAAGAGACATCGGTAGACTGAGACTGAATGTAGTCTTGTGTAACACAGTGAGAAGGTGTGATAGGTGGAAAGGGATTGAGACAAGAGACAACGAGGAAGAGAGAAAAGGGTGAACAGAGAGAAAGGGAGGGAGAGAGATGGATGGATGTCAGAAGGTCAATGTGTCCAGACAGAGAGTCCAGAGAGAGAGAGAGCGAGAGAAAGCGAAAGAAAGAGAGACAGAGATATAAACTGTTATATGATTCTGTTTTATCTACTTATTTTGATGTGTCTCTATTGCTTCAGCAACACTGATTCTGTTTGAATGGTTATACCAGTAAATGAACTGAATTGGACTAAATTGAATTGAATTGAATTGAACTGAATTGAATTGAATTGATCTATCTGAGGGGAGGATGCCATGAAAAGGATATAACCAGGCTTAGAGGGCTTCAGAGATGTTTGTGATGATGCAATTCATTTAGCGTCTGTAAAGCTTGATTCGGACACTGACACACACACACACACACACACACACACACACACACACACACCTAGGGGAAACCTCTAAGCGTTGATATGGATGTAGACAGGTTAACTATGCCATACACCATACACCATAATACCCAACCACCAGTAAAGACACACAAAGCAAGATGAACACAGGATATGTGATCAATGATTACATAATAATAATTAGCGTGTCATCCTGATTGGCTGTTGTCAAATCCATTAGATAAACTGAATAATAACATGTGTAAGCCAACACAACAGATGGCAGCACAAACAAAACAGATAGATATGACAATCTTAATTTAACAGACAGACATGCAGAGCTGTTAAATACACATCTCAAAGTTTGAAAGATAGATATGACTAGTAGGAGAAAGTCATATGTCAAGTGTCAAGTGTTTATAAACATTTATAATTCAGTTGTAGATGGTTTATAAACCATTGGTATACAGCTGTATTTCATGTAATGAATACATTGAACAGATTGGGACAGTTTCACATCCAGGGAAAGACCCTCACAAAATATTTACATATGAAAATAAAAAAAAACATTTAAAAGCAGGCAAAACCAGTCACTGTTCAATGAAGGTAGAGAGGTAGCTAGACAGACCACAACCCCTCCACCCCCACCCAATCGTGTGCACACACACACACACACACACACACACACGCACACAGACACTTGTCCTCAGACACACTCAGCAACCCAGGTGTTTGAGGAGGAAGTGGAGAGAATGAAATGTCACCGGCTAGGAGCGTTGTCGTGGGAACCCAATCTCCCGACAGGAACATTAGACGCCCCAAATATCAGTTTAAAATCTGCGGGCGGCTTTTTCATGTATCAGTTTCAAATCTGCTGCAGGAGTCCCCCCCCCCCCCCCCCCACCCTCCATTTCTCTCGCTCTCTCTCTCTCCCCCTCTCTTTCCCAGCTAAAAGATTAGCTTTATAAATTATGCAGGAAAGAGAAGTGGGTAATCCTAAGCAGCGATAGAATCGTTTAAGTGTTAAAAGGGCCGTGTGTGTGTGTGTGTGTGTGTGTGTGTGTGTGTGTGTGCGCGTGTGTGTGTTGTCATAATCATAAATATGAAACAGATGTTGGTTGACATTTGGAGGGGTGTGTTAAATCCCTCCACTGCTGCTTGGGTTTAAACCATGAACCTGCTGTCTCTCTCTCTCTCCCTCTCTTTCTCTGTCACTCACTCTGTTTCTCCCGTGCTCTCTTCCTTTCTCTCTCCATCCACCTCAGTGTCCTTTTTCTCACTCCCTTTCTCGCTCTGTTTGTCTGTTATTTTCCCATCTCTCTCTCTCTCTCTCTCTCTCTCTCTTTCTGTCCCTCTGTCTTTCTCTCACTGTGTCTCTGATGGGCAGATTATACTCTGTCTCTCAGCCGTGTGTGAACGTATGTTGACCCTTCTTTTCCAAGCACAGCTTGCATTATAGAATTTACGGCAGTGTTACACACACACACACACACACACACACACACACACACACAGTCATATAATTTACTCATTCCACAGTCAATAAACAGAAAATAACGTGGTAATATCTGTTGGTGTCCGTGTCTTTGTTCCCAAAATACATTTCTGATCATTTCATTGTCACTGTGTGTTTGTAATCTTCACTGTATTAATAATTAATTAATGTCTGATTTGTACATCATCACAGCTTTTGTGGGAATGTGTCTCTATTTGTGAACATGTGCATTTTCATTCCTGTCTGACAGGTAAGTCTTCTCAGGTGATAATTCTCTGTGTATATTAGTAATGTCTGGATAGGACTATGGCATGTTCAGAGCTTTTGACGGCATGTGATTGTTTATTCTTGGCCTTCACATCGCTAGGGGCAACAAAGCAGAAGACAATGAGCTCACAGTCATGTCCTAGGCTCTGTCATGTCTCTCTCTCCCTCTCTCTCTTTCTGTCTTGCTCGCTCTATCACACACACACACGCATGCACACACACACCCATACAGAAAAGTGTATTCTGTTTTGAGGTGTGTGTGTGTGTGTGTGTTTGTGTGTGTGTGTGCGTGTTACTTATAGGAGAAAAGACTATTTCAGCCAGAGCATCATGGGCTGTGTGTGTGAGTGTGGTGCTCTGTTTGTGTGTGTGTGTGTGTGTGTGTGTGTGTGTGCGTGTGTGTGTGTGTGTGTGAGGTCATGTTTGTGTATCCTGTGAGAGACCACATATAGCTGAAGGTAATTGTCTGTTGCCATGGTGGCAAGCGTGCTAGATTGATTTCAGGAGGAGATGGAACCTGTCAGTTACCCTAAATTTCTCATCCTCTCCTTCACCATCTCTCTTCCTCTCTCTCTCTCCCCCTCTCTCTCCCTCTTTCTCTCTCTCTCTCTGTGCCTCAGTGTTTGAGTCTTTGCCATTTCTATTCCTTTATCTTAGACTCTTTATCCCCCTTTTACCACCCCTTTTACCCTTTTTTTCTCACTCTAACTCAATATAAACTCTTTCTGTCTTTCTTTCTTTCTTTCTTTCTTTCTTTCTTTCTTTCTTTCTTTCTGTCTCAGTCTCAGCCTTCTGTTTCTCCTGTGATGTAAGAGGGCAACCTTCAGGAGTACGGGAAGAACTAACACAAACACATACGTGCGTACACACACACACACACACACACAGAGAGAGAGAGAGAACAAATGAAAAAGTGTAAGAGAGAAGAAGAGACAGAGAGAGTCTGTAAAGCTCAAGGCAGACTTGTCAGTCAGAATGGAATGAGGGAAGTCTTATCTCTAACACACACACACACACACGCGCACACACACGGACACAGGCGCGCACACACACTCACACACACACACACATACACGCACACACAAAAAAACTACAGTGACATGAAACATATACACTCAAAGATACAAACACACACACGACCCCTGAACTGAAACAGGCTCTAAAGATGATCCATCTCTTTCAACTCCATCTCCCCACAGCCTTTTTTTTCTTTTCCTCCTCCTTTCCTTTTTTATTTCTCTCTCCTCCTGTCTTACCCTCCTTCGGCCCGGTGCTCTGTATTCCTGTCATTGCCCTGGTCCAGTGTTTCATGATCTGTAAGGGAGTAAGGAAGATTAAAGTGTCAGCATCACTGAAAGCATCCTGAGCATCTGAGTGCTTTGAAAAAAAAAAGTTTTACCAGTAGGACCAACTTTAGGAACATCGTCCCACCAAAACAACAATAATAACAACAACAAGTACTAATAAATATACCACTACCACTACCACTACTACTACCACTACCACTACTATTACTACTACTACCACTACCACTACTACTGCTACTACCACTACCACTACTGCTACTACCACTACCACTACTACTGCTACTACCACTACTACTACTATTACTACTACTACCACTACTACTACCACCACTAGTATTACTACTATTTCTATTGCTACTACTACCACTACTACTACTACTACAACCACTACTACCACTACTATTACTACTACCACCACTACTGCTACCACTACTACTACTACTACAAGCACTACTACTACTACTACTACTACTACTACTACTACTACTAATAATAATAATAATAATAGGTAAGCCCTTCTGCTGTGGTATTAAAATGACCACAGTTTTAAAATGTTCTTTCATTTTTCCTGTGTAGGTTAAATGCACCAGTGTGTTTCCTCCGACACGGAATGTTCAGGGCTACCTCAAACACACAAACCAGCATTTTGTTTACTAAATCATTTAATTTACTTAATCACCTATTTACTAAATGTCATCTAATTAATAAAGGTCATCCATGTGGTGGGTAAAATTAATAAAAATACTGGCCAGCCCGGTCTGTTCTTTGCTGTATGCAGTTCAACTTTATCATTTTATTTGTAACCAATATTAATAGTAATAATTAATAATAAATTAATAAATAATTAACACTCATCTATAAATGATGAAGAGGATAGACATGTGACATGTATGTGACAGTGATAAATGCAGTAGACATATATGTCAGGTTATACCCCTTTAATGATTTTGTCCTCTACTTAGAAATGTAAATGTTAAGCATGAGTCACATTATCATAATACTGTCACGTCTTAAAGACACAATGAAGGTGTGCGATAAAAAACAAAAGAAAACAAAAGTTGTAATTGTTTTGGAGTGAACACTTAAGTGGATAATTAAATGTTTGGAAGAAAAAAAAACATCCATACAAACTCATTCAGGAAGCTGCAATCCATCAACATGCAGATCTAATGTAAATCCATCCATGTGCCATATGCACTCTAACATATGGGGAGAGAGAGAGAGAGTAATCAATGCAGAATCATGTCTAATTCACTTCCCATAGGTAACATCTGTGAATGCACAAGGGGTTGTGAGAGTGAAAATGTGTCTGACCAAACGACATAGTTTTCTAATCTTGCTTAATAGAAAAATAGAAGAAAAATGTGTAGCCCATACTTGGATATATTGTAGATGTATGCGTTGGGCATTTATAAATAAATAAACAACAAACAAACAAACAAAATAAAATTAAGTGGGATGGCGGAGTGTCGGTGTTTATAAACAAATAAACAACAAGGAAACACACAAAACAAAATAAAGTGGGGTGGCACAGTGTTATCCACATGCTGAATAGGGCGGTTGGGTGTCTTTGGTTACATGATCTGCATTGTGAAGCAGACAAATGAACACTGATTCAGTCATCCCTGATAACATGGAGATGAACTCAGACCAATATGAACATAGGGAATGACTGCAAAGGTCACTTGTTACATACACACATACACATACACACACACACACACAGACAAATACACACAAACACATGGACACCCGTACACACACACACACACACAGAGTCTTTGGCATGACACACATACACACACACTAAGGAGGTATGATTACAATGTGATGAAAATCATCAGTGCTATGTATGTTTAAGTGCTTTTCAGCTGACGTGTGTGTGTGTGTGTGTGTGTGTATGTGGTGTGTTTGTGTGTGTGTGTGTGTGTGTGTGTGTGTGTGTGTCTGTGTTTGTTTGTGTGTGTATGTGGTGTTTGTGTGTGTGTGTGTGTGTGTGTATGTGTATGTGTGTGTGTGTGTGTATTGGTTTTAGTGTTCAAGTGCTAGTGTTGACACAAGTAATCCCTACTGGTAGATTTTCATGCTGATACACCTCTGCAGGTAAGACACCTCTTGAGGTAAGAAATATGGCCACACCGTGAAACAAACTTGCATGCACATACACACAAGAGTGTGGTCTCTTATGGACACACACACACACACACATGCGCACAGGCACACACCAACACACACTCACAAACACACACACATACACACACATGCACACACACATACACTCACACACACACACATGCACTCACACACACACACATAGATATACGCATATATGCATGAGCACACTCTCACACACACCCTTCTCTCTTTTTCTGTTTCTCTCTCACACTCGTCTGCAGGCACACACATGCGCGCGCACACACACACACACACACATTCTTGCATTGCTCACCTGTGGCCTGAAGTGTTTCCGTAGCGACATGCCCCCTGGTGTCTTCTGTTTGCATGCCAGCGTGACAGTCCAGTAAATCTACCAGGTCAAGTCGGGTGTCAGCTGACATCACAGGGGTAAAGAGGACACACAAACACACACACACACACACATGCACACATAGACCCGTTGACCTGCCCACAGAATTACCTGCATGCTGCATGTATGCATGTACACATGTACACATGCACACACACACACACACACAAACACACAGAGAGAGAGACAGAGAGCGATGCCGAGAAAAAGATAAGGATGAGAGAGAGAGAGATTGACAAAGAAACTGAATTTGAGAGTTAGAGTATGAGAGAGAAAACTAGGCAGAAATAGAGTGAAATAGTTCTGACTGAGATACGTGTGTGTGTGTGTGTGTGTGTGTGTGTGTGGTGTGTGTGTAATAGGGAAATTCCTCCTTTGCTTTTAATTGAGACTATAAATCAGTCACATTGACAGAGTCGAGGAAGATTTATGGAATGACTGCAACAAATGAAACATAGAGAGAGAGAGAGAGAGAGAAGGAAAGAAAGAGCCGTGTGTTTCCTACGCCTTATAAATTGTGTACTAATATGTTCCACTTGTCATCAATCTGTGCGGAGTTGATTTTGCAGCTCTGAAAGTGTTATGTGTGTGTGGTGTGTGTGTGTGTGTGTGTGTGTGTGTAAAAAGTGGGGAGATGTGGGAAGGGGGGGGGGGGGGGGGGGGCGTGGTTGCAGGTGAAATCTCCCACAATGCCTTGGGAGTGGAATTAGAGGGCAGAGTTGGGGTTAACGTGTCTGACCCCACCGGCTCCTACCTGTGAGTCTGGGGATCCTCCAGCAGACAATGCCTCAATACACACGCACACACTCACACACACACACACACACACACACACACACACACACACACACACACAC
>PYXC01002067.1:517500-520000 GCA_015244755.2 Tenualosa ilisha
CCTCTTTCTCTGATTTCTTATGAATAGAGTGACCTGGTTCTCTACGTTCCTAAAGAAGACAGTGCAATTATGCCCTGGCATGGGCACAATACCTATAGGTGTGTGTGTGTGTGTGTGTGAGGAAGAGAGAGAGAGGTTTGGGGCACAGATTCCGTATATACATACTCTGTTTGTGTGTGTGTGTGTGTGTGTGTGTGTGTGTGTGTGTGTGTGTAATTTTAGAGAGGAATAAAAAACGAAACTGAGGTAGATTTAACTTTAGCCTAAATCTTAAATCCCTCTCTGCCTCCTGCTCTACACTTGTTAGCAGTAGGGCTATCTGACGTGGTCCTCCCACAGCCTCAGAGCAGCACTGCTAGCATTAGGTTAGCATTAGCTAAATCTTGTTTCCTAAACAGGGGCGGTCCTATCTGATTAGATCCAATCACGGCGCCAAATGACAAATTAGAACACTGTCTGGCAGTGGCAAGGCATGTTTTTGGCTGCACTTCGTTGCACATCACAGATACAGCACAGAGATAGATCAGCTCTGACATCAGTTGGCCCGACTGCTGTCGAAACCTAGCCTACTGATATTTACAGATAGACCTGTGAAGAGATGACTGACTGCAGTGAAAGCTTTTACAGTTTAACCTATAGCAGCCTGTGAATGTGTATGAGTGTGTGTGTGTGTGTGTGTGTGTGTTTGTGTGGGTGTGTGTGTGTGTGTTTTGTTTGTTTGCTATACTGTCGTAAATGTTCTTTTAGACTTTATTTTACACATTATTTAGTGCAGTGATATAGATTTAGATTTTATTACTATATAAAAATGCTATTTAAAACAGCGATGCCACGTCTCTACTTTTAGGTTTTGCCATTTTTTTTTCAGACTTGTCTTAGCACCATGCTCACCTGTTCGAAACACTTAACACCGTCACAGCGTTCAGTGGATACTTTTGCCTTGCTCACACACTTCAACTGAAATTCCTGAATAGGCTACTGCTCTCAGGCAATGTTTGTTCATTTCTGTTGACATTTACTTTGTTCAAAAACATTTGTTCAAAAACAAAATCACCATAGACCATATGTGGTATTTTGCCACATAAAATACAAAGTCAGTGTATGTGAGTACAAACGATATTTGTTTTATTTCTTTTAATTTTCTTTTAATTCAATTTTACAGTAGTTTGTAGTAATTTTAGTTTTTAAATTATTATTATTATTATTATTATTATTATTATTATTTTTGCTGGTATGAAATTTTGCCACTTTCTAGGATTGTTTGGACTATTTGCTTAGAACAAATGTTTTTTTTCATTGTTTTTTTTTCAGACAGGTGTTAACAACACCACAAAAAACACAATAATATATGCCAAAGCCTAAGAGAAAGGCTCTATATGTGAATTTCAGGCCTTTTTAAAAAAAAAATTTTTTTTTTTTTTATTGCTCATTGTACATTTGTACTAAATTGCTGTGTGACAGCATGTGGTATAGTTATGGTAGAGCTCAAATTACTCTGGGTGAAGTATGAACCCTGGTTATAATGTATGTTTTTTTTTTAAGCGCTTAGTTTGAAGACATGGTGGACATTGTACTGACACAAGTGTGCAAATGACAGATGTCAAGTGTGAAACATAGCGCCTTTCGTGAGATGTTCATCATTCATGTGTTATTTTGATATTGTACATTTTAACATTTCTGTATGGGGTGTAGCCATTGAGTGAGTGTATTCTCAGATGTACAAAAAGAGACTAAACGAGACAATAGACACAGTACAGCACAAGATGGACTGTGTGTGTGTGTGTGTGTGTGTGTAAAGAAGGGTTTCAGTAGACAGGTTCACGGCTTGGCCTGCTGTTCCACCCTGGGGGTTGTACATCATACCTGCGATGCATGAAGTTCACCTTGTCAAAAGCACACACACACACACACACACACACACACACACACATGCACGCGCGCACACATGCACAAATACACACAAATCCAGCCGGTCTAGAACAATGGAATTCAGTTTGTGTTAAAAGTTCCAGTCATGGGTTAGACTTCTTAAAGAGGGAAGCTGATGGATATGCACGACCTGTGCTTCCGTGGCCTTGTCTCTCACTCATGCACACACACACACACACACACACACACACACACAGACCCACACATTCATTTACACGAATTCACAACCTGTCACACTTACTGTCTTACATACTCAGACAGACACATTACACATATTTGCTTACCTACATACAGACAGGCATTCATACAATCACACACACACACACACACACACACACACACACCACAGACACATGTGGACATAAACTCACCCCCCCACACACGCACACTTACACTTACACACACACACGCACACACACACACACACCACAGACACATGTGGACATAAACTCACCCCCCCACACACGCACACTTACACTTACACACACACACACGCACACACACACACACACACCTACAAACACACATGGTTGGTGTATGCCCCTTCATCATCTCGCTCCTTTTTTATCCA
>PYXC01002067.1:525000-530000 GCA_015244755.2 Tenualosa ilisha
CCCCTCTTCATCTTCATGTGGTTCAGTCAATATGCTCCTGCTTGATGTGTGTCAACAGAGTCTGTATGGGAATCACCACACATCCAATTATATCAGAGCAGAGGAAAAACCCTTAGATAGCGGGGAAATCGTGTTTGCCTTTGGTGATACAGGGAGTCAGTTTGTGTGTGTGTGTGTGTGTGTGTGTGTGTGTGTGTCTGTTGATACACTTTGTGGCCATAGATTTGCAGTTACTGATTCATAGAACTATGAATGAAACAGGCTATGTGTTTATGTATGAAGATTTGATCTGCCTTTGACATTTCCCTGTGCGTGTGTGTCTGTCTCTCTCTGTTTGTGTGTGTGTGTGTGCGTGTGTGTGTGTGTATGTGTGTATTGAGCAGTTTGACTAATAAGGGAGCATAATTGTTGTTTCTCTAAATGGATAATGTCAGGAAGAGGGAGGACACAGTAGGAGAGGAACATTCTTTGACAGTTAGTACACGCTCACACACACACACACACACACACACACACCACTCACACACACACACCCCAGTGCCCACCTCACTTGAGCCAGGAAGTGTTGACATTCCACAGATAATTACTGCACTTCACAGGACTAGACTCCAAAAATGATCACTTAGCCCCTCTCCCTCTCTCTCCCTCTCTCTCCCTCTCCCCTTTTCTTTCCATATTCCCCCCTTTTATTTTTTGTCACTTCCTCCTGCCTTTCTCTTTCACCCCATCTTTTCCTTTCTAATTATTAGTCTCTCAATCCCCTCCTAATTTCCTTAACTTCACATTTTACATCAAAAGCATTTCTGATTATACAAATGACTTATCTCCTCATGCATACATACAGTAATACCATAGCTCAGATGATGGTGTATGTAGTCTCTGAGCTTTATCATGTCTCTCTCTGAGTCACAGTAACTTGTATTAGGCTCCTAGCCCTTTTAGAGGTGGTATGTCATCACACATATATGATTGGAATGTTGGAAGCCTAAGGTTCCATTTGATGATGTCATAATGAATTTGGGCGGCTGTGATGAATGACAGTCAATGCAAATTATACATCTGTCAAATATTAATTTCAGAAAGACTGGCAAAACAAAGAAAATAAACAAAACAAAAAACAAGCATAAACAAACAACTCCCCATGGATCATTGCTGTCTTTTCCTTCTTTTTTTCTTTCTTTCTTCTTTCTTTCCTTCCTGCTCAGACCCAGTAGCTCATGCAGGTCTCCTAAATGGATGTTTACTCATAACTGTGCCCCCTCTTCAGACCTACAACATAGGTGAGGGGAAGGTTTGACCTTACCTGGCCCTCATTCCCTTCTCTCTTTTGCTGTGTGTGCGTGTGTGTGTGTGTGAGAGAGAGAGAGAGAGAGAGCAAGGAATATAGTGATTGTGTGTGAGTCCCTAAGAGTGAGAAGTGTGTGTGAGAGTCTCTACTTCCCTGCTTAGTCTGTCAAATGTATCTGTATGTAATTTTGTTTCATGACATAACAACACTGCCTGTAATTATAACTATTACGGTAACATCTGTAATAAATGTTTGTGTAAGTATGTGTGTGTGTGTGTGTGTGTGTGTGTGTGTGAGTGTTTGTGTCTCCTCTGATTCGTGTATGACCTCCCTCAGTGTGTTTTCATGACCAGGAGGAAATTGTGTGTGTGTGTGTGTGTGTGTGTGCATGTGCGTGTGTGCGCATATGTGTGTCATGGGATTCATGCATGTGTGTTTCCCCTGGCATGCTTTGAGTGTATGTATTTGGCATGTGTGTGTGTGTGTGTTTGTGTGTGTGTGTGTGCTTGCACGGGCTTACTTGTGTAAATGTCTGTGTGTGTGTGGTTGTGTGTGTTTCTATACAGCATGCGTGTGCCAGTGTGTGTGTGTGTGTGTGTGTGTGTGTGTGTGTGTGTTTGTTTGTCTGGCTGGCCCTGGGCTCTGGTTGGCTGCAGGTTAAATCCTGAAAGAGGGTGCAAGCCCAGCACTGCCAGGGAGAAACCCAGCCACTGCCAGCCTCCCTCTCTCCCTCTTTCTCTTTTCACGTCCTTCTCTCTTCTTCGTTCTCTCTTTCTTTTTTTCTTTTCTTTTTCTCTCTTCCCCATCTGTCCTCCCTAGTCTGTCTCTCCCTTTCTCTCTTTCTTCTCATTCTCTGCTTGTCATTCCTTTATTTTTTCCTTTTCCCCTCCATCTATCCTCTTTCTTTGTCTTTCTCTCTTTCTGTCCTCCACCTCTGCCTCTTCATCCCTGCATCTCTCTCTCTCTCTCTGTGCCCTGTTGCACTCATCCCTGTTCCTCTCAGTGCGCTAATCCTGAGCATTCCTTCAGCACGTGCGCCCACCTGCCAACTTTAAACCTTCCCCCCTCTTTCCCTCTCTCTCTCCATCTCTCTCTTTCTGTCTGTCTCTCTCAGTCCCTCTGTCTCGCTCTCTGTCTGTCCAATGGACAGCTTCCCTCTGTCTCTATGCCAATTCACAGCCCTGCCTCTCTCCCTCTCTATCTATGCCCTTCTATCTCAATTTCTCTTTCTCTCTCTGTCTTCTTTCTATCTCTCTATCGTTTCTTTCCCTATTCTCACATCTGCCTGTCTTCCTGCCCTTTTGTCTGTATGTCAGAATGTGTACTCCTCTTTTTTATGTCTGTCTGTCTGTCTTCCTGCCTGTCCTGTCTATCACATTACAGTTTGTCTATCTTTCATGTCTGCCCATCTGTCTGTCTGCTTGTCTGTTTGTTTCTCATGTTATAGAACATCTGTCTGTCTGTCTGTCTCTCATGTTACAATATGTCTTTCATGTATGTCTGTCTGTCTGTCTCTCATGTCTGTCTGTCTGCCTGTCTATCTATTGCTCATGTCTGTCTGTCTGTCTATCTCTAATGTCTGTCTTTCTCTCATGTTATGTCTGTCTGTCTGTCTGTCTCTCATGCCTGTTTGTCTGCTACTGTTTGTCTCTGTCTGCCTCGCTTGTGTTTGGTCATTGGTTTTCTCTCATAGAAAATACACACTGTCTTTCTTTTCCTCCCTCCTTCTCTCTCTGCATCCCTCATTCCCTGATGTGAGGATGTGTCCCTTGTCCCCTGTCCCTCTGGCTCTCAGAGCTCCCCATCCACTACTAGAAAGAGAAAAAAAGACACCTGTGTGTTTATATGTGTGTGTGTGTGTGTGTGTGTGTGTGTGTGTGTGTGTTGTCCTCATTGTTTATGTGCTCTCTATCCATCTTTTTCCCACCTGAACAAGAATGACTCTGGATTCTCATGATGAATAGAACTCTCGAACAGTATCTACTCCACCTTACTCTTTCTGTTGCTCTCTCTTTCACTCTCTCTCCCTCACACACTCATTCACTTTCTTTCTCTCTGTGTCTCTCGCTCTGTCCATCTTTTCTCATCTAAAGGAGTGTGAATCTGGACTCTCATGATGAATAGAACTCTTTTACAGTAGATCTACTCCTGTTTACTCTTTCTGTTGCACACTCTCTCTCTCTCCCTCACGCACTCATTCACTTTCTTTCTTCTGTGTCTCTCGCTCTGTCTCTCACCTGAAGGAGTGTGAATCTGGGCTCTCATAATAACACAATGAACAGTCCTGTAGATCTCCTCCTCTCTGCCGAGAGGAGAACTCTCCTTTCCACTTCCTCGTTCTCCTCATGACTGAGGAGGACAAGAAAGGAGCAAGAAGGGAGAGACAGACGCAGGTAAACAAAAAGAAAAGTAAAAAGAAAGACAGATACATGAAAAACAGAGAATTGAGAAAGAATGAGAAAAAGGCAAAAATCAGAGCCACAGAAAGAGGAAACAAGAGAGAAAGGCTCTAAAGGAAAGTAAAGAGAAATTGAATGAGAGGGAGAGAGAGAGAGGAAGATAAAGGAAAAAAAGATGGATGGAGATAACTGGATTGATTATTGATCCATTGGCACAAAGATCCATTGAGCGGGACGAGGAAAGGCAATGAGTTTCTCAGTCCAATGTGTCTTCAGTCAATGTGTCCATAGTATTATCTGCTCTGGTCCCACTGCCTGACATGGCCCTGGGACTCAATAGCATTACTTTAAACAGAGCAGAACAGGACTCTCTGGGCCGCACAAACACAGGGGGAAATGGCAGAGGTAAATACTCACAATTATCACAATTTACAATTACAATTGGTACAGTTTACACACAGTGCTTTGATGTAGTTGACACAATTGAAACAAATAATTGTGATTATTTTTGCCAAAACATTAAATATGTGTTCACATGGATGCAGACATGTGCGTGTGTGTGTGTGTTTGTGCATTTGTATTTGTCTGTTATATATATATATGGGTTGTGTATATGTGTATGTGTGTGTGTGTGTGTGTGTGTGTGTGTAAGTGCATTATAATGTTGTACAGACTGGCGCCAGAGCTGTGGGTCTGTAGGTTGGTACCGTCAGTATTGTGTTTATATAACATCTTTCACATACCTCCACTAAGAGCTCCCAACACACTCACACACACACACACACACACACATTAAAAAGCTCCTTAACACAGGCACACTCACTCATCCAAAACCCCCTGCACCATTCTCAAATATCCCCTTGCCCCATACATGGAAGCAAACACACACACACACACACCACACACACACACACACACACACACATAGACTAATACACATATACACATGTTCTCACAAGCATTCGAGTGAATTAGTGAATTTTCGGAATCTAAGGGTTAAATCTAAAATGACATATGTGTATGCACATATTCTCATATTCCTGCTTTCTCTCTCTCTGTCTCTGTGTCTCTCTCCCTCTCGTTCACTCACAAAACACACACACACACACACACACACACACACACACACACACACACACACTATGTAATCCGTCACTGTCATGCTCACTCACTCTGTTGGATGATTTGCTTATAGCTGGCATCCGTGGTGACGCCATCGTGCCATTTAGTTGTTTTGGGTACTTCTTTGAGTGACTCTGGTTTCAGCATGCTGTGTGTATGTCTGTGTGTGTGTGTGTGTGTGTGTGTGTGTG
>PYXC01002067.1:537500-542500 GCA_015244755.2 Tenualosa ilisha
TTATAGAGATTTTTTCTTTTTCCCAAAACTTTACTCACAAATCCATTTATATTTCACAGACAACACCAGTTACCTCACATCACTGTATTTAAAGTATTAGAAACAGTCCTCAAAGGCAAGATCTTGTCTCATATCATAAAACTTTTACCATAATATTACATTTATGTATATTTCATGTACACGCTATTGCTCTAACCTGTGTGTGTGTGTGTGTGTGTGCATGTGGATTTGTGTGTGCTTTATGTGCCATTTGTCTGCGTGTGTGTGGGTGTTTGTATGTGTGTACTTTTGTGTGTCTGTGTATATATGGTATACTTGTATATGTATGTCTGTTTACATGAGTGTGTATGTGACTGAGTGTGTGTTTGTGTGTATTTATATGTCTGTTTACATGAGTGTGTATGTGACTGAGTGTGTGTTTGTGTACATTTATGTGTATGCGTGAAAATCTATCAGGCAGACATTAGAGTGGGGAAAGTGGGCTCAAAGCATGTAATATATTCAGCTTTGTGTGTGTGTGTGTGTGTGTGTGTGTGTGTGTGTGTGTGTGTGTGTGTGTGTGTGTGTGTTTGAGTGCATGTCTCTTTTTGTGTTTGTGTATGGTTATTTGTGTGCATCCATCTTTGTGTGTGTGTGTTTGTGTAATTGAGTGCCTGCCTCTTTGTATGTGTGTGTGTGTGTGTGTGTGTGTGTGTAATTCAGTGCATACCTCTTTTTGCATGTATTTATTTGTGTGCATACATCTTGTGTGTGTGTGTGTGTGTGTGTGTGTGTGTGTGTGTGTGTGTGTAATGGGGGAAGTGGGGGGTAATCCATGTAAATACCAGTGTGTGTACCTGTCTCCATGCTCCAAATGAATCACGCCACTGCTGGACCCAGATCGCTCTTAAAAGCCGCCGTGTTTTACTTTGGCTACAGCATGACTGATGAGCCCACTCTAAGCCACTACAAGACCAGTGCACAAGATGGAGGGGCCAGGCGCACTGTGTGTGTGTGTGTGTGTGTGTGTGTGTGTTTGTAGTCTCTTTTCTGCTCTGCAATTTAGCCTGTGAAAATAAATGTCGAATGTCTGAGCACTTCAGAGCTTACGTCTGTCTGTATGTGGGGTGTGTGGTGTGTGTGTGTGTGTGTGTGTGTGTGTGTGTGTGTGTGTGTGTGTGTGCGAACACATGAGCAAACAAGGGAGAGAGAGTGAGTGAGTGAGTGAGAGAGAAAGAGAGAGAGTATGTACGAGTGTCTGTGTGTATATTTACGCCCATATGATACGTGTATATGTGCCTCACCTACAGTGTGTGCGTGTGAACGAGAGTGTGTGTGTGTGTGTGTGTGTGTGTGTGTGTGTGTGATGGTAAGAGCACATAACGCATGTCTGCCTGTCTGTCTCAGTCCTCTTTAACTTAAATCCCCCTCTGTGTCTGAACAAGAGACATGTGGCGTCTGGTGATGAAATAAAGAGGAATAAGATTGATATGAAATAAAGAAGTCTCTCTCGGCGGGCCTGAGCCACTTGGCTGTCCCTTTTCCCCCTCCTTTAGTTCCTCTTTCTATTACTGCAGATTTCCGATGTGCTGATTTTCATTTGAATCGCTAAGGATTTCCGTGCAAGGCTTTCCAGGTGTGTGTGTGTGTGTGTGTGTGTGTGTGTGTGTGTGTGTGTGTGCATGAGTGTAGGTAGGTAATCTCTTGTGTGTGTGTGTGTGTGTGTGTGTATCTGTGTGTGTGGGTAGGTAGGTAGGTAAGTAAACGTTTGTGTGTGAGTGTGAGTGTGTGTGTGTGTGTGTGAGAGAGAGAGAGAGAGAGAGAGAAAGAGTGAGTGAGAGAGGAAGCAGGTGGGATTAGTCACTGCAGTTAGCCATGCGGGGGGTGGTGTGTGTGTGTGTGTGTGTGTGTGTGTGAGGGGGGGTGTATGGCTTAAATACCCTATTAGCATATCATTGAGCATACCTGTTGGCTTTAAGTTTGCCTTCTGCAGCAGAATGGTTTAATTTAATATATGCTCGCCATCTAATCATAAGCCTTGCGTTCCCAGGCTATACCGCATAATACAAAGAGCAGTTAGGATCAGAGACCTGTCTGCGTGCCTGTGTGTGGTGTGTGTGTGTGTGTGTGTGTGTGTGTGTGTGTAGTTGCTTCTACTTTGTTCATTTCACAGATTGAAATTCCTCAGGACTTTTTTTTTTCTTTTAAATGAATCTGAGCAAGAAAGAGTGGTGGTGGACATAGAAGTGAGAGAGAATCGAGAGAGAGAGAGAGAGAGAGAGAGAGAGTGAGGGAGAGAGAGAGAAAGAGAGGATAAATGGATGAATATTCCTGTCATATATTATCTGTGGATGAAAGACCTCTCTGTGTTTCTCTTCTATCATGTCAAACACACACACACACACATATACACACGCACACGTTCAAAGTGTAGATATTCAGTACATTTACTTGCACAGATAATCAAGGTATGTTGATAGCTTGACATGGCCGTTTAATTGGACTACTCTCCTTGTCCCAGTATAGAGGGGAATTGACTGATTGGTTGCAGTATGTCAGACTCTGCTCACATAGGTGGTGAAATGCCCCCTTTACATTTTATTAGATCAGCTTGAAAAACAAACAAACAAACAAAAAAACAAACAATTGACTAACAATTTACCTGGAGTAAAACTGGCACCATGACATGCAGTGAATTGGAAAACTTTACAATTCTATATATTTAGTTTGTGCTGTACACTGTTCTAATGATTTAAACGAAATGCATACTATCCCTTGTGGTTATGGTGTTCTCTGAAGGCAGATGACATTTCATATGCAGAATACTTATTCCAGTTTGCGTCTGATTGGATGTGTACACGCTGGAATAATCCCACTCTCAATAGTCTTATAATCCAACTCTAAGTTCTATTACCTGGTCGTGCCACTCAGAATTTTAAAAAATCAGTTTAGTTCAGTATCAGTTTTGCTTGTGACATCTGTTTTTGACATTTCAAACTTTTACTAACATCATGTGAACATACCGACTCTAAACGTGGAGTGAATAGATGCATATAGTTGATCTTTCTCAGTTTAGTTATCTGTATGTACATATGTGGATGCTAGAACACTCTTGAAAAGCACCATGCTTAACACTTGTAACATGTGCATGTTTAACTACATGTATCTTACAGATCATAGAAAATAGAGCATTAAGATAAAAGAAAATAAGTTCATATTAGAGAAAAAAAAAATTTAAGATAAAAGATTATATAATATTAATATATATTATATATTATATTATATAAAATAACAACAACAACAATAATAATAATAATAATAATAGAAGAAGAAGAACAGGATTTTATATATATATATATATATATATATATATATATATATATACACACACACACACACAAACTGTGTATCATAGACTCTGATCCTCTGACAGGAGGATGAGTTTTATCACGGAGACTGAGTGAAAATGCCCAGAGAGAGCAAGCATGGGGGAGAGAAGCTGACAAGCATCTTTTAACTTCAGTGGCTCCTGAAACGACACAGACAATTAGGCACGGAGTGGAGCTCTGTGCAGATCCCAGAGCGCATTCTTGGACCTTAGGGCTGCAGCGGAAAAATGCCTTGTGTGTGTGTGTGTGGTGTGTGTGTGGCTTGGGCCTTAGGGGCAATGGCAGAAAATGCCTTCTATGTGTGTGTGTGTGTGTGTGTGTGTGTGTGTGTGTGTGTTTGCCCCCTGGGCTTTAATGGCCAGAGCAAAAAAAAAAAAAATGCCTATCACCTTTCACATTTAACCCCATTCACGGGGACAAGCAGAGCGGCGTGGAGCTGATCCACACGTAAGAGAACGCAAGAGAACTTCTCTCCCTGAGCCCTAACAGCCTTTTTAATGGTGCGCTCTCATTCTTGACAGGTTTACGTTGCCTTAATTCCCCGTCAGATCACGACCCATAAACTCTCGCTCCCTGCTCAACTTCATGTTGTGCGCTCGTCTCTCTGAACAGAGCGTTGGCTTTACACTTCACCCCTCTAGCCAATGAAACACACAGACTATTAAACGTCTCCGTCGCCACGGGCTTACGAAGGTGTCTCTCTCGCGCACGCACACACACACACACACACACACACACAATGCCTAAACATGTCTGATTAGTTTTGAAGGGGGAGACAGAGACATGGAGAAAGAAAAGAACAGAGAGAGGGAAAGAGAGAGAGAAAGAGGGAAAGAGAGAGGGGGGGAAGTGAAAAAGAAGAGGCGACTGACGTCTCATTGTGTCTCGGGGAACTTTCAACAGAAACTAATCCACGCCGTCCTCTTAATTGCATGCCACGTCCCCCGATGCGTCTGTCCTCGGCTCTCATTGTGCCGCGCTACGTTTCGACATCCTCACCGGAACCTTCTACGACTCTTCCTGTAACCATAATGAGGTTTTAAAGGACATAATGGTGATGTATTAGACATTCTAAAACCTCTAAAGGAGTATTTGTCTCCTCAGTCATCAAACTGTAGAAGTTAGGATTGTGGTTACTGTGGGGGAGATGGGGGCTGTGTGTGTGTGTTTGTGTGTGTGTGTGTGTGTGTGTGTGTGTGAGTGTGTGTGTGTGTTGGTAGAGATGGGGTTTGCCTTTTGCGCAGTGCGTCGCTGGATTAAGGTCTAATTTCCCGGACTCCTTTATTGAACGCGGGCAATCCAACAGATTGATTGGGTCTTTTAATTAAACATCAGTAATTATGCCCGAAATCTGGAATTAAAAAAAGGCGAGAGAATGAAAGTTCATTTCTCGTGCGTAATTACCCGGCCTGTCTTGATGCGTCGCTCCATGCGGGTCGCTAACGGTTACCAGCCTGAAGATTCAAGGGAACGACAGTTATTATGGCAAAAAGGTCAGAAAATAACAGTCAAAAGTTATTTGGGATAAAACACACTTACACACACACACACACACACAGACACCAGACACAATTCTATTTAATAGCCATCTCATCACTATTTCATCCTTTCAGTGGTGCACCCTTTAAATTA
>PYXC01002067.1:550000-552500 GCA_015244755.2 Tenualosa ilisha
ACATCCACCCACCCACATACACAAACACACATATACTCTCTCGAGCTCTTTGGATAGATGTAATGACTTCATCACTGGTATAATAAATCTGTTTCTCTCTCTGTCTGTCTATCTCTCTGTCTCTCTTTCATGCACACACACACACACACACACACACACACACTATTTAATTGGACGACTCTCACAGACTTTGTGGTTAATGCGTATTGCCAGTGTTTTCACACATTGGCCTGGGGCTAATGTAGAGTTTGTGTGTGTGTGTGTGTGTGTGTGTGTTTGTGTGTGTTGTTATATGTGTGTGTGTGCAGGAGATAGTGTGTGTGAGAGAGAGTGAGAGAGAGAGAGAAAAATAGGCCATGAGACTATAGATGAAGAATGTGTATGAATGTATGTATGAATTTTATTTCTTTGAATGTGTGCTATTGTTGATGTTGTTAATTGACTTTTTAAAACTGACACACACACACACACACAAAACCACACACACACACACACACACATACACATGTAGAAATGCAGGTACTGGCATGTCTGAGTGTTTGCTGGTCTTCTCTGAACACTGGGCCCAAGTTACATCTGATTCCATTTTAAACTCTGGCTCCACCTGTTAAACTAATATATAAGCAAATTCAAATGAGAGAAAACACGTCTTTCTTTTCGATCCATCTCGCCATTCCTCTCTTTCTTTCGTTCTTTCTTTCTTCACATTCTTCTCCCCCTTTAATCTGAAACATCATCTTTCTTTCTGTCTTTGTCTGGTCTTTGTTGCATTTGGTTTTGCAGCTGTGTGTCCTAACCTGTGTTCTGACACTTGTAGGCAATGGTGTGAGTAGATAAGGTGTGTGTGTGTGTGTGTGTGATTGTGTGTGAGTGAGTGTGAGCCTGAGGGGCACAAGTGAAGATGCGATCTGCAGTTGTTTTCATCTGTGACATTGTTTCTGGCTGTGTCTGATAGTGTGGACACACACACACACACAGACACACACACACAACACACACACACACACACAAACACGTGTGAAGTTCACAGATATGTCTACAAGGTTATCAGACTTGTCATTGTGTGGCTCCCCATTCTTGGGCCTTCTAGAAGGGACCCTCACCATTGATTTAACAGCAATATCAGCAAGCGCCATCCAAGTTCAACTCGCCCTGGTCCCATAAACAATACTGACTGCAACCTCTTTCTTTCTCTCTCCCTCCTCTTCTGTGTGGTGTGTGTGTATATATATGTGTGTGTGTATGTGTGTGTGTGTGTGTGTGTGTGTGTGTGGCTGCATTACGCATCGTTGCCGAAACGATAACGTCCTGCATGTTTCTAATTAGAAGTTACTGAAATTGTGATCGTTATTTTTTCAATTAAATGATACAGCATTCCACAAAGCTGCCACTAATCAGTTTGTAATTAACACTGGGAGGTTTTTTTTTCTCTTCTCTCCCCTCCTCCATGTCATTTTCTCCCTCCATCCCTCTATCCCCTTCTCACTCCCTACATCTTACCTCTCTCTATCTGCCTTTCTCCTCTCTCTCTCTCCTCTCTTTCTCTTGCTCTCACTCTCCTTTCTTTTTTTTCTCTCTCCTGGCCTCCTACCATCTCTCTTTCTCTTTCGTTCTCCTGATACTTTTGTGATTCTCTCTTTCTTTTCTCTGTTTTTTTCTCTTTCCCTCTCTCTCACTCTCTCTCTCTCTCTCTTTCTATGTCTTTCTTTTTTCTATCAGTTAAATGTTATTGTTAGTTGTCGGATGTCTTTGTGCGTTGCTCAATGCTGTGTGCTGGTCCACTGTGGATTCTATCAGTCTTAGACATGAGTTCATATCAGTGTGTTGTACCCAGTGGCAGATAGTGTACACAATGTTAGATTTTTTTGACATGCTTTTCTCTAATAGGCCTGTTTGTTTGGTTCTCTTTTTGCCTGTGTAATCCGCTTGCGATTGTTTGTGAGTGTGTGTGTGTGTGTGGTGTGTGTGTAATTGCCTACTGCTGTCTGACTGTTGAGGTCTTGCTTTCTTGTGTAACAAAAAGAGGCGGGCGGAAAGGTTAAAGAGGATTCATGTAGAAGTGGAAACCAGGCGTTTACAAGAGAACGGCACACATAAATACACACACACATATACTTAGAGACACACACACACACACTCACACACAAAAACATAAACATTTTCACACGCCCTTATTATCAAAAGAATGTTCTCACATTAATGTACGTGCCTGTACACTTACAGCCACACACACACACACACACACATGCATTACACACATGGCAAGAGCAAGCCAGACACACTGAACACACACACACACGCTTAATGACTGTCAGCGGTTGATGTGGTTGTTGAATGAAAGCCTTTGTCCCAGGATGCATAGGTGAGATTGAGGCAGGTGAGCTTGTTACACCTGGCTTAATTATGAGCACTGTGTGCTAAATGTTGACAGGGCATTAATTAAAATGTCCCATTTGTCAAATAATTTGACATCACATTCCTTCATATGCAGAGAAACTGT
>PYXC01002067.1:562500-567500 GCA_015244755.2 Tenualosa ilisha
TAAGGGAAGGAATGGGACACCATTTTGAAGTGTGTGTTTTGACAAGATTATTCCTCCTTGCAACGAGAAATTGATCAATGCCAAAGGTGGTACATGCAGGCAATGGACAGACTGTTGGATGTAATAGTACTGTAACAGTAGATTTGTGTGTGTGTGTGGTGTGTGTTGTAGTAGAAAGGCTGTGTAACACTGACCTCCCTGTGTTAATAATCTGGTAAAGGTAGACGTGATACTGACCTATGCGGGATGTGTGTGTGTGTGTGTGTGTGTGTGTGTGTGTGTGTGTGGGAAACCCAAATACAGATGTGTCCTGTTGAGAGTAACTTAAACAGTGTAGTTTGTTATCTGTGCTGAGTCCCAAACTCACAGTGGAAGTAAAACAGAACTCTTCCGCCCAGTGTTTTCAGAAGTGTGTGTGTGTGTGTGTGTGTGTGTCTGTCTGTCTGTAGAGGAGTCTGCCTGAGACACACTTTGTGTCACAGCATGGCGGATATTAGCCACAGATGTGTTCAACCTCCACCAATACAGCCCCCCCCCCCACACACACACACATGCACACATCTATGTACATACACACACACAGGCATATTTGCCGTTTTGTGTTTGTGCATGGGTGTGTGTGTGTGTGTGTGTGTGTGTGTTGGTTGCACATGTTCTTGTAGGTTTGCCATGATTTGATGTTCAGATCTAAATTAGATTTCCCATTTGATTTCACAGTAAGCTTTTAAAGCATACACCAAGGAACACATACACACACACACACACACACACACACACACAGACACATGCACAGGCACACACACACACACATACGCAGTGAGATGGACAGACCTGTATAAACACTGCGTAACAGGGTTAACCAGGACCTTGTCCTCTTTATTACGTCTGAACAAACCCCTTCCAGTTGGGACAAATTCAATTCTGTCCAGGTCACTTATGGTCACTGTGTCTATGAGGCTGGGATGGTGGTCTGCGCTGAGAACCCCCTGTAGCCGTCTGTTTGTGTGTGTGTGTATGTGTGTGTGAGGCTGGGATGGTGGTCTGCGCTGAGAACCCCCTGTAGCTGTGTGTTTGTGTGTGTGTGTGTGTGTGGTGATGGTGGTTGTGCTGAGGTGCTGTGTGTGTGTGTGTGTGTGGTGTGTGTGTGTGTGTGTGTGTGAGAGAGAGAGAGAGAGAGAGAGAGAGAGGCTGCAGCAAAAATGACTCACACTCATAACCACATGTTGAGTTGTAATGTGTTATTTATTTATGTCTTTATTTATCTATCTATCTATCTATCTGTCTATCTATCTATCTATCTATCTATCTATCTATCTATCTATCTATCTATCTATCTATCTATCTATCTATCTATCTATCTATCTGTCTATCTATCTATCTATCTACTTCATACTACGCTATACTATATATTATGTTACATACAAATTGTATTTGGAAATCAGACAAGCATATATTATATATATTGTACTATCCTTATTTGCAGTGAAATTACCACATAGCTTAGAATATACAACAGAGAAAAAATCCAACCCAATCTGCATATATGCAGTACATTCATATAAATGATCACAGAACAGCAGAGCCTCCCTCCACATAGCTTAGAATATACAACAGAGAAAAAATCCAACCCAATCTGCATAGCTACATATAAGCTAATATATATATATATATTATCTTATTATACTTTATTAGATATATTAGCTTATTATACCATCCTTTAAAATTACCACATAGCTTAGAATATACAACAGACAAAAAATCCAATCCAATCTGCATGTATGCAGTACATTCATATAAATGATCACAGAACAGCAGAGCTATATATATCACAAAACAGTATATTATATTTGATCTTATAGAGTTTTCAAGGTTGCATACTTGTCACTTTATAGTAGTTGTGTTGAACTCATGTGAGCTTGGGTTTTTTTGTCTAGCATTTCATAATTGAATGATACTGCAACTGACATATAAGAGAAATTTGTTTTTTTCCATTCTCAGTTTGTGTGTATATGAGAGAGGAAAAGGCATAGAGAGAGAGAGAGAGAGAGAGAGAGAGAGAGAGAGCATGTGCAATTGGGGGATTTCTCTCTTCACCCCCAGTGGTCAGAGAGAGACTTACACCTCAATCTCTGTGATTTATGAAATGTCAGTTCTATATGTCCACTATGTATGTATGCATGTATGTATTTGTAAGTGTGTATGTGTGTGTGCGTGTGTGGTGTGTGTGTGTGTGTGGTGTGTGTGTGTGAGAACAGGAAAAGAGAAGAAGAGAGCACGGTGTTTCAGGGATGGGTGTAAGAGATCTTATGATCTTTAGTAATTATAGAAGACCCTGGCCTTAGTTAATTACATGACAAGTGGTCGCCCATGACTGTCTAACTGCTTTTGTTTCATCTTGCATAGTCACAGATCCCCTTTGAGACACACACCCACACGCACACACCCAGACACACACACACACACACACACACACACACACAGTGAATACGCTGGACTTCCTTTGCAGTGAGTGGTATTGATTTCTATCAGATTTATAATTGCAGTATAATTATGGTAATAACGTGTGGGATGGTGTCCTGGTCTCAGAGCAGGAGGAGCAGGACCTGTGTCCTGCGTGAGAGGAATACGAGTGGTGTGTGTGTGTGTGTGTGTGTGTGTGTGGTGTGTGTGGAGACGGGGTGTAAGTGAGGGAAACTATATTTATTGACCCCTCTATTTGTTGATTGTCTTGTGTTGCATCAGCGTATGCGGTGTATTTGTGTCCCTGTGCTTGTGTGTGTTTTTGCGCATGCGTGTGTGTGTGTGTGTGTGTGTAAGTACATACGTGCGTGTGTGTGTGTGTGTGCGTCAGCATGTTAATATTCCATGTTAATGTTAAGTCCAACTTGACGTCACAACGTGATGAGAAAATATCCAACCTCAAAGGGAAATCTGTTTATTCAGTCAGTCAGTCATTGTCAGTCATAATAACTAGAGTGAGTATTATATGCCATTATATTTATAGTTCTCATCCTTAGTGTGAATGGGCCTTTAGGGTACCTGGAATGATAAACTCAGTGAAGTACCAGGCCACTATAAATCACAATTTGTCTGTAATTGCCCATACGTTTAAAGTGGGTCTGGATCAGCTGAAAAACGCAAGAGGTATGTTGAGATCAACTCCAAAACACCTAGCTTAGCTGAGCACAAAATCAACCCTCTTCAGGGCCACACGCCCCAAAACTCAGCCTGCTGGTTTCAGCCCCAAACAGTTGATCAAAGATATCTCTTGGCTCCAACAGTTTGTGTCCATTAACTCATTGTGTAAGTGTAAGTGTGTGCGTGTGTGTGTGTGTGTACGTGCGCGCTAGGTGTGTATGTGTGTGTTTATGAGAGCTTATGAATTTGTGTGTGTTTTGGATGATGAATGTGTGTGTGTCTGTGCGTGTGTGTGTGCGCGCGCGTCTGGGTGCTGTGTTAACGGTTACATAAACACCAGAGCAAGCGTGAGTGTGTGTGCGTGTGTGTACGTGCGTGCTAGGTGTGTGTGTGTGTGTGTTTATGAGAGCTTATGAATTTGTGTGTGTTTTGGATGATGAATGTGTTGTGTGTTTGTGCGTGTGTGTGTGTGTGTGTGTGCGCGTGTCTGGGTGCTGTGTTAACGGTTACATAAACACCAGAGCAAGCGTGAGTGTGTGTGTGTGTGTGTGTGTGTGTGTGTGTGTGTGTACGTGCGCGCTAGGTGTGTGTGTGTGTGTGTGTTTATGAGAGCTTATAAATTTGCGTGTGTTTTGGATGATGAATGTGTTGTGTGTTTGTGCGTGTGTGTGTGTGTGTGTGTGTGTGTGTGTGTGCGCGCGTCTGGGTGCTGTGTTAACGGTTACATAAACACCAGAGCAAGCGTGAGTGTGTGTGTGTGTGTGTGTGGCAGCAGTTACACCACGTTATATGGGCCAGGTGCAATGCAGGTGCAGTCGCAGAGGTAACCAGCGTAACACGCATGGAAAGGAAATTCTGGATGACCACATGCATACAAGATGCGCGCGCACACACACATACACATACACATACACCTACACACACACACACACAAACACATACAGTGCACACATACAAAACCCACACACATGCACACACACACGCTTTCTTTCTCTCTCTCACACACACATTCACACTCACACTGACAGCGTCCAGTGGTATGAAAGGCCAAACCACATCCAGACACACAGGCATACACAGATAGACCAGCTGCCGGTTAAGGCTACACAAAGCCCCCATACACCAACAACCCTAGGGGAAATTGGTACAACTGTCAATTTGGTGTGTTTCTGCATGTGTGTGTGTGTGTGTGTTTGTGTGTGTGGGCACGCACATATTTTTGCTTTATGTCTGTGTGTTTGTGTGTGTGTTTCCTTGCGAGCCGGTGTGTTTTCTTTTGGTGTGTGTGTTAAAATGCTAGTATTACCGTGCCCATTGAAGAGAGAGTAAAGAGGGGGGAAGAAAGTGTGTTTTCTTCTTTCACCTACTTGGGGTCGGGAGGAAGCTGTAGTCATGGCAGTAGTTCATCCACGCAATCAGAGAGATGTGCTTTGCCCCTACCAAGAACTCTCCTAATTATACTGTCATAATTATTAGAAGAAGCCCGCAGGAAATGACTGGAACAAACCAACACTCATCGACACACATTCGGACAACTTAATTCACAATGAAGGATAACACACTTAGATAATTAAATGCACTATATGTACATAACATGTTAAAAAAAGCTGTGGGTAAAAACGTGTTGTTTAATGGCATGAAAATGTATTGACTTTTCTTTCTTAGACAGTGAAAAAGTAGATAACTGCTTTACCGGACTTAATGTTAAATTCTCATCACAAAGTAAGTGGGGTTAAAACAAGTCAATCGATTTACAGATTAGATACATTTAGTTAAGTTCAATATTCTTAGCAAATAATAGCAAAAATTCAAAATATAATAAAAATCAATGATTTAAAAATCGTTCACAAATAAATACATTA
>PYXC01002067.1:570000-577500 GCA_015244755.2 Tenualosa ilisha
AACACACACACACACACACACACACACACACAAAGCTGATAGAAAAAAAAATCCCTTTCCCTCTCTCTGTTCCCTAGCCATAATGCTACCATGGGCTTGAAAAGTCTAGGCTCTTCAGGTTTGTGTGTGTGTGTGTGTGTGTGTGTGTGTGTGTGTGTGTGTGTGTGTGTGTGTGTGTGGTGTGTGTGTATGTGTGTCTGTGTGTCTTTTCTACAGAGATAAGTATCATTAGACTCTCCATTTGAGGATTTTGGCTGACCCTGTTCCTGAATACCCAACCCATCCCCACCTTCCCACCACCACCACCATCACCACCACACACACACACACACACACACACACACACACAGATACACACTAACACAAGAGTTGGACAAGCCCTGTCTCTCAATCAGCCCTCATACATCCCCATCCACACAATCACACACACACACACACCACACACACACACACACACACACACACACACACACACAAACAGACTGATGCTTTGTGTGTGACTGTGTGCAACTTGAGAAACTCCAATCTCTCTCCCACATGCACTCACTCTGTTTCAAACAATTACACTCACACACACACACACACACACACACACACACACACACACACACACACACACACAAGCTAGGGACATTGATGTATCTTGGATTATCTCTAATATGGAGAGTGTGTATGTGTGTGTGTGTGTATGTGTGTGAGTGTTTAAATTTTTTAAATCTTTGTATATTTTCCTATGTATTTGCAGGATATGTCCATGTACACAGGGGTGTGTAGGTGTGTGTCTTGCAAACCAGTGTATTGACTTCCAGTCAGAAGTCCACACACAGGCATGCTCTCTTTTCAGACTCTCACCCTCTGTTTCACACACACACACACACACACACACACAATGGTTTACTACAACATGAGAATTCACCTAGGGTGAGTGTGTGTGTGTGTGTGCGTGTGTCTTTGCTTGTATTTGTGAGATGATGGAAAATGCAGCTTTGATATGAATCTGAGGTCATGAGGGTCCTTATGAGATACAAGCCTGTGGTCATGCTGTTCTCAGCACAAACACACACACACACACACACACACACAGAGAGAGACACACGCACACACACACACACTGGTGGCAAAGAGCCTCTCAAGATAGTTATCAGCACCTTCACTGCTCGTTGCTTTGCAGATTTGCAAAAAACAAGACAACAAGAAAAACATTAATTTTCAGACCATAAACACATGCAGAAATGGCAAGACTACTTAAAGAAAAAAATATAATCACATGAATAAAATAATAAAATCCCAAAATCCAGTCTCTGCTGATGTCAATCTAAATGGAAGAGTTTTGAGTAGTGAACATTTCAACTGCTTTTTTTTACAGATTTGGATGAATGTGTTAAAAACACACATGCATTAACACGCTAATACCCTGTGCATGCGTGTGTGTGTGTGTGTGTGTGTGTGTGTGTGTGTGTGTGTTGTGTGTGTGTGTGTGTGTGTTTAAAAGAGAGGCCTGTCTCTTCGCTAACCTGACCCCTCTTTATTTGAGGGTGGAAAATCCTTGTCATTTTTTTTTTGTATGGGGATCTTTTCTGTTGGAGAAGTGATCCTAGCTTAAAGAGTGTTTAATTAAACTGCTTAATCACCCGGTTCCATGTTTTACACACACACACACACACACACGCACACAGAGAGACACGCACACACACACACACGCACGCACGCATGCCCACACACACACACACACACACACATACACACACACACACACACACGCACACTGGCTCTTATCATGGAAAAGCCAAACAATTTCTTACATGTCCTGGTTTTGCCCCTTTGGTAAATGTGTGTCACCAGCTTCTCTATAAGTGTTAATACTAAGATTTCTAAGAAAATGTAAGGGTGTGTGTGGTGTGTATGTGTGTATGTACGTGCGTGTGTGTGTGTGTATGTGTTTATGTGTGTATGTACGTGCATGTGTGTGTGTGCATGTTTATGTGCGTATGTGCGTGCACATGTGTGTGTGTGGTGAGTGTGCGTATGTGTGTGTGTGTGTATATGTGTGTATGTGTTCATGTACGTGCATGTGTGTGTATGCGTGTGCGTGTATGTGTGTGTGCATTCAGGCTCATCTTTGCACCATGATGATGATATGATA
The DNA here is from genome assembly GCA_015244755.2 of Tenualosa ilisha. NCBI lineage: Eukaryota > Metazoa > Chordata > Actinopteri > Clupeiformes > Clupeidae > Tenualosa > Tenualosa ilisha. The sequence goes on from PYXC01002067.1 coordinate 572,144, forward strand.
TATTGATACAAAGTCGAAAGTATAACATTGCCAATCGTTTAATTTTCTGTCAAGTCTTGTGCAGAGCTTAGCAGAGCTGTGTCATCGTCTGTAAAAGCCCTCTTGTTTAGACTCTTCATGTGAAACACTGAGTATACAGGAACTTCATAAAGCTGTTTTATGTTAATAGATGCTCACTCTCTCTCTTTCTCATCTCTCTCTTTCTTTCCCGCTCTCTCTTCTCTGTCCATCTCTTCTCTCTTTCTAATTCTTGTATTCTGTTTCTTTTTGTAACCCCCAACTCCCAACAAATTGTGTGTGACTATTGGCACACACACACACACACACACACACACACACACACACACACACAACACACACACTCACACTTACTCATACACAAATAAAAGTGGTTCACTTGCACTGGAAAGTTTCAGGTTTCCAAAAATGTACTTACCTTGGTATTTTGCGTTTCTTAGTACCAGCTGATGATGTCAACTGAAAGTGTTTCAATGTGCAAACCTCAGTGCAATTCATAGAAAAATAACTCTGTTTTTGTTTTTATGATATGGATGTGTGTGTGTGTGAGTGTGTATGTGTGTGTGTGTGTGTGTGTGTGTGACAATGGTCATTTTGTGTGTTTGTGCGATACTTACAGCACAAGAGGATATGTGGACAGGACACACACACACACATATACACACAGGCTTCTCTCTTTCAGCAGCCATCATTATATGTAGTTGTCTGGCTCCTGTATGTCTGTATATCTGTATGTGTGTGTGTGTGTGTGTGTGTGTGTGTGTGTGTGTATGTGTGTGTGTGTGTGTGTGTGTGTGTGTGTGCGTGTGAGAAAGAGAGAGAGAGAGAGCTCTGTATCTATGTCCATGGTGCATAGATATCTGTAGTATATGCATACATGGAAATTAAATAGATTATACCAGCATATACACACACACACACACACACACACCCACACACACACACACACACACACAGAGAGAGTAGTGGAGAGTCTTATCTGAGGCCATGCTGAATGGAGTGTGTATGTGGGAGGAAATCGCCAATGTTTCACTGTCACTCTTATGCACATTATACACACACACACACACACTCACTCACATGCATATACAGATATCACTCATACACATATTCAAACAGAAATACACTCTTCACACATCTCTCTCTATCTCACATACTCTCTCACACACACAACAAAATGACTCACGTGCACGCACACACACACACACACACACACACACACACACACACACACACACGCATGGACAGTCATCATACGTGATCTCAATTGCTCTGTTATTGCATGGCACAGGCAGTCTGATCTGTGTGTACATTCCAACAGATGTTCAGTCATTACATATCATTACACAATTCCTTATGGATATGATACACTATGCATCATAGAATATTTTATACATGAACTGTATTCAATATATCTACAGAATGCAAGGGAACCATTACTTTTTAAGAGCATTTAGCTAGCATTGACAAGCATGAGCTTGGCCATTGTCATTAAGTGAGAAATATAAAGAGTTGTCTATATGATTCACTGCATGCTATAGTGGTATTCTGTATACACACACACACACACACACACACACACACACACACACACGCAGAAATAGGCAAACTCAAATAGTCATACCACTGAGAGAATAAAGAAATGTCACAGGATGGTTCTTTGGTCTTGCATGCCCCGATTTCTCTCTTCCTCTCTCTTCACACACACACACACACACACACACACACACACACACACACACACACACACACACCACACACACACACACACACAGAGAGACACACAGAGGACCCTTCTTAGCCTTCGTTCCATTTCATCTGTCTCTACCACATGAAGTGCTCACTCAAGAGTGTCTGTCCTTATACGGTAAAACAGTCACTGACTACATCCATGCACCTCTCTTTATTCTTTTCATTCATTCATTCATTCTTTCTTTCTTGTCCTATTTTTCTTTGGTCAAGCCTTTCTTTTTCCTGTGTCTCTCCATCTTTTTTTCTATGTTTCTTGTTTTCTGGTCATACCATGTACCCCTTTTCCAAAACATCTCTATTAATACTACTGGACTACATATATAAATCTAAATAAATAATGTGAACTCTAAATTTGAAATCTTGTCACATATTTCATAAATTTATTTAAAACATCTTCCTCATTGCTGATGCACAAAGCTTATTTTTCCCCATACCCTGCCATCTGCAGTTAAGCCTTGTGAAATCTAATGTGATAACAGAATGCTTTTTATTTAAATTAATACTAAGTGAAGTTTGACGAACATTTAGTGTTAGATTTCCTGCTGCTCTTCTGTAGAACAATTTTGTGGTGAAGATGATATCAGAACTTCACTGAACCTCAACCTATTAATCTGTCAACTGTGGCTGTGTGTGTATGTGAGTGCGCGCGCGTGTGTGTGTGTGTGTGTGTGCGTGTGTGTGTATGTGTGTACAGTTGTGCCTGGTAGGCTATCTGTCTGTCTGTCTCTCTGTCTGTCTGTCTGTCTATCTGTGTGTATTAGACAGTTAAAATTAGCTCAACAAAGAGCACAATTTATAACGCAAGTTAGAAATATATGCACATTAAATCACTGAGGTCTTTTTTTTCTTAAATATGACATGTCAGCAAAAGATAAATACATGGCCTACCTCAGGTGCCCGTGGTAGTATTGCAGAAAACTATTAGCTACCCGCATGCAATCCTATCAGTGTACAGCCACTCAGTTAGCACTCAGTCATGAGCCTAGTTGTTACTATAACTTACTGCCATAGTTTACTGCACTCAGAAGAACATCAGCAAATATCAATTTGCCTTGTCCACCCACGCAATACACCTAAATGCAGTAAGGGTGCATAAAGGTTATCAAAAATAAGGGAGAAGAGAGAGAGAGAGAGAGAAAACATTGAGTCATATAGTTGTTAATTTTGATGATCGTGTGGAATTCACGGGTGCCATAGTTCCTAGAGGCAGGTTTCAGGATTGCTCACTCAGATGCTTCCTAGAATAAGCTTACCTATGGTTCTATTCCTTGTGTATGTGTGTGTGTGTGTGTGTGTGTGTGTGTGTGTGTGTGGTGTGTGCACTTGTGGTAGACCGACCACAGTTTTCTCGTATTCTTGCACAGTCTCAGTGTTCTCATACAGTCAGCGATCCTGCAGTTGTCTTTGTCTGTCATGTTGCTGTAATTTCCATCAGGGTGGCATTGAGTTGTACAGTGATGGTGGCTGCCATGTGTGAACAAAGGTGGATGTGTGTCCAAAGGCCGACATGAGGATCTGATCAACATCTGTGTGTCATTATGCATCACTTTTATCTAAAATAAAAAAAAAAAAGAATCCTTCACTACAGAGCATTGATTTTGGTTTTTGATTTTGGCAATCAGAGAGATGTGTGAGGTGTCAATTTCTGTTTGAATATGTGTATGAATGATAAGTGTGTGTGTGTGTGTGTGTGTGTGTGTGGGACTTTTTTTGTTGGTGAAAAGCAGCATATTAATGAATTTGACGATTTCATTTTACTTCTGTTTCCAGAGAAGTGCTGTATGTGTGTGGGAGTTGAGGCAAAAATCTGAGGAGTTGCTGAATGTCTATTTTTTATGTGTGGATGTCTACATGCTTCTCTCTCTTCCTCCTTCTCACTTTGTGTATGTGTGTGTGTGTGTGTGTGTGTAGGGGTCCATGTGGATATGTCTGTGTGTCAGTGCACCATGTCAGTCTCCAGTGCCACCTAGTGATAGTGGCCCCAACAGCTAGTAACCCAGTCTATATGTGTGTGAGTGTGTGTGTGTGTGTGTGTGTGTGTGTGTGCGCGCGCATGTGAGAGTGTGTGTGTGGTTATTCATTTAGAAACTGCACTCCCTATATGAATCAGGGGGTTTCTGTCTGTGTTGAATACACAGAAGGACGATCCGGTCACCATTCCTGGAGTCCTAGGCTGTTTTGACCCAAAGACAAGTGAAGTGATCGAGGGGAAAGTCACAGTGTCTCACCATCAAAGGCCTGACACACAAGACATATCGCTTCCTGTGTGGTGCACACACACGCACAAGCACGCCCACACACACACACATGCAATCAAACAGACAGAAATGTCACAGAAAACCACAGAATGTATTTTTATTATTTTCAAAAGCTTTATGAAGTATGAATAAGCTTGGTGATTTCCTGTCTCTAAATGCATGCACTTTAATGCACTTCTAATGCATTTATTTATGCATTATAATTCTGCAGAGGATTCTTCTGCCTATTTAGCATCATTGACCTTATGAAACAAAAGAGAATCCACTCATTGTTTCTTTCTGTCTGTCTGTTACATTTATCTGTTTTTTTCCTTTCTTTTTTTTCTTTCTCTCTCTCTTTCAATCGTACATAATCTTGTTTCCCAGTTCTTTTTCTCAATCACTTTTCTCTTTTTCTCTTTTAGTCACGCTGGCCGTGTGCAAGTGTATTGGTTTTTTATTTACATGTATATGTAGTTATTTTGTATTAATGTTTTCTCTGTGTGTTCAGAGGAATTTGGGAAACTTAGATGTAGGGAAGGTAATTTAATCAGTGATTTAATCAGTACTGATGCTGTTGTTGATTCTGATAATTGATACATCTCTTTATCAATTCTTTTATCAATTTCTTACTTTCTTAGAGAGGAATAGGTCGTCCTCCACAGTGTGTCAGTGTCAACAGTGTCAACACAGCTGTTTTCTCCATATGTCAATACCAATTTTTTATTTATTTATTTGTGTGTGTGTGTGTGTGTGTGACAGGCAACTTTAAAGGTCAGCAAATATTCAGGCTTTAGGTTTCACAAATAAAACTGTTAGTGGCACTTCAGAAAACATGTTTTCTAATAATCTATGTTTAGTTTAATATATCACCCGAAGAAATGAAACACTGTTTTCTCATTGGCTAACAGGGTGTGCGTTATTCCCCGATAACGGGACACCTATGAAGTAGACCCTTTAATCACCGTTCCATATCAGTGCTCTTTTGAATGGTAACTATACCATATAAATATATATAGTTACCATTGAATGGTAACTATACCATATACCATATACATACCATACAACCATAGTAAACAACAGCTGAACTAGCGAGCAACAGTGGAATCAGCCATCATCAAGCTCACCGTGGTCAGTAATCAAAGAAAGCAGTGCAGCAACTGAACATGTTAGTTTCTTTTAAAAACGCATATTTCTTTTCTCTTTTAAACTAAAGCTTATTGTCTATATGGATGAGTTGCAAGCGGGTGATAAGCTGGATAACGTCCTTTTGAGGTGTCTCAATATAAGGGAGATTGATCATGTCAGAGGCGTAATGAATTCGCTCAATAAAAGCGCTCAGTTCTTGGT
>PYXC01002067.1:582500-585000 GCA_015244755.2 Tenualosa ilisha
GAGAGGATTCTCTTACGGAGGTAGGTGTAGGTATATGTGTGTGTGTGTGTGCGTATGTGTGTGTGTGTGTGTGTGTTTGCTGGGAATCTGAGCGTGTTTGGCCTAGGACACACACTCAAGAGAGGTGCTCTACCCAGCAGGTGCAAAAACAGGACCGGCTTTATGGTCCGATCTCCCTGGACTGGATGTTATGTCTCTCCTTTTCACTTTCTCTTTGCGCGCGTGTGTGTGTGCGTGTGTGTGCATGTGTGTGTGCGTTTGTCCTCATTTTGGTCACTCCCAAAAGGGCAACAGTTACCTGAGTCCCACTCCCATCTGTCGACATGTCCTCACTATCATACTCACTGTCCTGTGTGTGTGTGTGTGTGTGTGTGTGTGTGGGTGTACGATATTGTACTACTAGGTCATATTTACAGGTCAAAAAGGAAGTAGTTTCAGGTGACATGTGGGTCATCAGGAAGTCTAAATGACCTTTGACCCTTACAGTCCTAGAAAGAGTGTATTGAAGAAGGACACAAATGTATAGCACAATTGTATAGCCACACACAAATACTTTCATGCATCACATGTGTATAGACAGTATGATATCTTCTAATGGAAGGAAAGGGCAGGAATCCTCAGAGAGGCATCGACTAAGGCTCATATTAAAGACTGCATGTAAGGACTGCACACCCTGAGTGACCTTAACTGAACATACGATAATGTCACACACACACACTGACACACTCACAATGTAGCATCACTTACTGCTGTCTCGGTTTCTCTTGCTGTCTTTCACACACACACACACACACACACACACACACACACACACAAACACAAACACAAACACACACACTCCCACACACACAGATACATACACAGACACAGACACAGACACACACACATACACATTATTGTCGTACATACATAACATTTTTCTTTTAAGATTTCTTTCATACAATCTCACACACACACACACACGCACACACTTACACTTTTCACTTGGGAGCAGGGTGTGAATGGAAACCAGACCTGTGTCTTATCCCTGTGTCCGTCCCTGAAATGAGTCCTCCAGACTGTGCTGGTGACGAGTGGTTCCTTATGTCACGCCTTGGATGTCGTGTCTTGCTACACTTATAATTGAGTTAGGGGATGCACACACACACACACACACACACACACACACACATACACACACTCACACACACACACACACACACAGATCAGCTGATAATTCTTCTGGCCCTTCACTGACCCCCTGACCGGGTCATGTTAACACACTAACACTCATTCAGACAAAGTCGCACAGACACACACGTACACACACACACACACACTCACAAGTCTTTTGTGAATGACTCTTTGGCCTGAGGTATCATCGATGTGATCACTCCAGAAGTCTCATCTGCAGTCTATACATCCTAGACAGGGAGCCAGGTGTGTGTGTGTGTGTGTGTGTGTGTGTGTGTGTGTGTTTGTGTGTGTGTGTGTGTGTGTGTAGCGTGTGAGTGTCGAATCTCTGTTGAGATGTGATATGGTGTTGAATGTGATATGAAAGAGGATATTTTATTTTAGTGTGTGTGTGAGTGTGTGTGTGTGTGTGTGTGTGTGTGTGTGTGATACTCCGCAGACAGGTGTGTGCAGAGGGTCAGTCCCATGTTCACTTGTGTTTCCTCACCCTTCTTCCTGTATCTAGTGTCTCTGTCCATCCCTCTCTCCATCAATTCCTCCATCCATTCATACATCTCTCTCTCTCCCATCACCGCTTTCTCTGTCCATCCCTCTCTCCATCATTCATCCATCCTACCATCTCTGTCAATTCCTCCATCCATTCATACATCTCTCTCTCTCCCATCACCGCTTTCTCTCTCCATCTCTCTCTTTCTTTCTGTTCATCTTCATCTGCCACTTTTTCATTTCCACTCTTTCTGTCTGTCCCTCTCCCTCCCTCTCTCCCCTCTTCTCTAATTCTCCATCGTTTTCTCTCTTCATCATTCTTTTTCTCTCCCTTGATCAGTACCTTTTTTGCATCCTCTCTCTCCCTCTCTCCTCCTCCAAAATTCTCTGGCTTTCTCTCTCTCTTGTTGTCTATCTCAATATTTCTCTCTCTCTCTGCCTGTTTCTCTCTCTCTTTCTCTCGCTGCCTCCCTCGTTCCCTCTCTTGCTGGGTGTTGGCAAAAGATGTGGCTGCTCGAGGCTTGCCGGATCCTTCCGTGGCAAAAGGGTTTTGGTCGCCAGGGAGCCAAGGTGGGGGAGCCGTGCCAACATGTATCTACAAGCGCTCCCCTTCTCCCTCCCTCTCTCCCTCTCTCTTCCTCTCATTCACTCTCTTTCTTCCTCTTTTCCTTGTGGTCAGACCTTCATCTTTCTTTCTCTCTTTCTCTCTCCATCCCCCTCTCTTTCCTTTTTCTTTATTCCTCTTTTCCTCTTTCCATCATCTCCTTCTCTCTCCCACTCTAAACATCTGTCTCTCATTCTTTCTTCTTAATCTCTGTTTATTTATGCACGCTCCTGCTTT